>CM061043.1:56307539-56650039 GCA_030762985.1 Adelphocoris suturalis
AATAATTTGATAAGGGTATAGCAAAAATTGCCCATTTTAAGGTGGGATATTTGATATACCTTAAATACGCCCTCAATCGTCTTAGAAAAGTTCCAACCGCTTTGGATATAAGAATGTTGATTGATGACAGTTAACTAGTGGATGGCAACTGAAATTTAAGCCAAACTTACACAATTTCACTTTTGATGACCATCCAGAGTGAATCATCTCGAATGAATCATTCGCGTTTACACGTTTCATTCGTTTTGTCGGCCTAAATCGTTCACTTTCGTCCGTATTGGTTTTAAAGTCATTTTTCCATTCTGTGCATTCTCGTCCTGATGTTTCGTTTAAGAGATAGGACTAGGAGGTCACCCTCGATAATGCCCCGATCATCTTTCATCCAAAAAATAATTTTTGATTGAATTCGTTCGTCCTTCACTTTCGATGGAGTGTAAGTGAAATGCAGTTTGCATTGTTCACTTTGGATGATCATTCACAGTAGACGAGTCAAAATGGGCCTTTACGTATTTGAAACCTATAATCGATTATTAATATCTGTCGTTATGAGAGACCTCTTGACAATCGCTCTCTTTTAGCTGTTTTGCTGAAATACCTGCTCAGCCTTAAACTGACCACGTTAAATTAAAGCATGTATATTAATTAAAGTCTATGCCATATCAATATCAATTTATCAAGAAAGCATATTCTATATCAATTTAAACATATAAAAACTGAAAGTGAATAATTCTATATCAATCTATCAAAAAAGCATATTCTATATCAATTTAAACATATAAAAACTGAAAGTAAATAAAGCATTTAAATTAATTCAAGTCTGCCAAAAGAGGAGGTACCCCTGTTGGGAGGTATTAGTGAATACCGAAATGACGGTTGCACCAACAGGAGGCAGACAATTATTGCAACAATAATAAAAACTGATAGTAATAAAGCATTTAAATTAATATAAGTCTGTCAAAAGAGGAGGTACCCCTGTTGGGAGGTATTATTAAATACCGAAATGACGGTTGCACCAACAGGAGGCAGACAATTATTGCAATAATAATAAGAAAGGAATGTAATAAAGCATTTAAATAGTTATAAGTCTGTCAAAAGAGGAGGCACCCCTGTTGGGAGGTATTAGTGAATACCGAAATGACGGTTGCACCAACAGGAGGCAGACGAGTATTATTTGTTGCAATAATAATAAAAACTGAATGTAATAAAGCATTTAAATAGTTATAAGTCTGTCAAAAGAGGAGGCACCCCTGTTGGGAGGTATTAGTGAATACCGAAATGACGGTTGCACCAACAGGAGGCAGACAATTATTGCAACAATAATAAAAACTGATAGTAATAAAGCATTTAAATTAATATAAGTCTGTCAAAAGAGGAGGTACCCCTGTTGGGAGGTATTAGTGAATACCGAAATGACGGTTGCACCAACAGGAGGCAGACGAGTATTATTTGTTGCAATAATAATAAAAACTGAATGTAATAAAGCATTTAAATAGTTATAAGTCTGTCAAAAGAGGAGGCACCCCTGTTGGGAGGTATTAGTGAATACCGAAATGACGGTTGCACCAACAGGAGGCAGACAATTATTGCAATAATAATAAAAAAGGAATGTAATAAAGCATTTAAATAGTTATAAGTCTGTCAAAAGAGGAGGTACCCCTGTTGGGAGGTATTAGTGAATACCGAAATGACGGTTGCACCAACAGGAGGCAGACGAGTATTATTTGTTGCAATAATAATAAAAACTGAATGTAATAAAGCATTTAAATTAGTATAAGTCTGTCAAAAGAGGAGGTACCCCTGTTGGGAGGTATTAGTGAATACCGAAACGACGGTTGCACCAACAGGAGGCAGACATGTACTATTTGTTCATCTATCAATTTAAATGTATAAATTGATATAAAATGTATAAATGAATTTAAAAAAAAAATAAATAAATAAACACAAGTGGGAGGTACTATTTGAAATAAAGAGAACTGAAAGGACAATATTGCACCATGAGGAGACTCAATAAAAAAGTTGTAATAGTAATAAATAAATGAATATGTGAATAAAAACAAAATGAAAATTTTCAAAAAAACAGTAAGAAGTAAAATAAAAAGGAAAAGTAATATAAAATACATTATTCATTAAGTTGATACAGTAAGAAGTAATATAAAAAAGGAAAAGTAATATAAAATGTATAATACATTTATAATATACCTATACATGATTTAAAATTTGAGTAGGTAACTGTATACTGAATAAAAGATTCATCATTTTTTTGTATCAATTAACTTAACGTTTAGGTAGGTACCTACCGAACAGTGTACAAGAAATTCAGGCACCTCGCTAAATCAGGCATTTGTATGTATGGCTTCAACTAGATGATTCTAGTTCACCACATAATTCACATTTATTTAGAGTTGATGCTGCGCCAAGCTTCTTTCATTTACAGGATCGCAGGGTCGCGATCAGTGTCAGGCTGGCCGTGTGGGCGCTGGATTTGCAGAACAAATGGATCTACCTACCAGGATTAGAGAGGTTCTCGGTTGCCCAGCGAGAGCGCAGCAACGCATGATTATTGTTGATGTTGGTAGCTAGGAGACCTCGATAAAAAGAACTGAGCTGGTGTTCCGAGATCATTGACGACTGAGAGTTCGCGTAATAAAGTGTTAAACTAGAATGAACAATACTGTGTAGATTATTATGTTGCTACCTGAGGACAACCAGGATCCTAAATATATATATATATTTATATCACTTATTGAAAATTACTCTATAAGAGCTTGATTACAATCACAAAATTAGAAAAGATAACAGAAATAACGTCACAAAACTATTTTTTATATTTCGGCTTTTTGCCTTTTTCAAACTAACAAAGAAATTGATTAATTGTAGGGAATTTGTTTGCAACGTTGACAAGGAATTTTGGTAACTTTGGATTTAGTTTCATCGTCTTATGTTGAGGCCTGGAGGATCATAAGCACCCAAAACGTTGCTATGTGCTTTTTCGGATTCGTGAAGCAGTCTCTTGTTTTCGTGGGGTCTCATTTTTTTCAAAACTTTTATCCCGAAACAGTCATCAAACGTCGCGTTATGGGTCGTGGCATGTCGGCTTACAGGAAGGTCTTCGTTAACACTCACCACAGACGCTCGATGATTGTTGACCCTAAAATTCCTTGTCAACGTTGCAAACAAATTCCCTACAATTAATCAATTTCTTTGTTAGTTTGAAAAAGGCAAAAAGCCGAAATATAAAAAATAGTTTTGTGACGTTATTTCTGTTATCTTTTCTAATTTTGTGATTATATATATATATATATATATATATATATATATATATATATATATAATCACTTAGTAAGAAAAGGGAACAGAAAATAATAAAACTATTTTTAATATTTTGGCTTCTGCCTCTTTCGAAACTACAAGAGAAAATCTAATGATTAATTCTGGATGTTTGCAACGTTGGCAAGGAATTTTCGTAACTTTGGATATCGCTTCAACGTCTGATATCCAGTCTTGGAGGATCGTAAGCACCTAACACGTTGCTATGGGCTTTTTCCGATTGGTGAAGCATTATCTTGTTGTCATTGGGCCTCATTTTTTTCAAGAGTTTAATGCCAAAACAATCATTAAAAGTTGAATTATGTCTAATGGCATGTCGACGTACAGGGAGATCATCGTCAGACCGAACCACGGATGCTCGATGGTTGTTCACCCTCAAGTTGAGTGTAGTTTCTGCTTTCCCCTCGTAAGTGAGAAGGTCCAATTGACAACTACATTATTTTTTGGAATTGAGAGCCTAAAAAAACATTTGAAGGATCTCCACCCAATTTTATCCTCTCACCCCATAACAAGAAATGTCTTTCCTGAAGCACCTACACTCACCTATCGTCAGGCATCCTTACTTGGGGACATCCTAACACACCGGCGAGCTGATATACAAAAACCAGCTCTCCAAGCAAGGAATTGCACTCATGTAAGAAGCGCCGCTGCAAAGTTTGTCCTACAGTTATTGAGGAGGAAGTTTTCAAGTCTCCGAACAATCCCAACTCATACACATGCAAAGGATCAGCAGAATGCCAGACACCTATGTGTGTGTATGAATTGGTTTGTAAAGAGTGTCCTGCCTTTTACGTGGGGAAAGCAAAAACTCCACTCAACTTGAGGGTGAACAACCATCGAGGACAGCCAACTTCAGGAAGCTCCCTAATTTAATAATTAGTTCGGTTTCGGTTTCTCATGTCAAGTGACCTTCTTTATCGAAATTCGTGTTAATTGTTGATGTACTTTTCCTGTACCTTGTAATTTTGGTTAAGTATAAAAAATATCATGAACTTCAGCATACATGTAATGAACTTTTCTTTTTGTTACATAAATATATTTTTTATCATGCGAATTGTAATTGGTCTACGCCCTTATCTATTCAAATAAACTAATAAACTTCTTGTTGAAAATTAGTTGTAGAATCTATCCCTAGCAGGTTAATAATCTTTGGAGTGATCACCCTGTATAAAACTCGCGGGAATTTCAACTAATAGGTCCCCGTGGAAGTTTGGTCGGGAACTTCTGCTTTAGGGACTAAGGAGAATAACTAGGTTGCTATTTATCGAAAACTCTTTCATCGTTCTCAAATGAAAGAGAAAATTTTTCAGATCTACACAGTTCCATCATCAATCCTTCAGAAAAAAACTTCTTTCCGAACCGCTTCCACATTGATGAACGATTTTTTCCCCTTCTTTCTTCAATTCAGACATCCGGGTTGGAGACCCTCGCATTAAAATGTCTAAAGCTTTTTGCGACGGGGGTCCTCTTTTTTCGTCCTGTTTTTCTCACTCCCTGAATCCCTCTCAGTTAACATTGACAGAAAAAGGCGGGAGTGAGCGGCGAGGGGAAGGAACCATTGATTTGTAAATGGATTTCTCATTCAAGCGTTGACCCACAATTCAAGGGGCGCCCCCAAGGAAAATGTTTTGCAGGCACGACCGGAGAGAAACTCTCTATCTCTCTTACTCCCAGATTTCGAGTGGGACATTCCATCTTTTTTTCGATATTTCTATCTCAATTCTATAAATGTATATTAAGGCCAGGGATACAACAAGGTTTAAACTGTTCTATAGCTTAACAACGTTTACTTTTGAAAATCGGTTTAATTTACTGTTTACGTTTAACGTATGATTAGCCCTTATCTCGTTGTTTTTTAGCAAATTGAAGTTTAGATGTCGGAGAAGGAGAATACGAAAAAAATTCAAGTCATGCAGCATGATCGTATGATCGAATTTTGGTAAATAATTATAGTACTACATTATGACAATGTTTTTATAATTGTGGACAGACTGAAAATGAATGGTTAAATACCATTCTTATTGCAAAAAACCCATTCTAAATATGCACATTTGTAGGACCTAACAGCAGTAAAATTAGTTACGTGTTAAAAATCAATGGTACACTTTCCAGATCTCCTTGAAAAAAGTGAAGTATTGTGTAATCACTCCCTCAGATATTAATGCAAGAATGAACCTCCTTCCACGCTATGAACGGCTAAATGGCTGAATTGATTCCGTCTATGAGTGGTGGGATCTTCTTGTGCGTGTCCCAAAGGGTGCATAAACAATTTGAAAAATTTCCTCCCCCACCCGAATCATGGGCTGGATGACGGGAGGGGGGTGGGGTCAGTTTGTTGAGGTTAGGCAAAGACCCGCAATACCGAGCGGTCTTGAAGGCGAAGTCAACATTCCACCCCGAGCGAGCAAATCGAGTGAGAAAATGACACTAGCAGTAGGTACATAAATGGTCACAACATGGCCTCCTAAAATGATGCCGAGTTTCTTGTCTCGTCACTTGGCATCTGGTGTAGTCTCTCCTTTTCGAAATCCCAACCGCTGGATGACAAAGCGCCTGCAACCTACTTGGAAACCACACCGTGACATAGAATGCGGCCACCGTGAGTACGAGAACCTGCTGCACCGTATGATACAGATTCTAATTTTTACCCCGACAGGCCCAGTGTCCACTGTCCCGCGACTACTTGAACACCTTGAACACCTCACCCAGAAGGCGTAAAAATGGCGATAGTTGCGGGCCTCAATGTCCTCTGACTCCCATTCCGCCCACTTAGAAGAAATGGGGGATTCAGTGCACCTTCAGAGTTCTTAACCATCTACTCATGCAGTGTAGCAGTGAACTCATCTGAACTCCTCGCCTGAGTCGTGGGAGGGTACAATTAACTTCATTTTAATCGCTTCGCTCCCTTCCTCTCGCATTTTGTCTAACTTCCTGTCACTTTTTTTGTGTCCGATTTCGGATTCAGATTTGGCGGAATCAAAACTGTATTTCGCCCCCAAACACCGTCCCGAAAACGTCTCCTTATGGGGTATATATTAATGAGAAAAAATGAAGTTTTTCTTCGGAATTTTCGAGAAAACGGGTCTGTACTCTTTCATTATTTTGACGATCTGGCCGTCTTTCTCGTACTAAAACCTACGAAACCGGTATTTTCCCGGAATTTTCGACAGCCGTTCAGAGAGGTAGGGGAAGCGGGGAAGTCGAAATGAACGGGAAAAAGCGCTCAACAAGCGTCACCATTTAGGTAAAAACGGAATTTTAAAGTCGAAATAGTCTGGGGAAATGAATAAAACATAGCCAATAGTTTGACCGGGAGATTTTCGGTCACTATAAGAAAAAAAAAAAAAAAAAAAAAAAAAAAAAAAAAAAAAAACCGTCTTTTTGCTACAACCGCGTCTACAATTACTACAACCAAGATTAACTTCTCAACCAAGTGACTAGAAGACAAGCGCCTTTGTTTTCTATAATCATTTATAGCATAAATAAATATAAAACTACGACATAAATAGAAGAACAATTACGAAAGAAATGCGTGATAAATCGAGAGCTTTCCAACGAATGGAGAACGATTCTTGTCCGATGAAAACTAAAGACGTTTCATTTCCTCAGCAACGGCTTGGTTGTACGTGAAAATCAAAAGAAAATTTCGTGACACTTCCGCGTAACGTTTCCGGGCAGTTAGCTCAAGGCTAAAGCATGTTCCATGCTAAAAAAGTTTGTATGCGTCTGTTTGTTTGTGTTTGTGATGCGCTCGCAAAATCAAGCTTGATTTTCACAATTTTCAGCCGATATTGATGAAATTATCAGGGATCGTGCTGGGCACAGATCACCTTTGGTTTAGAGGAGGCTCAATTGACGTTTCATCACAAAAGTTCACTGACCACTGCGCCCAGTTCGATCCGTTCCGTTGGGTCTGGCAACTGAACTGAAAAGAAACAAGTATACGTGATAATGCACATGTTGAAAAAGAGACTTGGCGAACTAGGGTTGCCCCTAGACAGGAGCATTGTGGGGCGATGGATAGTAGTAGTAGGGTAATACGTGACTCCATTAATACTTGCGTCATTTCCCCCAAAGGCTGGCGTCATATTTCACTTCAGGGTGGGGTATATTAACTTTTCCAGCAGACTGATGAAGCCTGCCCATACAAATGGAATGCGGCTACAAGATAAATAATATCGCTTTCTCTCGGTGAAGTAGCATCCAAGAAAACCCCGTCTTCCTACTTCAGTGTATTATTCGCGATTCGGGAAGGGGGTTGCGTTGAAATGAATGCAACCTGCGTCCCTTATTACGTTTCATACATTTCAAATGTGTATATCGAATTTCTGAGACTTCTTTGACGTTCTTTGGGCGTCCTCGTAAATCATCTGTCATTGTAGAAAGCTCCCACATATAATATACTCGTATATCGCATGGAAGGAAGATTAATATCAGTTCTTGGCCCTTCTCTTCGTTATGTGTTATGTCAAAGTTTGTGGGGGAGGAAATATCAAAAGCCCACAACTCAACAAACTTATTTCGCCCCAGAACAAACAGATAAATATGAAAAGAACCACCACATAGATAAAACCCTTTCTACTCACGACAAGAGACAATACATTTCAAATATGTTGCCCTTAACATTTCATTCCTTTATTTCATTGAGATCAAATTTATTATTGACAAGCAAAAAATCATTACTGTTACCTAGAAGGTTTTCAAGATCTCGATTTTCAAATGTTTAGGGGCCTTTAACATCACCCTTTAGGGTTGACACAAATTGATTCCGAGCTTTTAGGACTATCTAGACCCTAATTGCAATTTCTAACGCAAGTTTCATGAAGTTTGGTATATTAATTTCGGAGAAAAGCCGCGGATTGCGGACGGACGGATTTATTTTACTCAACTCGACTTTTGGAAATCTTGAAACGTACACCAAAAAATGTTCAGCGGGTGGGGGGGGGGGGGGGGGGGGGGGTTAACTTTTTTTCTTCGTCGATTACAAAGGTTCTTTATTGAAAATAATAAACCAAAAATTTGAAAGAATTTTGCCAGTTTGGTGGGGAGAAAATAACACCTTTTAAAGAAAGAATTTTATTCACATTTGAATATTGGCATTTTTTAATATAGGTACTAGTTCAGTACATAACTATATTCAATTAGATGTCGAAAACTCCCAACTTGTTGCGGCCTCTGAAGGCCATAAGCCCGCAAGATACATTCCCCTAGTTGGGTGGAAAATTAGACCTTTTAGTTTTAATAAAGAATTATTATTCACATTTCTGCCACTAATGAATGTGATGAAAATTACATATCCCAAAACCACTGAGTACAGGGACAATATTACATTTAATTCTAAAAGTGCCTAAGACACATGTTTATGTGTTACCCAAGTGCCGCAAATACAGGGTGCGGCAGTGAGGACGGACGGTTTTAAAAAAATCATAAAATAGTTAATTTTTACTCAAAAACAAATTTCTTGATGCAATCAGGTTCGCAAGGAAATAGCATTTGATACAGTCAAGTGGGAAAAATCACATCAGGCATGTGGTGGCCGAAATCGTTGATGCAGTGCTAGAGGCGTTCTTGGAAGTTTGCGTAGACTCTCTCCAACGTGCTACGTCGAAATGATCAGCAACTTATTTTTACCTGAATTACGAAGGTGACGTGTTCCAACCTGACGTGTGTGGTTCCAGCAGGATGGGGCGACCGCCCACACAGCCAGAGCATCAATGGACGTTATTCGCCCTCTCTTCCCTTATTTCCAGGTTTGGCGATGTTCATTGGCCTCCTCGGTCCCCAGATTTATCCATATGCGATTTTTTCTTATGGGGACACCTCAAGGCTAGAGTATACAAGAACAAGCACCGAAATCTGGACAAATTGAAGGACGCCATTCGTTTGGAAGTCGCCCAAAGTGGAGAGAGCTTCGTTGGAGAGAACGCCCAAGAACGCCTCCAGCACTGCATCAACAATTTCGGCCACCACATGCCTGATGTGATTTTTCACACTTGACTGTCTCAAATGCTATTTCCTTGCAAACCTGATTGCATCAATAAATTTGTTTTTGAGTAAAAATTAACTATTTTATGATTTTCCTAAAACCGTCCGTCCTCACTGCCGCACCCTGTATATGTGGTTGCCTTTATGCATCCCAAATCATTGAGCTCAACTACCTTCTATGTGCCCAACACACATATTTATATGTTTTTCCCTAGACCCCTGGATTGCATCCGTGTACATTATACTGACCCTATCATTTATATGTGTACTGATGAAGATCGGAGGTTCTTTTTTCCACTCGAAATGCATAGCTTCGCAAATAAAGGAGGATTAAAATCTAATGTTTCCACATCTTGTAACACTCAAGACCTTGCTGGCTTAGGGACCAAAGTACTTAACTGGTAGCTACTTACCATATGTTACAAATTTCTTATTTGTAGCAAACTAATCTTGGGTAAAGGGTAGCCATATTCTTACCATGGGTGGTGCTTATTCTTCCTTTATAATTTATATGGTTGGTTGCAATGAGTTGAATAATGTCGGCTTTTCACGATTTCTCCGTCTGAATGGCTGCTTGGCCCGAGGGATAGCTCCCTCAGCTGAAGGCTTCAGAGCAGGAACTTAGTAATGGCTCCGGGAAATTGCCAGGGGAACCCAATGGCTCACTTCCTCTTCCTGCGGTTCCCGGGCGGATCGAGGAGGTGGCCGTAGGCGCCCGAACGCGGCGGCTTCCGAGTTGTTTCGCTTGAAAGGAAGTTGAGCTTCAACAAATCTCAACTTCCACCTCTCTCCTGTTGATTTTCCCGGTTGATCTCCTTCCCCCACCTCCGAGGTGGATTCGAAATGTTTGTCTACTCGTTCTTAACTCTTGGCGAGAGATCTGGAGTTGCACCGATCCTTTGCGAAAATTGTGAAGTTGTCCCATCTCACCAAAAATGAATGGGGGATTTTCATGGTTATTTTTATTTGGTCATGAGCCATCCGTCGGGCGCAATGCTACTCCTGACTCAATCGGGCGCAACTCTTCTGACTGATTAAAAACGCTGCAAATTATTACACAAAGGTTTATTATTTCTGTATCGTACAGACCTTCTACGTAGAAAACTGACCGTAATTATTTAGCCTCACTTATAGTATATTTACTAGATATCGAAACTCGGGGCTTCGTGCTTCCAATATTTGGTTCACTCGTTCACTACATTACAGATCCAGGACCCCGTAATTTTACGCTTTATAGTAAAGTTGAGGAAAAAAATAAATAAATAAATGGGGCCGTCTAGGGACACCCGAAGGAAGCGAAGCTTTATATCATAAAGCGTAGAATAGAATTATGAGTATTTTCATTCTCAAAAACAATCTCTTCTAATTGGAATTAATTTCATCACACTCTCTCTCTCGCCTTCCCTCCCCTCCCTTCCCTCTCCCCTCCCCTCCCTTCCCTCTCACTCCCTCCGCCTTTCCCACACAACCTCGCCCTCCCTTCCCTCTCACTCCGTCTCCCCTCCCCTCTCTTCCCTCCGCCTCCCCCATACTCCCTCGCGCTCCCTTCCCTCTCACTCCCTCCGCCTCGCCCTCCCTCTCACTCTCTCTCCCGCCCACCCTCTCCCACCCACAAGGCGTGCGCGCGTTCATCAGTCTAACACTCAAAGCCTTGAAAAAAACGCTGAAAATTATTTCACAAAGGTTTATTATTTCTTCAATTTAGTATGATCGTAGTTTTAGTTGGCTTGCGTACGTCATAAGGCCCGTCCAGACTCCTCGGCGTGTCCTACTTCGAGTTGCCACAACCTATACTTCTATAATTACTAGCCGCTCCGGCTCGCTACGCTCGCCTCCACGTCCAGCCGGGGGGCAAGCCCCCCGGACCCCCCGTTGAATTGCTCGCTTCGCTCGCAAAGAGTGGCATGTAGGGAATGTAGCTCGCTTCGCTCGCAAAGTGTGGCATGTAAGGGATGTTGCTCGCTTCGCTCGCAAACGGCACATCCCTAAGGGTGTGTAGGGCATGTTGCTCGCTTCGCTCGCAAACAAAAGCCCTGGCACCCCCCCATCATGTTGCTCGCTTCGCTCGCAAGGTGTGTCTGTACACATGCGATGTATTACAATTGAAACATGACTGTAGAGGATGTTGCTCGCTTCACTCGCAAACCGTAGGTCCCTAAGGGTAGGTTTAATTCTGTAGGGGATGTTAATCGCTTCGCTCGCAAACAGTAGATCTGTAGGGGTAGGTTTAACTTCTGTAGGGGATGCTGCTCGCTTCGCTCGCTTGAGGAAGTTATACTGCCCACCCAACTTGGCAGACGTTTTTCTCTGTTGGAAATTCTTACAAACAAATTAAATCTTATAAAACTACGTGGAACCACGAAAAGTTTATTAGGGAATGTTGCTCGCTTCGCTCGCAAATGGTAGATCTCTAAGGGTAGGTTTAACTTCTGTAGGGGATGCTGCTCGCTTCGCTCGCTTGAGGAAGTTATACTGCCCACCCAACTTGGCAGACGTTTTTTTCTGTTGGAAATTCTTACAAACAAATTAAATCTTATAAAACTACGTGGAACCACAAAAAAGTTTATTCGGGGATGTTGCTCGCTTCGCTCGCAAGATATACCTGTGTAGGAAAAAACCGGTATTTATTACCTTTGAAATGAGTCATCGACTCCCTTCAAGATTTAACTGCGTAGGCTAAGTCCCTTCCCTCGCAAGGTAAACCTGTATATGAGTAGGGCACCTAGGTGTACCTGCTCGCCACATTGCGATTTGACCAACTTAACGTCACTTTTTTCGATATCCGATTTCGGATTCAGATTCGGCGGACCCAAAGCTGTATTTCGCCCGCGAAAACCGTTCCGAAAAACGTACCTTTACGGGGTATATTTTAATCAGAAAAAACGTAGTTTTTGTCGGACTTTTCGAGAAAACACGGTCCGTACTTTCGCATTTTTTTGACGCATTTCCGATACTTTTTTCGCGATCCGATCGCGACGTCGTCTTTCTCGTTTCAAAACCTACGAAACCGGTATTTTTCCGGAATTTTCGACGGCCGTTTAGAGGGGTTGGGGAAGCGGGGAAGTCCAAAAAGCGCACATTAATTATTACTTCGACCCCCCTCCCGCCCTACGGCCCATGGTTCGGGTGGGATTAGAAAATTTTAAATTCGCTTATACACCCTATCGGAAAATCCCAAGAAGATCCCCCCACTCGTAGATCCGGCCCACTCAGCCGTTTGGCCGTGCATAGACACGACAAACAGACAGACAGACGGAGTTTCATTCTTATTAATAGTATAGATTTACGCATGTTTATATTTCTCGATTTGAGCTCCTATCTATTCAAATAGTTATTGCCTTAATAATATCATTATCTAAGTACTTACGAAAAGTCGAGAGGATATGTTATTAAATATGCATAGGAAAAGCTTTGGTATTAACACACAAATATGACCTTGAAAAAAAACATATTCATGCCTCGAAGGAACGCCGGCGCCGTACCCACCACGAGGTGCCGCGGCGCCAGCGCCTCCTCTCACTCCCCCCCCCCCCCCCCCCCCCCCCTCACCCCCCTCCCCACCCACCGTGACCCCCTGCCAAGCGTGCCAAGCGTGCGCGCGTCGAATTAGACACTTTTTTACCCGTTTTTGGCCCATAGCATCTATGCAAGTAAAGCGATCGGGATGATAAACGTTAGGACCAACTAGCCCCCAAATGGAGTCTATGTGCGAAAGAACGGGTTTTTTGAGTCAATTCTTATGCCTTTTATGGCCCGGACGGCGGACGGCGAACGGCGGACGGCGGACGGACATTTCAAATTTGGATTCTACGCACCTTGTAACGTAAAGCGACAAAGTTTGAGGGGGGGTTATAAAAATTTTTTGCTACACGATCACATAGGCTTATTATTGAAAATAATAAACCAAAAGAAGACACTTTTTCGCCCATTTTTGGCCCATAGCATCTATGCGAGTAAAGCGATCGGGATGGTTAAACGTTAGGACCAACTAGACCCCAAATGGAGTCTATGTGCGAAAGAACGGGGTTTTTAAGTCAATTCTTAGGCCTTTTATGGCCCGGACGGCGGACGGCGAACGGCGGGCGGCGACGGCGGACGCACATTTCAAATTTGGATTCTACGTACCTTGAAACGTAAATTGACAAAGTTTGAGGGGGGGGGGGGGGGGGTTGTAAAAATATTTTGCTACATGATCACATAGGCTTATTATTGAAAATAATAAACCAAAAGTTGTGTTGAGTAGAGGTAGAGAAAAACGCATCAAACTGAACCTTTCACTTATATATGAATATATTTTTGCTTTTATACAACATTTTAATATAGTAATGCCATTTTTAATCCCAAAATGATACGAACTAAATCACTCGCGACGAAGTTGTGGAAACCCATTTTAAAAGAGAAGTTAGGTAGTGAAAAAACGTTGTCTATTTCCACAAAAAATAATTAGTTACAATGTTGAATCGATTTTGACGGTTAGGCCATCATCAGATCATCATTCAGTTATTGTTTGTTACTGATAAGGCCTAATTCGTTTTTTTTTTTTTTAAGGAACTTGTAATTAATTTAGGAATCTAAATTCTAAAACAAAAATTATAAATTTTGAAAACTTCACTCGAATTTTAGAATAAAAAACAAGGTAAGGTTGCTCAGACCTTTTCTAGGAAAAATTCTACTATCAACTACCTACCAAAATCGGTACTTTAATTAATCCCGATGAAATTTCCAAGATGGCTCATGCAGATTTTCTCTGGTTCGCTAAAGCGCGTGGGGGAAAAGTTTTTGAAAAATCTTTTTCATTAGGCTAATGCACCCTGAGGGCAATCCACAATAGATCCTCCAGGTCTCAATGGAGGGTTACTGAAATACAGTACCCAATGACCCTCTACCACCAATATAAAAATAACTAAATAAATAAAGCTATACTCAGGTGGCGGCTCTGCAAATTGAAAAACCATGTACGGAATTCCGTTGTATAACCTTCTGTTGATCCTTCCGGATGCTGTATAAGTTACAAAATATTGATACAACTAATGGAATGTAATTCTGTGTAATACCGTAACAGAAGCATCGGTCGTGCCGAGCAGATGTTGGGGAAGTAGACGCAGCTATCGACCGATACCCATCAGCGAGAGGATATTGGAGTGCGGCGGCAGCCAGCGGTGGTCCACTGCCTGCCTGTCATTTATCGGGCGATGCGGTTCACTCGCAATTATTGATTCCGATGAACCAGTCTAACGAATCAGAAGCTCTCTGATAATACGACCCAGAGGACCAACTATTGATATTATTACTAAATATTGGTTTGTAAAATGTTTCGTGTTTCTCGAGGGTTGGTCAATGAAAAGTCTATATTCTAGGCCGACGTTTCGAAATATTTATATTTCATCTTCAGGGCTCTTAACAGAGGAGGGGTATATAACAATTAGAATTTTCCTAATGTGGATGCGAATTAATATGAACAGACAGGATGAAAACTATGGTTTTTGTATACCACTAACTTAGTAGGTACTATATATATATATATATATATATATATATATATATATATATATATATATATGTATATATATCTTGTCAATTTACCTTGGAAAACTGTATTTGGGCGCTTATCTCATATACGTTCTCAGCTAGTAACTATTCCACCTAGTTAACATACTTGATCTTCAATCAAGTATGTCTTTAAGGGGAGGAGTGTAACAGAGTTACCGTCATCGAGGTCCCGTCAGGGCTTCAGTGATAGCGCTGTCGTCGTCCCGTTGGTGAAACAACGGGCGTCGCTGCCTTTCTCGTGTTCTTGAGAAGCTGGGTTTGGCGTTGGATGGGCTTTCCAGGTCCCTGGAAACCAATCTACTCCGAACATGGCTCATTAAAAGCTATTAGTAGGAGTGGTATCTCTCTGACGGGATGCTGTTTACCTCCTCTACCTTTTTATCGAGGATTTAGGCCCCCATTGCACCTCTGGGGGGGTACCTAGATCCCTGATAGTTTTTATCCTGTCTGTTCAAATTAACTCGCATCCAAATTAGGAAGATTCTAATTTTTATATACCCCTCCACTGTTATAAGCCCTGAAGATGAAATATAAATATTTCGAAACGTCGGCCTAGAATATAGCCTCTTTATTTACCAACCCTCGAGAAACCCGAAACATTTTACATTTAACTCAGTGGTCAAGAAATCCCAGCCAGAATATTAGTTTGGGTTGCCATAATAATAATGGGTGGTCGAGGGGTGTCTAGGATATATTGACTTCTCCGTGGTACCCATTGTATGGATACTAAGAGACTTCATGTACTAACCTTATTAAATTGTATATTTAATATTAGCAATAGTAACCTCATGATCCAGCCAGCTGAAATCAGGGAAGTTTCACTTCTCACTTTTATCTTTTAAAATATTGATTCAACTTTGAAGTACCTATCCACCCATTCACCACTTACCGATTCATAGTGACATACACATGCCTGCTATCTTATGAATACCTATAACTGCTTCACTTTCAAGGTAAGCTAGTGCCTCAAGCTCCTACACATTAGGTATAGTTCTACCACTCTTGGAACTACTTATTAACTAATTACCCTTTCCTGTATTCTCTTTTATAGTCATTCCCTGAAGATGCATATATTATATATAAGCGAAACTAGTAGGTAATATGACTGCAATAAAGTTGAAGAAGCCAAGCTAGCTTATTTCTCACCCTCAACCACCATTATTGCTAAATTTTAATACGGGGCAAGTTCGATCGGTTGGTTGCAATCAGGTGTTAAATCGTTCAGATGTGAGGTAGGATTTTACTAATAACGATTCACTCCATTGTGCAAGACTTTTGGCTAATATTTTGGCTACGTTTCGTGCAAGTCATCAACGTTATATTGTTCGAAAAACACAATAGGAGATCCAGTGAGATAACAGTATTGATTCGCCAATGAAACAGAAGAAAAGGAACATCAACATCATGCTGAGTGAGATTATAACGTTCTGCTAAGTTCAAGCGTTGAACACCCCCCCCCCCCCCCCCCCGTAATTCTCATTTCTTCATTTTTTTGTGAAACACTGATCTACTTAAGAGAATGCGCTCATTTGGCTCACTATAACTTATTAATTTATTTACTACTTTTTTTAAGCTTCTGGTGACTGAGGAAGAAACTTTTGAGCCCTCCTAAATTATGTAGATGATTAAAATCTACTTCAGTTCGGAAAACAAATGTGTTGCAAATATGGCAAATACTTGCTGAATTATTAACAGGTACTCTTAAAAAACAGATAAATTCTTACTTTAAAGATGGAACAGGAGTTCTATTCGCATCGTTGTAAAAAAAGAACTTCTGTGTGATTTCTCTGGCCTCACATTTGTTTGAACGACCCACTAAAGAATGTTACGACTCGTAGAAAGTTTTTGCTTTCGGAGATGAAGGAAGCTGGTTCCTGACCCGCAACTTTGTGCACTCCGGCTCGCGACCTTCAAACTTTTTGCTTCCAACTAGTTTTGACGGGAACTCGGGTGAAAAATGTGTTACAGTAAGATGGGTGTTTCATTTCAATTCACTCCTCTCAGCCCGGCTTAGTTAAGTCTTGATTTTATACGGAGTTCATACTTGTGAATTGATAACGTTATGCTACCCTGATTGTCGAGGTAGCAGTATAGCGTTGTTGTGAGTTTTGCAGAGTGGGTAGAATCCTGACTCCTCATGGGGGCAACTATGGATGTCCTCAGAAAAATATGGCAATGATACATATATGCAGTGGTTGAAGGAGGTAGAACTCCCTCAACTGTCCCAGCCTGCTTTTCAGCATGCCTAATGTAAGTAAATTTTATTCATATTACATGTAATAAACTTAGGCCGCCCCAGAGGTGCAATGGGGGCCTAAATCCACACTCATAGAGAGAGAGGGGTGTGACAGTACCATAAGAGATATAACTCGTACTAATATCATATGTGCTATGTTCGGAGAAGATAATTTTCCGGTTCCCGGATCATCATCTATCGCCAACCGTAGCCTTTCAAGAACGTGAGAATTAACGCCTGGCGCCGAAGCGACGGACACACAGCGCATTCTCTTGGATCTCGCGGGAACTGTCACACTCCTCCCTTAAAAAACATACTTGATTGAAGAGCAAGTATGTAAACTAGGTGGAATAGTTTACTGGTTGAGAACTGATGCTCACTAATAAATAGCTGCATTGGGGATTGAGGATAATAAAAGAGAAATTAAAACAGGATGGATGTTCAATGAATCTTCATTTGAAGTATTCATTAGGTGATTAACCCCCAATCAAAGATTGGAACAATCGGGAATAATATAACTTGCTCAACCAGGATATTTAAGTAGGGAGCTGCCCACTTGGGGGACTTAAGAAAATGGGAACTATGCGATGGGGAAATAACTTGCTCAACTTTGGAAACTTACAGTGGAAGGTATCCACTATGGGGACTTATGAAATAGGGAAGGATGCCCTGGGTTTGGGAACAATGCCCTTGAAAATCAAGTATTTTAAATGGAAATGATATGAAGGGAAAAATTGATAAATTAATTTTCAAGAACCAATGAAAGTATTTATGTATCCAAAGGAGTATAATGGGTATTCCTTCTGGAAACCGGGGTTATGTTTTTCTGAAACATTAACGCCCCAAAAATAGTGGATCGGATTACTAGGAGTTAGCCGTACATAATCCTAACCACGCTCTGCTACCATGTAATGGACTTAGGACGCCCCAGAGGTGCAATGAAGGCCTAAATCCACACTCATAGAGAGAGAGAGTGGTGTGACAGTACCATAAGAGATATAACTCGTACTAATAGCATATGTGCTATGTTCGGAGAAGATAATTTTCCGGTTCCCGGATCATCATCTATCGCCAACCATAGCCTTTCAAGAACGTGAGAATTAACGCCTGGCGCCGAAGCGACGGACACACAGCGCATTCTCTTGGATCTCGCGGGAACTGTCACACTCCCCCCTTAAAAAACATACTTGATTGAAGAGCAAGTATGTAAACTAGGTGGAATAGTTTACTGGTTGAGAACTGATGCTCACTAATAAATAGCTGCATTGGGGATTGAGGATAATAAAAGAGAAATTAAAACAGGATGGATGTTCAATGAATCTTCATTTGAAGTATTCATTAGGTGATTAACCCCCAATCAAAGATTGGAACAATCGGGAATAATATAACTTGCTCAACCAGGATATTTAAGTAGGGAGCTGCCCACTTGGGGGACTTACGAAAATGGGAACTATGCGATGGGGAAATAACTTGCTCAACTTTGGAAACTTACAGTGGAAGGTATCCACTATGGGGACTTATGAAATAGGGAACGATGCCCTGGGTTTGGGAACAATGCCCTTGAAAATTAAGTATTTTAAATGGAAATGATATGAAGGGAAAAATTGATAAATTAATTTGGGTATTCCTTCTGGAAACCGGGGTTATGTTTCTTCTGACACATTAACGCCCCAAAAATAGTGGATCGGATTACTAGGAGTTAGCCGTACATAATCCTAACCATGCTCTGCTACCATGTAATGGACTTAGGACGCCCCAGAGGTGCAATGAAGGCCTAAATCCACACTCATAGAGAGAGAGTGGTGTGACAGTACCATAAGAGATATAACTCGTACTAATATCATATGTGCTATGTTCGGAGAAGATAATTTTCCGGTTCCCGGATCATCATCTATCGCCAACCGTAGCCTTTCAAGAACGTGAGAATTAACGCCTGGCGCCGAAGCGACGGACACACAGCGCATTCTCTTGGATCTCGCGGGAACTGTCACATACCTTATATTTTTATAATCCTAGCTACAATGTTAAACTTAGTATGCGTCAATGTAACCAGTCATTACCGGTCCCATAATAGGTACCACAAATAATTATAAAAAACAACACCACAAATACTTATCTTGTTGAAGGGCTTGCAAATAGAAATGCAAAATTTCTGAAACGTTGCCAAATCAAAGCATTTGTGATTCAACCGACCGACCCTCAAGAACCTAACACCTACATATATATTTATATATATATTCGTATATAGGTATATATATTGGGTTTATATATTGGGATAAAATCTCGGAAGTACTAGCGCCCTGAACTGTTGAATATATTATTCATTAAACTATCCAACAATTTAACAAATGTAAATCTAAATCGTGGATCGGTTACCTAATAAACGAGCCAAACTTTATCGAAAGTTCGAATACTATTCAATCGTACGTAGTATATTATAACATTACATCTCTATGTAATACTGACGACTTTAGTGCTTTAGACAGTTTTAATATTGTATCAAACCTTCTTCATGTCACCTAATGTAATACAATGTAATTCGGAGCTGGTAACTTACTTTATGACACAAAAAATGAAAGCCCTACTTCCACGAAACTGGTCCTGGGGGTTTTCGAGGGTGCTGAATCCGAGGCCCGTTCAACGCGTAGACGTCTAATTTTTGAGGTATAATTTTTGAGGTACGGCACGTAGCATTTTTGAAAAAAATCACTCAAATTCCAGGATAATTTATGGTGAGTTGAAAGGTGCTATTCTTGTTTGAAATTTAACGCTGAACATGCTTATACCACATATGATGTCTGAAATGCCCCCTGAACGTGTCTTTTGCCGCAAAACTGCCGAAAAAACGGGGGTTTTCACTGATTTTTCACGATTTTTTAAAACATTTTCTAAATAGTTTTTGTAGAAATTACACCACTTGGTGACATGAAAGAAAATTCGCTATTACTTTTTCTATTTGAGCGTCGAATGCTAGTAGCTGTGGAGGTGTGATAATTTATTTTTTGTGATTTTTCAACTACCGAAGATTTTACAACCGAGTCGTTGCTAGAGGAATGGTACCGTCGTTTTTCATTCCACGAAATTCGTTGACCATTCGTTCGAAAGCTCTCGATTTATCCAACCATATTGTGTTAACTACTGCGAAGTGCGTGGCCAACAAGCTGAGTTATGAGCATGGTTATTTTAATGATTGTGTACTACACTGCGGAGATCATTCTCAATAATTGATATTATTAAAAGTGCATTTTACTGTGCGAATTCATGTGGAGGCTATCAAACCGCAACCACTCCAATTTGTTTCAACGAATCCTCACCGACATCGGCAACTTCTGAAAACACGGTAATTATTTATTATTATTTTTTTAAAATAATATAATTTCTTCTCACAGCTTGAAATTGTCACCGATTCTACGTAAATATGTAATCTAAGTAAGAAGTAATGCCTAGAAACATCGGGCGGGCGGGCTTGTTGAAGACAAATCGACTGGGGGGGGGGGGGGGGGGGGGGATAACGGAAAAGTACCCTACGGTCTTTAGAAAAGTGGAAACACTGTCTGGGGCAAGGCCCTAAATGTCACAAGAAATATCCCTTTATGAACTTTATTTCCCGTTCCTTTTCCTTTATTTCCCTGTACCACAGTCCCTGCACTGTACCTTCACAGTCTAACCTGAATCGACGACATTTCTCTCTCCATAGGTTGATATCGCAATCTACGCATTTTGTAGTTGTTATATGGATCCTTGGCATAATCCTATTCCTTCTAGCATCCACCTTCGAGCTACAGTATGGAGCTAAGTGCTGCCTTTTCTTATTTGAAACGATGAATTGCTTGTAAAGACTTCATTCTAGTTTGTTACTATTTTCCCGAAAGTACTGGGGCAACATACCGATGCCCCCCCTCACCTGCCGCCCCCTATCCTGCCCCAGGACCAGTACTAGTTTTGTGAGGACACGAATTTGATATTTTTTTTCGGCCAGTGTAATGATTTGTATAATAATATAACCTTAATAATGATTAAATAATTAAACCTTAAATAAATATGATTTGCATGAATTTGTTCTCTGAACCTATTCCATCTACTTTAAAAATTCAGAGGCCGATACCCAACTAAAAATTTCATTAGGACCCATAACTCTCTTGGATTCCACGTGATTGGGAACCGTTTTCCCGTTCTGGGTTTTCATCGGAAACCCGTTCCAAAGGAGCCTCCCCCGAAGCAGATGAAAACGCGAGAGAAAGCCGGTCAACATCAAAGGGAGCCTCTCCGTATTCTCGAACAAAGCTGATTAGTGTGTGTAGTTAACACAAAGGGCACCCTCCCTCCCTTTGTGGAGGCTCATGCAAATGACGTTCCAACAGTATTGTCAAACTTAATCCCGATTGAAAGCTAGCGAATCGGAATCTCCCGCAAACTCCTGTTCGGGTCTTCAACCATTCAAGGCAGTAGTACAAAGTGTCTATGTAACATCGAATTTATAACATTTCCAACACCACAGAAGTAGACGGAAGGTTGTGCAATCGCTCTAAAGCGTCCAACGAGGGTTTCATTTTCATTTTCATTTTCCATGTTTACGGGACAAGCCCAATAGCACATAAAAAGTATTGAACGTATTTGCCTTCCCACACTCGAATGCGGAACACAAGAGGATTTTTAGCAGAGCGAATCCTATAAATTTGTTGCTGCTGTTGAGCAAACTGTCTTTTTCTACTTAAAGATCTGTTTTTAGGACGTCCCTTTGAAGCTATGGATTATAGGCAAAGCTTCTTGAACTGCCATAGTGGATATTTATATACTGTTGAGATCGCGTACAAACGATAAGGGTGTATTCGATAATCATCAGAAACGCTTGCATACGAGTCTGCAACACATTGGGACATTTTGTCTTTAGTTGCAGACTCGTATCATCAGAATTTAACAAGCGGTTGCAATTATGTTCACAATATCAATTATAGCGAATGATCACCTGAGTGTACACAATTATGAAAATAACCATTCTCATAACTCCGCTTGTTGGCCACGCACTTCGCAGTAGTTAACATAATATGGTTGGATAAATCGAGAGCTTTCAGACGAATGGTCAACGAATTTTGTGGAATGAAAAACGACGAAGTAGGTACCATTTCCCTAGCAACGACTCGGTTGTAAGCGGAAATCATCAGAAAACTAACCGTAACGCTTTTTTTTTTTTTTTTTTTTTTTACCTTCTTTTCGTTTATGTGCCAAAGTAAAGAAATAAAATGTCAAATACAATAATAAGAAAAAGTTCCAGTCATGCAGCATGATCGTATGAGCGAATTTTCATAAATGGTCGTATTACATTTATGTTAAATTCTGCTGAAATTTGAGCACTTTGGGGACAAATAAAAATTTTATTATACATTTTATAGCAAACTAACTTTTTTTCAGTAATATTCCAATGAACAAACGATTTTGTGGATTTTTACAATTTTTTCCAGAGTTCCTATCGGTTTTTAGCTTATTTTAATGACATTTAAGTACATTTTTTAGTACTATTTTGTGCTTAAATTTTTAAATGTCCTAGTTCATGTTCGATTAATTTTTTTCGAGTAGCATTCTGCTAAAAAATAGAAATTTGTTAATTTTTAGCGGTTTTTTGCCTTTTTAGTGATTTTTTAAGTACGTTTTTTGAAATTTGACCAATTTAATGTGCTCAAAAAGTGTTGTCCAACGAACTCATCCTTTCTTTTGAAATGCTTGATTTTTTGGCGAAAGAACGAAGTTTTTATCTCAATTCTATCGAGAGTTATCGTCTGGAATGACACACACACACACACATATATATATATACATATATATATATATATATATATATATATATATATATATATATATATATATATATATATATATATATAAAAGCGTTAAAATCCAGGAATCATTTCAGAATGCCTCAAAACAGATTTCGATGAAAAAAATTTTTGAAAATTGTATTTTAAAATTTTTGGAGCCATTGCAATAGCTTTATTTTCTAAGAAAATTCGCTAAAACAAGACATTCAATAAGTATTTTTTCATTTTTCAGTTTATTTGCTACTCGTATGTATTTTTCAACGCCCGATTGATTGGTGATATCAGTTTTAAGATCCGAGGACCAGTTTCCTTGGAAAATGGGAAATAATTTTCCTCTAGGTCAGAATTCAAAAAATTATTGACAGAAGAAATTTCTAGACGTTCAACAGCACATCCAGCCCCCCATCACCAGTGCCATCTAGATCCAATTCTTCTTCATATTCGACCCCCGTAACATCATTTTAGGCGTAAATCTGAACTGATTGTCCGAATAATCTGTATTTTGCTGAAAGGATTGATTCAGGGTATTTTGTATTTTTGAGATGCTATCATCCAGACCACCAAACTATAAAAATCAGTCTTATCTACTACGTAGGCCTGTTTCATTATACGGAGGCTAATTATTACACGGAGGCCGGTTTATTGTACGGAGGTTGGTGGTGAGGGGGATGACGGTGCTCTTGGACACCAAGTGAAGAAATTCTGTCCTTATTATGCTATTATCGAAACTTAGTAAATTTCTCCAGAGTAATGATTAATATTACTAATGAATATGTAAAATTCACTTGATAATTTCATGTGGATCCAAGATGAAATGTTGAGTAGGTAGATATAAACAATTCGGGATTCAATCATCGTCCGCATCAGTTTAATTGACTCCAGACAATCAGGACTACCCATTGATCTGAAAAATGTACATTTACTATTTTGAAAGGAAAGAGGGTTTCTCTCTGAGAATTTTGCACTGCCCTTACATTCTTACGACAAGGAGGTAGTTTGAGTTTTATGATAATTCAAAGTTCCAGTAAATTATGACGCTACGCTAGGCCTAGATCAACCCCTTTATTCGTAGTCGTTACTTGAAAAAAACGGACGGTAGGCCTACGGTTCTACAGTCAGATCATTTAATAATGATTAATTTTACACATCATTAGTTCATAATGGTACCAATATTAGTTTATAACTGAGCGTAATAAATCAGCTTTCCTTGACACTACAGAGGCTTAGGGATTATGAGATGCTGTGATAAAATGAGAGCATTCCCAAAAGTGGCTAACGATTTTCCTGCTATGAAAACTAAAGGAGTTACACTTCCCTAGTAACGCATTGGTTGTACGTGAAAATCAATAGAAAACCCCACCGTGACGTGACGCTCGTGACGTGACGAAAACAAAATGGAAACGTCCTGTTAATCAATTTTAAATGATAAAAATTTAATCATATTACGATCCACAGTTGATTTCGATAAAACATCAACTAACCTGCGTGAGTTGGAGGAGAGCAGAGTCAGAGAAAGGAAGCGATAACAAGGAAGGCATAACAGATCTCATGAGAGGGCAGAAATCAAGGTAAACAAACCTACAGCACGTCGAATCAAAGAAAACGAACGTCAAACCTTGTCTAACAACATTTGCGCTTTTCGGTCATGCCGATTGCGCATACTGGACGCATTCCTCAGGGAATAAAAAAGATCAGCGCTTCTGCGCTCCACCGAGGATGAAAATGGTTCCCAAGCCATTTATTTATTTTCAATCACATGCAAAAACGCAAGTTCCTTCTATCATCACTTCTTTCTCAATCAACCTACAGAGCTAAAATTTAAAATTAAAGAGCTCCTTTGTGATATCTAGAATACGATATTCACTGTACGAAGGCGAACTGATCGTCTGAAGGACCACAAAGTTCAGGGAAGACTAATTTGTTTCTAAATCGACTTATTGTGGCGAAACCTGAAATGCAGCTCCTTCGGGACATCTAGAATACAATCACAATACATGGAGTGACTCTGATTAGCTGTGGGATCTGAGGCTGATTTCCTTCGTAATTGACTTACGGTGCCGAAATTCAGATGGAGCTCCTTTGGGACCCCTCGAAAACAATTACGATGAACCTACGTAGGCGCACTATTCAACAATGGGGCCTCTGAGGCTAAACACTAGGGAGTTTTTGCAACGCTGAATCGTAGTCGAGTGGGAGGAACTACGAATAGAAATGGAGCATTGCGCATGCGCGAAAAATGCTTACTGTTAACAGTCCATTTGTTGTACGAATAGAAAAATCCTATTCGGAGCTCAAGGGAAGCCGAATACAGCTCCGAATACGCGTTTAACCTTAAATTAGGATAACCTATAATGCAATAATATATTTTTTTAGTTCTTATTTCAAGGTGGCATGACATGCGTAAATAAAGGTGGTTGGTTTGTAGGATTCATCCTAACTAAAATTATGCTGATACCTTATAATGGATTCTAAAATTTTACGTTCGTTTGAGGGTATTCGGGTACAAGTCTCAGGATGTCAACCTACTAATTTTGTTGATATAGGTAAGCATTGCACCCATACCTGAAATTGGTTGTTATAGACCAAGCTCGATACTGATGAGCGATGGTCGATTTTGATTAAATGAGCAGGGATTGTGCCACATTACAGAGAAAATAGACACAGACAGAAACGGCTGTCTTTGCCCTTTGTAGTGTATTAGCGGGTACGAACTAAATCACTCGCGACGAAGTTGTGGAAACCCATTTCAAAACGGAAGTTAGTGAAAAACGTTGTCTATTTCCACGAAAAATAAACCATATCAAAAGAGGCGAGTTTAGCATTTGGAGGCATGTCTTTGGACTGATGCCTCCAAATGCTAAACTCGCCTCTTTTGATGTGGTTAGTCTGTTCACCTATATCGATGTAGATAGCTGCAAAGATGTGGTATGTAGGCTGATTCACGGCTCTAAACTTAATATTTTCGAAAAAGATGAATTGTTTAATTTGATGTCTGTCTGTATGGATCAAAATTACTTTTTATTCGAGGGGCAATGCTATGGCCCATATTCTCGTGACGTCACGCCTGGAGTAGGTTCGCGTTTCAGCCAAAGTCGGCCATGATACCGCCCTACGTCAATGAATCGCTACTCAACCAACCTATTTCTCACAAGAAGTTTGCCGTCTCACGTCATCATATTTCGTGGTTATAAGGCCATTTTTCAACAGTTTTGTTTTGAAAAAGTATAGTATTGTAGCAATACAAAGTTTCAATTCGACTAAATGTTATAATAATCATGCCTGCCATTGCAATAATTGATTGTAGATTGCTGTCAGCAATACCAATCTAACGTGAACGAGTTTTTATTTGGACTAGGAGCCTACTAACTATAGTAGTTAATCAGTGTCCGAAAACTAAAGAACTTCATTCGTTTAGGCTTTGAGAATAACTATTAACCTGAAAAATAGTAAAGAAAAGATGATTGAAAATTCCTCAGGTGTCTGTACTGCTGTGTAGCTACCATTGCTCTGGTAGCTTCATCAGCGTTTTATTATAAGTTCGTAGTACTATGCTTAACTGAGGAAGCTTTACTTGTTATATTGAATGAATAAAAGGAGAGATTTGATAGTTTGTCAAAATAAACAAGGCAGGTTGTTGCTACACCAAGAAACGAAACTACTTAGGTAGGTACGTACGTCCTACCAGATTTGCTGTTGGTTTAAAGTGCCTAAACAAAGTAGGTGGGTCGTTGCTTTGCCGACGAATACAACCGCTGATTAGCAAGTTTGTCGTATATCGAATCAGGAAATATGCAACATGATTTAAAAACCAGCTGCAAGGAAAAAACCTTGAAATGCATTCCTCTGAAGTTAAGATTTCATAAAGACGGCATTGGCAGTTCAGTTATTGCGCGAGTTTTGCAGTTACGCGAATTGTATGGACAAAAAAGGTAATTAGGTAGGTACCTACTTTCGTTTTGATCAATGAAGTACCTACATGAACAAGTAATAATATACGGAAAGTATGTAGGTATACCTTACCTCTAGGTAGGTACTTACCTTTCCACATGTGATACAACTTACTATTCCCGCCTAACAGAGCTCTCATAACACATCCTTTCACAAGACCACTTTCAAATTACTCTAAAGATTTTCAGTTTCAATTGATTCAAAGAACAGTTCTAAAACTAGATAGGTAATCCACAACATCTTTGCGGCTGATGTCTGGATCATCTAGAACACTTGTATGTCAACTACCCAACACATATTTCATATGGATCTCTACCCCACAGATTAAATCTTGCGTTCGTAGCGTTTGAGGTCAACACCTGATAATAACTTGATGTAATTTGCATACAATTTATCACCTTGCATATTACAAATAATCAAAATATTGACTCGGAACTAGGTGAGACTATGTTATGCTGTTGTCCAGCTGTGCCTACAAATGGCGCATTTTCGCATATGTTTACTCGTCACCATGACAACAAGGTGAAATAACTTGATTTCGCCTTGCCTCGATGTTAGGATGCGCTAGTGTCCAAGTCTTGAGAATATCACCCATACACAGCCAGGGGTTGCTATGGGTTCTCCGTTATCTCCTGTGCTTGCAGATATTTACATGGATTATCTTGAGCAACACATATTTACAACTTCTAACACAAATAATCTTCTCTATTGGTAAAGATATGTCGATGATATCATCATTCTATGGAAGGGCACAGAAAGTCAACTTAATTCTTTTCACGAAAAAATCATTTAATTAGATCCCTATGTCAAATTCACCCTCGAATTCGGCGGGAATAAACTAAATTTCCTTGATCTGTCCATCTCTTTGGTAAAAGTGAAGCATGATTTTTCAATTTATAGAAATAAAAGGATACATATAGCGATATAACGATCCATAGTACTACAAATCACCCTTTAGTCCATAAGCATGCAGCCTTCTAAGAATGATCAACCGAGCACTGTCTAAGTAACGGATATGGAGGAGATCTCGTTGATACCATATGGGATAAGGTTCTTAGGAAAAAGAGGAGAGAAAAAGTTTCCAATCTGGCTCGGGAAGATGTAACTTTAGAAGAAAAACAATGGATAAGTTTACCTTATTTTGGGAAAATTTCTGATAAAATTGGCAAAATTCCATCATCGAGAGGTTATAAGGTAGGTTTTAAAACTAAAAATCGTCTTAAAGCATTACTAGGACCCGTTAAGGTCCTAGTAATGCTCACAGTCACAGTCACAGATTTATCCTTAAATGTTACTTCCGCGTGAAAATAACTTTTTTTTTGGAGAATATCACACAATTGTATTATATAAGTAGGTACCTACCTACGCGAAATAAAATACAGGGAATGAAACCGAGATCAAGAAACCTAACAAAATGTCAACAAAATCAAACCAGTGATATGCTAGGTTAGAATAGAAATACTCCTATACTAGATTATTTCAAAATTTTCTATTAAACTATTTCTATTACCACTGCAGGCTTCTATTTATTGTATTCTTGTGTTATTTTAATCAGAATTTTATTCGTGAATTAATGGTATAATACAATGGGAAACTGTTTTGAATCGAACATCTAAGCTTGATCAAGTAGGCAGTGAAAAGTAGGGGAAGTTCATAGGGGAATCGGTGGAAACTGAATAATGGATATTTTTCTAGGGAAAAAGCGCATATGGGCTAGCCCCAGAAGGTAGTGGGGAACGACTTGATTTCAGTTTGTAGTATCCACATTTCCTTATCTTTGACTAGGTGATTTTACTACGCTCCGTGGAGCTGTACAGTATCCACGCCATTTTGCCCCTACACAAAAATTTCTTTTTTTCTAGGAGCGTCTCAAGTCACTGGACAACCGGATTATTATAATAATCAGAGTAGTTGTGTTTTACTAATTACATTCTTTAATTGAAAGTGTTAGGTACTGAAGTTGGAAGCGTAAAATTATTAATTTTATTGTATCCTTTCAACGAAATTCTGCATCTTCTATAATTTATGGAGGGGCTCTGCCCACCCTGCCCATCCTCAAACTACGCCACTGTACTTCTTCCATAATGAAAGAATTCATTACAATCAGGTAATCTATGACTCGGGCTTAATTATGAAGATTTGGGGTAGAGTAGTCACGTCAGTGTGACTTTTGAATCGTTTCATTCAATCGTAAAACGATTCCCTATTCGTACAGTACGACTCAGTTGTTAGCTTCTGGTTTGCTTGTTCTAGAAACCCCTCTTCGTAAAACGACTCAGATGGAAAATTGCAAAAACTCCCTACTATCATTTTCGATCTACCGTTTTCTTCTCGACATTTTCTCTAAATTTTTTTGAAACTAAAAAGCTTAAACTTGTAGGATCTGGGAGCTGTAAAGGAGGCGCGAAGCAGTATACTATATATATATAGGTATATGGGGTTTAATGATAATATTATAGATCAATGATCAGCCATACTGCCTATATAGCTATCTAATAGTGAAATAATAAGAATTCGTAGCGTCTTTAGAGTAGGTTTACCGCGCAATACATCTTATTGCACTCGTGCGATAGCCATTTTAACACAGAATGTGTGTGCCTTGGCATCTCCTACCAAAAACAAAACGTTCATGTGAAACGAAAATGTATTGCAACAACTTCTTATGATTTCCGCTTACAACCGAGTCGTTGCTAGGGAAATGGTACTCCGTCATTTTTTATCCCACAAAAATCGTTGACCATTCGTTTGAAAGCTCTCAATTTACCCAACCATATTACGTTTACTACTGCGAAGTGCGTGGCCAACAAGCTGAGTTAAAAGCATGGTAATTTGAATAATTGTTTACACACAGGTGATCATTCTCAATAATTGATATTGTGAACATGATTGCAACCACTCGTCAATTTCTGATGATTTCATTGAGCTTGTGTTGAGTTCTGGCGCTGGTAATAAATAAATAAAAACGCTGCAAATTATTACACAATGGTTTATTATTTATGTGTTAGATAGCCCTTCTACGCAGAACATGGCGCATCGTACCTCCTAAAAGGGTTAACAGGTCTTTTCTGTTATATCCCAGCTTTTACAAACTATTTTCTATAGAATGGGGATTGATCGGATTGATGATCCCCAATCATTTTTACGTCCACTGTGGTGAAATAGATCAGAATGCTGTGTATAGTTTAGTGGTCTGGATGCTCGCAAGCTCGCATCTCCAAAATACGTACAATCAAGTAGTCAATCCCTTAGTAAAAATACAGATTAGTTGGACATAGAGGTCAGAATGAATGAATAGTAGAGAATTAACGGAAATATGCGAAGATAAAACAGAAAACGCCAGGGTTTACACCTTTACAATTTCCAAGACCCTGCAATTTCACGTTTCGCAGTAAATATTAAAAATGATTATAATAATAATAATAAAGGTCGATAGGTAAGGAAAGAGTATTTGTTCAGAGGCAGCTCTACTAAACAGTGCGCCTCCATACCTCGTAATTGTTTCCGAGGAGTCCCAAAGGACCTCCAACTAAATAACAGCAACAAGAGTTGATAGGAAAATAAATTAGCCTCAGATTCTCTGAAACTGATCTGAGTCCCTTCATACTATTTCTGTATTCCAGATCTCCAAAAAGGAGTTGCATTTCAGGTTTCAGTATAATAAGCCGATAAAATACGAACTAAACTAAATCACTAGCGACGAAGTTGTGGAAACCCATTTCAAAACGGAAGTTAGTGAAAAACGTTGTCTATTTCCACGAAAAATAAAGAGTTACAATGTTAAATCGATTTCAACGGTTAGGCCATCATCAGTAACAAACAAAAAAAAAATTTTTTTTCTTTCGATTTTTGGACTTAACTGCTTTTTCATGTCAGCTCCACAATTTAGGCTCAGAGACCCCTCAGCTTATCAGTGTGCACTGATATTAAATTTTGGATATTACAAAGGAGGTCCATTCCAAATTGCAGATAAGTAGGTTGACATCAATATGCTTGCGTGGATATGGACACCTGCAGAGGGAAAATTAATGCAATTAATTAAAACATGTACATTTCACTAGTCCCCCTGTTCTCAGTATAACTATATTTATGTAAGTAGGTAACTACCAACTGAAAATAACATAAATTTTGAAATGGTTTTAATAATCATTAAAACCTCCATAGCGGAATACAGTGAATCAAGATGTAGGTAACGTAAAACTTCGAAATCTGTGATTTAGGAAACGGGGAAAATGATGCTTGAAGTAATTTACGTTAGCGCATACGCAAAAAGGAGTAATGATTTGAGAAAAATGAAATTGGCCGAAGCTTCGGAAAAAGTAGAAAATTTCAAAAATAGCTTGAAGGACAAAGCTGAACAGCTGATCCTGAAAGGCTTCCCAAAGAAAATCGTCCTTCGTGAAGACTTGAAAAACGTCGACCAGCCTGTCAACAACAGCATCCCTGAACCAATCGTTTTAAACAATTACAGTGGTGAGCCATCTCCCAAACGCCAAAGACTTGAAGCTAACTGCGTGGATGGGATGGCACCAAAGTGTTGGCTTTCGACAATGGACCCATCCTCTTCTAACCAGGTTCTCATGAAAGTGATCAGGATAGTCAAACCTCATAGAAGATGCCAATCATTTCAAGATTTGCGTGTCGTTTATGATCCCTAAGATAGAGGATGGCAACAATTTTAGTGTTTCGGTTGAAGAAGAGGCTTTGGTAAACTGGTAGAGTGCAGCAGTGTCATCGGTGACCCTGCTGCCGGTCAATAGAACGGTTCTCGTGACAGTTCGCGAGAACTGTTACACATACTAAAAATACAATTTGGTTGATAAATCGTGGCCTGTAGACCCTTCGCTTAGAACGAAGTTAAGTCTGCATTCTATAGTATCGAAGCGCACAATTCCTGGGAAGTCTATAGCTAGCAGGATAAGTGTGGTATTCGGTCACTGAAATTCCCGAGACTTTAGTACTGAGAGAGATCTATTTTAGTCATTTACATTATTATCATTTCGTCCAGAATATTGTAACAAAGCTGGGCCATGGGAATCCCTGTGTTTAAAAGAGCGACGCCGTTCGTTCAGCCTGATATGAAAGCCTTATGATGGTCATTAGCTTTTCCGGAGCCAGGTGTTTCCATTTGGTGAAATTACCTGGATGATGTAAGTAGAGACGAGGCCGGCATCCCTGCCCACATTTTAAAGAGATCGTTAAGAGGCGGTTTTGTTTGCTTCCCACGTAGAACATGGCCGCTTCGCAAAAAGCTGTAATTCCCCCTATACCTACTTTCAGATTGTTCTCCTTACCGATGTATTTCATCGTTTCGGGAACGTGGTTCCGCAACGAGCTTTGCGTAACAAATATTGTTCACTTGTTGATGAAAATGGGAAGGTATCAGTGGATCCACCTTTCTGATGGATAGCGGAGAGAAGATCTTAGTAAAGGAGACGGTTACTCATTGACGCAATAATTTTGACCGAAAACATATTGTTATAAACTTAACCAATGGTCAAAAAACACAAGACTACAAGCATTGCAATCCAAACACGAACTGTCAACTTTATTAGTAACCATACCTACAGCAAATGTCATTAGTGCTTAACAATTAACTTTATTTCGGGGACCAATACAACAGAATTTGTAACATTTGCTTACCTACAATGATGACAAAGTTGCAAACAGTGACGAGATTGTGTTTACGCAAATCTGTTACGAAATCGGGAGACCTTTAGCTTAAATTCTCCCTTAATAGTGAAATTTTCAAAAGCCATAGATAGTTATTTCTTCATTTGCGAGTAGGTTATCCCTATATTACCAACTAAATTGCCGTGCAAGGTGTCCCACGATACCACAATCATGCCAAATTCTTTTGCGTCAAAAAACGTATTATTTCATAGACGGAATCGTTTTTGAAACACATTTAACTGTCATCAAGAAACTATTGGTACAGATGTGCGGTTTCACACCTAAACAATATTGTTAGAGCAGAACTAGTACACACGAAAGCCAAGAATGGCGCGGAATGGCGCGACTAGTGTACCTACTCCCACAACAGCATGGGAGCACACCCTGACTGTTGGTAGGTACAGAGAGACTGATTTGCTGTGGGAACTCAGAGAGTCATTCCATTCTTAATCAACCTAGTGCTAAAACTTGAAATTGTGCATTTTCGAGTCACCTTCGATAGGTACACGATTATAAAGTATGCAGGCACATTGATATCATTTGGGAGCTTTAAGGCTAATTTAATTCTTATTGGATCTGCGGTGCTGAAAATAGAAATTGAGATTTTTTGGGAATTGTAGAATACAAGGTACGGTGGAGTACCAATCAACTGCAAGGCCTCTCAGTGAGTACAACTCACTCACAGTTCCCAGGATATCTCGTTTGATGGTAGGGTAAAGTGGGGGAATGGGATGCTCTTAACTTCGACATTCAATAGTACCATCCAAAATGATCGTACACATTTCAAATCGGTCTCATTCAACTATAAATTTATTGGAGTTTCGATAGTTGCTTCCAATTTCATGTGCTAATTTAGTGCAGTTCGATCCATATACCGATTGTGTAGTTTTTGGAATAATGATTCTTCTTGCCAAGCTGTTGGAAGGGTGGAGGACATCTCAATGATTCAAATACTGTGACCTTTGATCGGTACTTCGACCGATTTGGTTGGTTACCTCGTATCTGAAGAGGTAAAAATAATAATAAGAAATAATCTACAATACTTGGGAACGCAATATGTTCGGCATTTGTGGAACCAGCTGTAAAACTGATGATACAGTTAGGCCCTTTGCTTCCAAACAAAGTTCAGATCCAGCATCATCAAGACAAAAAATAAAATGTTCGGTGGCGCAATGATAAGCTGCAGGGCCTCCCAGTGAATTCAACTCACTCACAGTTCCCAAGATAATTCGTCCAATGGGTACATATATCTCAATTCAGCAAATAACGGAGATAGGTAGCGTTTAATTGTACAGTATATAAACTGACGACATGATGATCGATTCAATATAAATAGACCAATAAAAGAGAGCACGGGAAATATATTTTTTTCTTTTTCTATCGAACTCACCGTTGCCGAAGCATCTTGTTCCTGCACCTAACTCTAGGGAGGATCATATTTCTCACGTCCCCTCCGAACTTTAAACTTGAAATGGTGCATTTTTGAGACACCTTCGATACGGATATAAAGTATGCAGACTCATTAATATGCTGCAGGACTGCTAAGGTTAGTTCATTTCTTAATCGACTTGCGGTGCTGAAGTCATAAATTGAGCTGTTTCGGGAGGCGTAGAATATAATAATTCAAGGTATGGAGACGCACTGATCAGCGTAGTGACTTCAGTGGCTGATTCGTTTTCGAATTGACCTATGAAGCTGAAAGTTGGAATGCAGCGGTAGCGCCTTTGGATCATCAAGAAAACAACAATGTACTTGGATCATCATCACCTTTGGATCATCAAGAAAACAACAATGTACGGTGGCGCAATGATCAGCTGCAGGGCCTCTCAGTGAGTACAACTCACTCACAGTTCCCAAGAGATATCGTCTAATAGGTACATATCTCCATTCAGCAAAGAAAGGAGATAGGTAGGTAGCGTTTAATTGTTTAGTATTAAAACTGACGACATGATGATCGATTTAATATAACTAGACCAATAAACGAGAGCACGGGAAATAATATTATATTTTTTTCTTTTTCTATCGAACTCACCATCGTCGAAGCATCTTGTTCCTGCACCCCACTCTGGGGAGGATCATATTTCACACGTCCCCTCCCAATTTGTCACCGCCAGACTTGGCCGCTTTTCTCCTCTCAGCTCTCAACTCTCTTCCCCGATCTAGATAGAGTTAGTAATTAGAAGCCGGCAAGAGGACTCGCCTCTTCCTACGAAACTACTTGTTGCTCTTCGTATTTCCCGATGAATCTGGAGAAACGTTCTCGTATCCACCGGCTCCAATTAAATAAACCCGGGAGGCGGCGGGGGCGGCTTGCGTGGGTTTCTCTCGTACCCGCAAATGAATTTTAACGCTTTCGCCCTCCCTTCTAATTGCCTCAATCTAGTCCCTTTAAGATTATCCTAGATAAGCCGCTCGGAGGTTTTGATTTTTTGCCCTCCATATTCTCTAATGCTACACTTTTATTTTAATTAATTTATTTATCTCATGCGATACATTGTGAAGGTTTTACGTAATACAACAAAAAATTGATAATTGCTAAAAAGTCCCAGTCATGCAGCACGATCGTATGAGCGAATTTTCATAAATTTCATCGTACTTTAGATGTTGAATTGTTTCGAAAATTCAGGACTTCAAGTGAAAAGGAATTTTTATGGCCAAAAAACTCGTTCTCAATAATATTTGGCAATTTGAAAAATATTTTAGACTTTTAGTGTTTTTAGCAGTTTTTATAGATTTTTCAACAAATAATATTAATGAAATTTAAATACGTTTTTCAGCATAATTTTGTGCGAATATTTGTTAATGTCCTAGTTATTTGCTGATGATTTATTTTATTTTCTACTGAAATTCTGCTAAAAATTACTAATTAAACAATTTTTGGCCGTTTTTAGCAATTTTTAGTGATTTTTCAGTACATTTTTTGAAATTTTCGCTTGGAGGTAAAGGCTCTATCACAATGGGCACACTGGTGAGCATTTACTAGGGTTGTGGAAGAGGAAGACGGAGTGGAAGACAAGGATGAAGAAGAGAGAGAGGATGGCCGACGCCCCTGCCTGGAGTGCCCGTGGGCCGGCGGGCGTTATGAGGCTGGTGTAGGTTCTTGTCCATAACGGGGGAAGCGAGTGTAAGGGACAGGAGGCCTATTGGCATGAGCCTCCCCCCTTATCGCCAGTGGGTCAATTTGCCACCCTCTGTTCACCCAGAGGGTGCCTGGGTTGCACAACGGGGACGTATGACCTTGACTAGGGTACGGATATGAAGGAGCTCCAAAGAGATAAAACACCTACAGTTACCCTACCCTAGTAACCCAAAACACACACACACACACATTTTTTTTTTTTTTTTTTAAGAAACTCCCCTCAAAGGCGGAGGGGGCACGCCATTAAACTGATAAATAAACAAATAAAATAAAAAAGTGGGGAGGACGCCCAGGTTTACCCGACGCCGGCTCTAGGGATAAGGGATGTTGCAGGACGAGGAGGAAGAATGGGATGAAAGGAAGTGCCCCTATAAAATGACCACCAGTTCAAGTAAGAACCCCTCAGGACGCGGGTGGTGATACCACGGAGTACTCCTGCCGAGATGCCCAACTCGAGCAACTCCGTGGCACTTTTCCCGCACCACACCCCGCGCCATGACACGGTCGCGGCAATGACCTTGATGTTATTAGGTGCCACTCCTTTTAGCTCAGATATCGCTTGGCGCAGATCATTTCTATCATATTTACTTTTCTTAGCCCGCCAGGTCTGCTCCATGTCCAAGCTGCCACTGACAACCTGGACATCCAGGATTATGGCAGACCCATCGGGCTTGATCGCAACGATATCTGGCTTCTTGCCCCGGTCACTAGGCATATGGTATAGTCTCTCTCTTTCGACATCCCAACCGCTGGATGACAAAGCGCCTGCTATCTGCTTGGCAACCGCATCGTGACGTAGAATGCGGCCACCGTGAGTACAAGGACACTGCTGCACCACATGATAAAGATTCTCATTTCTACCCCGTCAGGCACGGCAAAGGGTGTCTACTGTCCGGCGACTACTCCTCGAACACCTCACCGAGGTGGCTAACGTAGCCACCCGGACGGCGTGAAAATGGCGATAGTCGCGGGCCCCAATGCCCTCTGAAGCCCATTCCACCCACTGGGTAGAAATGGGGGATTCAGAGCACTGTCGGAGTTCTTTACCATCTACTGACTCATGCAGTGCAGCAGCGAACTCAGCAGATGAGCTGGGTTTTGGAGCAGTTGGTGTTGCTCGATTGCACCACAACAACTGCTGCCGGACAAAGTCCAGGTCAGCAGCAGTGCGGGCGACCTCCCAGCTCGAGCCCCTAAGGGCAAGCAGGCGCTGGCGGCGTAAAGATGGGATGCTGGCAGAAAGAGAGACAATACCGAGCCCACCGGCCTTGACCGGTGCATGGATGTAAGCACTTGGGACACCAGGTGGGAAGCCTAGCCAAGAGCGCACAGCAGAGCGAACTTCACGATCTAAACTCAAGCAGCCTCCCTGCAGTAAGCCTGCCAAATACTAACCCATAGGTTAGCTTCGGCAGTAAGTACGTGCGAAGGAGGCGCAGCTTCTGCTGTGGCTTTAATGGAGCCTTGGTGACACGAGCTAATGCTCCACCAAGGTCCACACGGCTTGCGGCTATAGTGGCCACACCCATGAAGTCGACCCCAAGGTACCGCCAGACCTCCAACACGGATCGGGCGGGGATGGGTGTCTGTCCTAAGACAAAGCACTCCTCATCCACCACCTTCACCTTATGCTGGCGGCCAGACGGGACCAAGGAGACCGACCCACACTTAGAAGGGTTGACCACTAGACCACACCTGGCTAGCTGCTCAGCAAAGGCATTGAGGGCGACCTGCAAGCCCTCGCGGGTTTCTGCGAGTAGGATGACATCATCGGCAAAAGCCAATGCACCTACTCGCACCCCAGGGGCGAGATCAAACCCTATTTCATCTGGCAGCTTACCCAAGGCTGTATCCACGACCAGGTTGAAGAGGAGTGGCGACAGAGGATCCCCCTGGCGTACCCCGCGCCCAATGACAACATCCCCTGACATCTCACCTTGTGCCTCGAGGACCGTCACGCCTTCGTGGTACAGACAGGCAACATACTCAATTAAACGAGCAGGTGCCCCGACACCACGAAGACAATCGGTCAGGGCAAAGTGGCTAACTGTGTCAAAGGCCTTAGCGACGTCCAGAGCGGCAAGATGGAGCTGCCGTTTCTTGATACGGGCCAGCGAAATGACAGTTTGGAGAACTGTTAGGTTCTCCGCTGTGCCATCCGCTGGCCGAAATGCTCTCTGGACGTCACCTATGACACCAGCTACTTGAAAGCGAGATGCCAGAATCTTTTGGAAATGGCGGAAAACTACCGATGATATTGAAATCGGACGGTAGCCTCCAGGCCCACTTCCTCCTTTCTTTGGGATGAAGATGGTTCGGGCACGGGTCAACGCTTTCGGGGGCCTTCCCGATAGAAGTAACAGGTTGAGGATAAGCAGCTTGACACATTTTGGGGCTTTATTCCAGCGTCGGGCAGAAATACCATCAGGTCCAGCAGACGTGGAGTTTTTGACACGGCACTTATGTGCCTCGTCATGAAGCACCGGCGTGCACATAATGCCACGTAAGGAATCCCTGGTGGAAGCTGGGGGTACCACTGGCACACCAGGGTTGTGGCTGGGAGCACTCAAAAGTGGCTCCCAAAATTCCACAAACTCCTGGAGTGGGGGCAAAACTTGTTCATCCCCAGCTCCCTCCAGTACCTCCGCAGCTACACGTGCCGGATGCTTCCCCCACAACTTCTGGACCCGCTGGTATTCCCGCCTCCTTGCTTGCTTAGCTGCTTTGCGACCTCCACGGGGCACCGACACAGGAGGATGTCTTCCCTGATGCCCCGCTATGGTCGCATCCCCAACCTGTGGGAAGATCCTCTGTACATAGGCTGCAACCTCGTCATCCAAGCCAACAGGCTTCTCAACAGCCCGCATCGCCAGTTCCTGCAGGTAGGCACTCTCATAGCCTTCAACAAGGCCTACCTGCTCCCCGAGCCTCAACACTTCAGTCTTCAAATCCTCAAGAAGACCGGAGGTCCCGGGGGAGGATTGCTGAACGGCGGGCTGTTGTCCCACGCCTGTCGGAGATGCGGGGGAGGCCCCACTGCTATTTGCCAGGATTGCATCCTGGACAAGCTGCTTATAGTGGGGCCTCAGGCAAAGAGATTGGATGGCAGAAAGCGTGTGCATGGGAAAACGTGCTTGAAGGAATGCAATATTTCGTACCCCATTACGCACAGCCTCTGCCTCTTCTGCTGCCATTCGCCGAAAATCCTCAGAAGCATACCTGGGCCACTCTCGCTCTATATCAATGGCAGTGTTGGCCTGCTTCTGCCAGACGTGTTCACTGAGGCCACACTTAGAACTGGACTCTCTCACAGTGAGCACACTGATGGACATCTCCAGGGGCATTGGAAGAGGAAGAAGGATAGGACGAAGAGGAGAAGAAGAGGAAGGCCCTGCCTGGGGCGCCCCCTAGCGCCTTCCCTAGAACCCCGGATGCCAATTGGCACGCGGGGGTTATGAGGCTCTCTTGTTTCTGTGTTCATAACTGGGGAGACGGTTATTAAGGGTCGGGAGACCCATTGACATGAGCCTCCCCCCTAAGCGCCAGAGGGTCATTCTGCCACCCTCTGGTTAACCAGAGGGTGCCCGGGTTGCACGACGGGGACGTATGACCATGACTTGGGTAGGGATATGAAGGAGCTCCGAAGAGATAAAAACACCAACGGTTACCCTACCCCAGCACACACACACACACACACACACACACACACACACACACACACACACATATATATATATATATATATATATATATATATATATATATATATATATATATATATATAAGCGCAATCTTCTGGAATCGTTTCAGAATGACTCAAAACGGATTTCAAAGAAGAAATTCTTAAAAAAATTGTATTTTAAAATTTGCCAAGCCATTGCAATAGCTTCATTTTCTACGAAAATTTGCTAAAACCTGAGAGGCGGAGAGGGGATGCGGGGGCGGCTTGCGTGGGTTTCTCTCCTTCTCACAAATGAATTTCAACCCTTCCAATCGCCTCAATCTAGTACTTCTGAGATAAATTTGATATTTTCCCCCCATATTCTCTTATGCTACAGTTTTATTGTAAATAATTTATTTATTGTTGGCCAGCATTTTTTGAGTTCATTGGTCAAATTTCAAAAAATGTGCTTAAAAAAATAACTAAAATTTGACTGCTAAAAATGGATAAATTTATATTTATTATCAGAATTTTAGTAAAAATAAGTTAATAAACAATGAACTAGAACATTTAAATGTTTTTCTACAAACGTATATTGAAAAATGTACTCAAATTTCATCGATTTTTGCTGAAAATCGATAAAACTTGTTTTAAAAGCCAAATTCGAAAAGCGTTTTTGTCTCGCAAAATATCATTTAGAACTATTTTTTTGCCATTAAATTGGTAGTTACTTAACAATTTCTTTACCCTCAATGCGCTCAAATTTCCTAACAATGTAACATAATATGATACGATAATTAATGAAAATTTGCTCATACGATCATGCTGCATGACCGGAACTTCGCAATATTAAATTCGTTTGTATTCAAACAACGATAATCCATATTTATTTAGATTTCTCACTCTGTTCTAAATTCAACAGAAACGAGTTCCTTCACTAACCCCAATCTCACGAGGATCACATATGAATGTGAACTGACATTAATATAAGTTGTAGAGCCCATGTGGATTTCGAACTGTTTCCCGAACTCGGTCTGCAACTCGGATCGAGAGCTTGACGATTGAGAAGGCCGTTCGGTGTGTGATGGAGGAGAGGGAATGAGGGAACTACGAATGAGGGAGAGAGAGATAGAGTGAGTGGATGGGGTGGGGGGGGGGGGGGGGGGGGATCGCAGGACCCTAATTTACGACCAACTCCAAGCCCCCTCGCTCATCGTAATTCCCAGTAAATCCCACCCCGAAGAATTTTTATCATTAGCGATAAGGGAGTGAAAAACGGGGGCAGCTATGGAGATGATCCCGAGCTCAAAATGGCTGATGCCGTTTCAATGACGTCTGATAGCGCTGCTGAGGTCAGAGGCCTTATACGCAGAGGCATCGAGGCTTTTTAACCCATTTCTTTTTTTTTTTTTTTTAACTTACGCGGTTTCCGTAAGCAGAACCAACTTTTCGAATAGATATAGGTGAAATATAATTAATTGACCAGTTTGACAAGTTTGAATTCACATAAGTGAATATGAAGTAGTATTCTATTTTGTACAGTTTTAATTTTTATAAATCACAAGAGAGGAAACATGATGAATTACGAAACATTATGAATCAATTTCCAAAAATAGAATATGGGAAAGTTAACGATTGGCATAAGCGAAAGTCAAGTTTCACTGAACAAATTTCGGTGATTATCTCTCGTTAGGTGAAACTTCGTTAATAGTGAATGTGTATTAATCACTGGAGAATTCGTTTACGAAATGCTTTCCTATTAACGTGCCGCTCGTTCGCGGAGCATGTTGCAAAACACGAATACGCGTATGCGAATCGGTCAGGGTGGAGCCCGTAATTTCATTCGTCTCTTGTTGACACAGAGAGGTCCCTTATAAACTTTCATCGTCTTACGGTGAATAGGAGAGATTAGGGCGCGATTTTTCCATCATTATGATTGGAATTATCACGACTGTGGTCAGCTGATCCTCACCAAAGTCACATGTTCCGACATGATAGTACAACATATCAAAATTTGATCCAACTCGGACCAGCCGTTTCGAAGGAGTAGTGAACACTAAGTGAGCACAAAATGTTGTCCATATATATATATATATATATATATATATATATATATATATATATATATATATATATATATATATATATATATATATATATATTAGGGATGAGTCGATTCTCGATACCACCGATTCTTAGGCATTGGTATCGGTATCGAGAATCGATCGCCTAAAGCCGATACCGATACCGCCCGGTGATGGGCGTTTTATTACACTACGGTACTATATATTGCAACCATCTAACAACGAAGATGGTTGTACCGTGCAACCGTTGTGTGAAGTTAGCAGTTGCGAAACAAGATTTGTCCAAAACACAACTTACAATTACAACTTTGTTTACAAGTAGGCTTGTGTTATTTTGTTTGTGACAACAGAAGCATTCTTCGCAGCAGTCTTCGTCCAGTACATTGCAGCCTCCAGTAGTGGGTAGTCACGAAGAGCTGTCGCAGTATTTGGGAGAGCGGCTATTGGATCCAAAACAAGATGAAAAGTTAGGGTCGTACTGGTTTTCTAGTCCCCACTCAAGACTGAGAAAATTAGCTGTAAAATATCTGTGTGTACCTCCTTCTACTGTTTTTAGCGAGAGACTTTTTACTACGGCAGGAAACATCTGCGACCAGAGAGAAATCTCTGGACCCAGACAGAATTAAAATGTTGGTCTTTTTAAACAACAACCTTAAATAGAACAGATGGAGAATAAAGGTTTTATTATCCATGTTTTGTTTTTATTTAAAAATTACCTCATTAGCAAATATATTGGGATCAATTTTTTGTAAGTATAAGTTATATGTTGTACAAAAAAATTTGAATATATTACTAGTTCAAGAGGAATTTTTGTTTTTCACCTACAGGTAAGTTAGGTATTATGCGCCGATGGTATCGGTATCGAGAATCGGTAATCGATTTTTTAGGTATCGGTATCGGGAATCGATAAATTTTGGTATCGACTCATCTCTAATATATATATATATATATACCATATATATATATATATATATATATATATATATATATATATATATATATATATATGGACCAAAGTGCCGCCGTGCCGATGGGTGTAATACCCGTAATAATACGGAAAGTTGTGTAAAATGCGCTATTGTATTCACTTTGTCCGTTTATGTCAATAGAGCTACGTCCTATTGAAATAGATTTGAGACAAAAGGCTGGGCGGTTTCCCCATTTCCAGCCCTGGCTCCTGAACTATCACCTTCGTGAAATGAAGTGAATCACCTCGAAATGATCGTCCATCGGGTCCCTCCTCGTAGGTCGACGAACTTCATTCAACGATACGAATAAATAGAGAAAAAAACTATTCGGGTACCTCGGAAACTAGGATTTACGGAGGGCCGTTGAGTTCCCCTGAGGGTAACCCCCCCCCCCCCCTACTATTCCCACTCACTGCTCACCGGGTCAAAAGAACCCGCGAATCCTTGAATATTCAAGGCGATATAAGGTTTCTTCAAGTGCTCCCGAGGAAAATGGGAAGCTCAAGAAAAGCTCCTTTTTTTCCGCCTTCTTACTTGAAGGCTTCGTCACAATGGAGGACTCCCCGAAATCGATTGAGAGAGCGTTCACTTTTTTCTCTCCTCTCGTTGTGCCCCTTTTCGCTCGGGTCTTAATTAATTATTGTCGACGGTTTGAATAGGTGACCCGTCTCGATTCCTTGAAAAGGGGAGTCGCTAATGGAATCGTAACGCGTAATGCGATCGGGTTCGAGACCCTTTGGAAAAGGATCGCCGTTAATTTGAACTCCGAAGAAGGTAATTATTGTTTTGGTGCTTGCTGGTGAAAGACATCCAATACTGCTGAAGAAAATATTGGAGGTAGAAAAACTCGCTCTTCGTGAAGCAGTACGCACTTGAAAGAACCTTCGGATTTCCGGAGCGGATTTCGAACCGATGGCCTAAAACTAAAGTTTCAAGAACTGTTGGGTTTCATTGAACTGGGCCCAATATTATTTTTTCTAATTGCGATGACCGTTGTGGTGTGGTGCAGTGTTGGGCATAATCTTATCGTCGAATACGAATACAATTGTAATCGCGATAATTATTCGTTGATCCTGAGTCAACTGCGATTATATTCGTATTCGTGTGAACTTAATCGTCTGTTTGCGATTACACGAATACAACCCATAAAAATGCGTCACGGTCATCAATTTCAATAGGGCGTCCCTCCTCTAATATTCAAAGCCTTGCTAATATTACCTTGCTTCAGAGGGACGACCTTGAAGCGAATTGAACGATTGGAGCTCAGCCTATTTGTCTCAAATCTATTTTAATAGGACCTCCCTCTGAAGCCAGGTAATATTAGCAAGGCTTCGCATATTATAGGAGGGACGCCCTATTGAAATTGATGACCATGACGAATTTTTATGAGTTGTAGGTATTCGTGTAATCGCCGACAGACGAATACGATTACACGAATACGAATATAATCTCAGTTGACTCAGAATCAACGAATAATTATCGCGATTACAATCGTATTCGTATTTCACCGATATTTCTGTAATAGGAACGAATTTTGTACTACAGCAAAATATCGACAACATTTCAAAAAGCCTTATTACTATCATAAACCGACCAAATGGGATGGCCACTACATATAACGTTAAATGATTGTAATCTTATTCTGTTAATACATAAAATCCAATGTCTGTTTGTTTGTGTGAGCATCAGGGTCACGGCTGCCCCGCTTTTCGTGAGGGTGAACGCATATAGACCAGCAAGCTCCATAGTCGAACTTTGGCTATATTACACAATATAACCCTCTAGACTTACTCCTTCATCGAGAGCTTGGCATTGTCTAACGTCGTCGCCCGGATAAATTTGTAATTAAGGAAAAACCTGACATGCGCCGAACTTTTCACGTCAATTGTGGATGTGGTGGTTTCATGCGTAAAGAACGTTCGATGACGAATTCAACGATACCAAAATGATTTTAGTGGGTAGTTTTTATTCATGATGATAGAACTGCATTCATGCAAAATCCACATATTCCATGACAATGTCATTTACTGTAGAACATGAGCTACATGGATTCATAGAGATTTCCTATTTGGAACATGGAAGTTTGCTGAAGGAATTTCTTTTAGGATACTGAAATAGTTTCCTAGTATCTCAACTTTCATGTATTGAAGTTATTTATAGATTTTATATCGATATAGTTATGGACATTTGATGGTAGAAGCGGTGCCCATAGCTGAGGATGCATGACGACTAGAAGATGACAGGCAGGGAGTGACTATGGGATGGTGAGAGGGGATGAGATTTGAGGTCGCATTCATTAAATCTTCCAGGTGACCGTCTACAGCTTAACCCGCACATTCCCTTAGAATGCCATAAACTGTAGAAAATAAGATCGCTAGTAGTAATCAAATATTCTGCAGACGTCTCCCTTTTGGAGAACTGGAGGTTTGCTGAGGCTATAGTAGGATACTGAAATACTAAAGTTCCCTAGTATTTAGCTAAGTTTTTTCATGTTAATCCTCTGTATGGAGTTTATATCGTTATAGTCATGAACATTTATGATCGCAGAGGTGCCCATAGCTGAGGATACATGAATGACCACGAGCAAATGACAGGCAGGAAGTGACTACGAGACGGGTGGTGGCGAGGGGGTTTGTGGTCGAATTCACTATTTACTGTATGATACTGGAACACCAAAGTATCCCAGTATTTAGCTCAACTTTTTGTAGTTATAGCTGTAAATTGAGTTTCTAGGTATAAGGCAGCTGTCATGAAGATTTGAATGTATCTGATTAGAAGGTACCAATAGCTGAGGATGCATGAATGACGACGAGGAAATGACAGTAGAGGAAGGACGATGGAAGGTAGATGGGAGGGGTAAGGGGGTTCGAGATCGTGTTCATTTAAACATATATGTGACAAAACGGAAGTTAGTGAAAAACGGTGTCTATTTCCACGAAAAATAAAGAGTTACAATGTTAAATTGATTTCTACGGTTAGACCATCATCAGTAACAAACAATAACGTTATTTTTTGGTACCGATGATGGCCTAACCGTCGAAATCGATTTAACATTGTAACTCTTTATTTTTTGTGGAAATAGACAACGTTTTTCACTAACTTTCGTTTTGAAATGGGTTACCACAACTTCGTCGTGAGTGATTAAGTTCGTATTTGTGTGACCGAATATAGCCTAGCTCGCATATTCTTTAGAATGGCATAAACTGTAGAAAATAAGCTTGATATTAGATTCTGCAGAAATCTCCTCTTTGGAGACCTGGAGGATGTTGAGGCTATTTATTGTAGGATACTGAAATACCAAGGTTCCATAATATTTAAATGAACTTTCCAATGTTATTCCTCTTTATGGAGAATATATCGTTATAGTAATGAAAATTCGATGATGGTAGCGGTGCCCATAGTTGAGAATGTATGAATGACGACTAAAAAATGACAGGCAGGGACTGACGACGGGACAGTAGAAGAAAGGTGGTGGTGGTGGTCACATACAGGATCTGTAGACATCTCCTCTCTGGAGACCTGGAGGTTTGCTTAGACTATTTTATTGGAGGATACTGGAACACCAAAGTATCCCAGTATTAGGTTAACTTGCTGCCATGAAGCTTTGATGGTTTCTGATTTGAAGGTATGTACTAATGGCTAAGGATGCATAAATGACAGCAAGGGAATGTCGACGAAAAGGTAGATGGGAGGGGTAAGGGTGTTCGAGATCGTGTCCATATAGGTGACTGTCTACAGCCTAGCTCGCGTATTCTTTAGAATTCTATAAACAGTAGAAAATAAGCTTGATATTAGATTTTGCAGACTTCTCCTCTTTGGAGACCTGGAGGATACTGAGGCCATTTATTGTAGGATGATGAAATACCAAAGTATTCACCTTATTATTTAGCAAAACTTTCTGATGTTAATCCTCGGTATGGAGTACATATCGTTATAGTCATGAACATTTGATGATGGTGGCTGTGCCCATATCTGAGGGTGCATGAATGACGACTAAAAAATGACAGGCAGGGACTGACGACGGGACGGTAGAAGACAGAGGGTGGCCGCATTCAGGATCTGTAGACATCTCCTCTTTGCAAACTTGGAGGTTTGCTGAGATTAATTATTGTAGGATACTGGAACACCACTGTACCCTAGTATTTAGCTCAACTTCTTGTAGTTATAGCTCTGCATGGAGTTTAAGTATATCGCTGCCGTCCTGAAGCTTTGATGGAACCAATAGCTGAGGATGCATGAATGACGACGATGAAATGACAGCAAGGGAATGTCGATGAAAAGGTAGATGGGAGGGCTAAGGGGGTTGAGGTCGCATTCATTAAAACACTCACCCGCTGCGGTGGAGATCGGTGAAGTTGCTCTCTTCTCCGCTAATGAGACTTGCGGTTTTCAGGAGAGATTTTTTCCTCTCACTATTTTCATCTCCTTCCTCGCAAACTCTCTTTTTTGTCTCACTCTTTCATTTTTTTCAACCTACGAGTTCCCGTTCACCCGAACAAGTCGAAACAAGCTGCTATCATAGCGAGCCGGAGGTCTCTAAGTAGCGTGGAGAGCCCCTTGGTATAGAGAAAACCCAACAAGCAAACATCCTAACGACCCAAGTCGAGTTTCAGATTCTCTCTTGCTCGCATCATCAAATGAAACAAAAATCTCCGAACAGAATAAAGTGAATTATGTAAGTACTACTTCATGGCCTCATGTCAATAATTGTGTATTTTAATTTCATCAACTATGATGTGCGGCAACGGTAACGTAATGAGAGAGAGAGAGAGATAGAGAGATAGAGAGAGAGAGAGAGAGAGAGAGAGAGAGAGAGAGAGAGAGAGAGAGAGAGAGAGAGAGAGAGAGAGAGAGAGAGAGAGAGATTCAGAACATTTTTATTGAAATACGTGTACACATGATTAGGGCAGTGCAGCCTTCTCTACCATCAGGCGCATGAACATGATATATGCTTATAAATACTACGTCTGGTAAGGCAATTACAATTTAATGAAAAATTAATAATATTAATACTCCTATAGGTTCCGCTGATATAAAAATTAACAAAATTGTTGTGATGAATATCTTGATAGCAACATATCATACAATGTTTTCTTAAACGTTGGGACGGACAGAGATAAATTGAACAACTCAATATTGTTGTTGTAAAATTTTGCACCTTGGACAACGAACGACTTTTCATAAAAGGATGTTTTATACGCTGGGACATGAAGACAATTGTAAGCATGCCTAGTACTAACATCGTGCATGTCACTTCTCATCCGCAAATGAGTTACAAGGTAAGCGGGAACTCCAAACTTCAATAACTTGAAAATTGCTACACCTAGCGAGTACTGAAACCGCTCTGCTACTTTTAACCATTTTAATTGTAAATAGTACTTGGTCACATGCTCATCCGGTTTAACACTAAACATAAACCTAATTGCTGCGTTTCGTGCAATTCGCAACTGATGTTTTCTACCGGCGGTCAGATCACATTATGCTAATTTTGCATAATCAATTAATGGTATTATCAATGATTGAACCAATTTCACGCTAATATGTGATAGGAACCCTCTTGCAACAGCTCTCACTTCATACAAACCAGCATAGATTTGGTTACAAACCTTAGAGGCTTGTTACTCGCAGTTTAGAAATGAGTCAACAAAAATTCCTAAACTCTTCACCTTGTCAACCAATGGAATAATAGCACTACCCAACTTTACAACCTGAGAACTCTGAAGGTCTAGATTTTGAGCTATCCGTCGAGTAGAACCAATAAATATCGCTGCTCACTTAGGAGAATTAATCGTCAAGCCATGCCCATCGCACCATTTGTGCAACTGCGCCAAGTCCACGTTCAATTTATTGATAGCCCCATTAATAATATCAACAATTGCATCAACAAAACTCTGTAAATCATCCGCGTACAGATAATCAGAGGAAACAAGTAGAAAGAGAGAGCGAGAGAGTAAGAAAGAATGAGAGAAAGGATGTGATTACAAGATAGAGTGAGAGAGAGAGTTATAAAGAATGAGTGAGAGGGAGAGAGAGAGAGAGAGAGGGAACGTTTATTCCAACCAAATAAATGTACATTTGAAGGCTACAAATGAACTGAATTTCTTTACAAATTAACGTAGGTACATCCTTGAAATAAATGAGAATAAATAAGTTGAATAGCTGGAACTTGTGTGAAAAAGACCAATTTATTTTCCCAGTGATAACTGAAATTTAGGATTAAATGAAAATGATTACGAGCGACATTGATACTTCTGAATGCTAATGTTACGTAGAATAAACATTGAAATGTAATCTAAGCTTATCACACATTGAATAGCATTTTAAAGTGTAATGAAACCTTTTCCAAACCAAACGAAATCTTTTTCAAACCAAATGAATCCTTTTCTGAACCAAATGAGTCTAAAAATACTAAAAATTAGGTATAAACACACAGAAATAATTGTATCATGAAAACTATGTTTTATTGTTCAAAAACCATTTGATATGTAGCACCTTAAGTGATTTTAGATCCAAGTTTCTTTAACTTTGGTCCACTAGTTTCGGAGAAAAGTTCTAAGTGGTGGACAGAGTTTTTGTTTGGGTTTTTAAATTTTTAAATATTGTAATAGGTAATTATCCTTTATTTTATTTGATTTTATTTTACGTAAATATTTCAACGAATTCGTAGGGGATTGAAATTTTTATTTGGGCCGAATACAAAATTTTATTATTGAAAATAATAAAATGGATGAGTTAACACCTAAAACCCAGTTTAGAGTTTCCTGAAACCATGTAAGTACCAAATTCCAGATAGAAATTTTTTGAAAATCATTGTTCTAAAATTTGTTACACCATTGCAATAGCTCATTTTAAAAAAAGTTCAAAACATGCAGCAAGATCGTATGAGCGAGTTGTCGTATTGTGTAATGTTAAGTTGTTATGAGTGCAAAGAAATTTTTAATTATTAATTTTATGACCAAAAGCTTATTCTAAATATTAAACCCGCTTTTTATAAGGGGACATCGTGTTTATTGCATTTTTGAAGGTTTTTCGGTTTTTTAGCACATTTTGATACATTTTTCAATGTTCTATATATTACTATAGTTTGATGAACTTCATTTCAGCAATATTCGACTGAAAAAAATAAATTAACGATTTTTACGTCGTTTTTGCCAATTTTAGTGATTTTTTTTTTTTTTTTTTTTGACTTTTTTTCAATTTGACCAATTTAATTAGTTCAAAAAATTCTGGCCAACGAACTCATCCTCTCATTTGAAAAGTTTGAATTTTTGGCGCAAGAGTGGATTTTTTTATTTTTGTATCTCAATCTAAGGACACACACACATTTATATTTTTTTCTTATAATTATTTATTGTCAACTCTTTGTGTTATAAGTACACTTTGCGTTTTGCTAATATGGTATTTTCTACTTAATTACAGTAATGGAACATGTACGGAGGGTACTGTCCAGCGACAGGCCTCCTTATAAATTAAATGTAAATATATAACATGGAATAAATAACAATTAGTAATATAATATGATACAAAACATTGTGACTAGAATGGCAATACGAATATTTGATGAATAGGCTTTTTAACTTAAACGTAATAATAAATATGATATCATCAGTCTAGGAGATCAATTGGACGTCTACGTTTCACCCTTCTTCGTTGCTGCTGGTAAGAAAACCGTTCCTCAAAATTTGATGAGGATGCATTGTGATGCCGTGTAATTGTGGCGTAAGTTCGACTGAATGTTGAGTGTATAACATCCTTGACCTCTGCTATTCCAAGGTCACGGCGTATGATAGAATTTCGCACATACCATGGGGGATTCAGTATAAGCCTTAAAATTCGGTTTTGCTGCCTCTGAACTCGGGCTATTTGTGTATTTGATGCTGATCCCCAAATTGAACACCCATAGAGCCAGATTGGACGTATTAGCACCAGGTACAAGAGTAGTTTTAGTTCCAAGGTGAGTGGTGACGTATTCTCTAATAATGGTTTTAAGAGGTGAGTTCTATGACGAATTCTTTTTACAAGTTCACCAATGTGATAATTGTACGTCAATCGGCTATCTAGATAAATACCCAGGTAGCGGGCCTCGGTCGAGTACGGAACTATTTCACCGTTCATGTCTATAGGGTTCGTTTGATACGCTCTTCTATAGGTGAATTTCACGAGGGATGATTTGCTAGTGTTGGTTTTCATTAGCCATCTGCTGTTCCAGTCAGATATATCATTAAGATGTTCTTGGAGGTTTGTGGAGGCTTCAATGCCACTAGTCGCTCGAGTGATAACCGCATGATCATCAGCGAACATCGCGGAGGTGTTGTGTGGGGATGTTGGAATATCTGATGAATATAATAAATAAAGTAGTGGACCCCATACACTTCCCTGGGGTACTGAGGCTCTAATGGGTTTGGATCTGGAAATAGCATGTTCGTAGGTTACACTGAAAGTCCGTTGACAGAGCCATGATTGCAGTATACGAAAATAGGTGTCCGGAACTAATGATTTGACTTTGTATAGTAAGCCCCGATGCCAAACTTTATCGAAGGCTTTTTCGGCGTCCAAAAAGAGTCCAAGACAGACCTCTTTATTTTCATAGGCGTCCAGGGCTTCTTCAACCACTCGATGGATCTGTTGTTGGCATGAATGCAGAGGTCTAAATCCAAATTGAAAGTTTGGTATGACAGGTTCAAAAAATGAAATGAGTTTCGGAAGGAGTAGTTTTTCAAAGATTTTGGTAAATATGGAAAGCAGGCTTATAGGTCTATAGCTCCGTGGATCATTGACTGGTTTTCCTTGTTTATGTATTAATATTATTTTTGCGTGTTTCCACCTGGAAGGAAAATGCGTGGTTCTTAGAATGGCGTTGTAAATTTGTGTCAAGAACACCAGTGTTTTCCTAGGGAAGTGTTTCAGGTGATGAGCAGTTATGCAGTCGAATCCCGGAGATTTTCTCGGAGTTAAGCGGAGTATCATGTTTCTAACTTGAGCGGGGGTAATATATTCGTTGAATGGTGATAGTTGTAGCGCTGATTCCACCCCTTCATTTATGATTTCGAAGAAGTTTGAATTGGGATGTTCGTAAGGCGAGAACTGTGAGTGTAGAATGTCAGAAAATATGTTCGCTTTCTCTTGAGGAGTGCAGAACCATTGATTATTCATTCTTAGTGGAGGAATATTCTCTCGACATTTAGTTATTTGTTTGGTTTTCCGCCAGAGAGATCCATCCTGATTGTCTAATCGCTGGAGGGAATTCCGCTTTTCTTCTGATTTTAACGATTTCAGAGCAATTTTTAGTTGGTTGGTTGCACTGTTGTAGGCACGTTTGTGTTCAGGATATTTTGTACGTTCCCACAGAGAGCGAGCGTTGCGTTTGACGTCGAGAAGTTGTTGGATATGTGGGGGGATATGAGTTGGATTCCCTTGATAATGTCGACTTAGTCGTTGTTGACGAGATTCGGTTTCTGCAAAATGGACAATTTGGGTAAGAGTACTCACTGCTGTGTCAATATCACTGGGAGTTTTTAAGGGAACTGAGAGATCAGTGACAGTGGATAGGATTTCCGTGTATTTATTCCAGTCCATTCGTCCAATATTAACAACATCAAATGACGTACCGTTTATTGCAGTTCTGATCGAAACGGGATAATGATCAGATGACAGCTCATGGAGTACTTGTGGGCTTGAGAGTAAATGTGTCATTTCTTTACTCAAAAATATATCCAGAATATCTGGGGAATGATTGGCTATATCAGGGTAATGAGTGGGCTCATTCGGGTGTTTCACTTCCAACTGATATCTATGAATGGCCTCGTGTAATAATCTCCCTCTTGGGCTGGTAGTTGACGACCGCCATTGAGGATGCTTCGCGTTGAAGTCACCCCCAAGTAGAAACCTAGGGCCCATTTCATGGACAATTGATAGGATAGTAGACATTGATATGTGGTTTTCTGGTGCAGAATAAAATGATCCTATACGATATTGGTGACCTGTCATTTCAATGCCAATCCGAGCTATCTGGGCCTCTGCTTCACATATTGGGGGTAGTTCGTAATGTTGGATGCAATTTTTAACGAAAATTGCAGATCCGCCTTTTCTCCGCGTGGAAGGGTGGTCCGCTGTGTAGATTTTGTACCCCCTCATGAATAAATTCAGATGGGGAGCCATTTTCGTTTCAGTACATAGTAAAATATCTACATTTTGTTGATTCAGAAAATACTCGAGTTCATGATATTTGTTATTAATTCCACGAGTGTTCCATGTGACAATAGTTAGAGAATGGTTTAATGAGGAATTCATGATATTAGTTTGGGGAGGATTTGGGTTAACAGTGAGAGTAATGGTTGTATCAAGGAAATTAGTTGGTCAATTCGATCGCACATTTTGGTTAAGTTGTCATTTCCAATCGTGGAGCCTTGCTGAGTTACTTGGGCATAGGACATCGCTGAGTTACCATGATGGGCAGGTAGTTGTGTGGTGTTCGCGTGGGGGACAGTGGGTGGGGGGACCGTACTTTTGATTTTAGGAGACATATCGACAAGTTTAGTTCTATATGTTTTTTGTAGGACTAAATGGGCTGGGCAACCTTTGTAATTAGCTGTATGTTGCCCTTTACAGTTTGTACATATGGGCGCTGCGGTATTAGGTTTTTGGCATTTTTCAGTGCTGTGATCACCGTCACATTTGACACATTTAGGTTTATGAAAACAGTAGTTTTTAGTGTGATTGAACTGTTGGCATTTCGTGCATTGAAGTACAGTTCTTTTTGGTTTGGGTGGTTCCACTCTCACTACTGCTCCATATAAGCGATTCATATTGTAGATGTCAGCGTTTTTTGAATTGGGCTTCAGATCTACGAAGAATAGAGGCATAGGAGCTTTAGTAATAGGGTGCAATGCGGGAACAATTTGAGTTGGCTCATAACCCAATTCTTTCAATTCGGTGGTAAGTAAGGTCGTATCAGTGGAGGGATGGAGTCCACGTATAACTACACGAAATGCATGATCGTTTTTTACTTGGTAGGTGTGAAAATCGGCATTATTTTTCTCAAGGTAGTCAGCAATTTTCCTATACCCATCTATTGTTGACGGTTGGATTTTTATGGATTCAGGATAAGTGCGGTATACAGATTCTCCAGCACCTATTTCTCTTAGTTTAGCAAGAAAAATATTGATGTTGGTAACTTTGCTTATGTATAATGGTGGACATTTTTCAGGTTTGCTTTGAAGTTGATTTTCTTCTTGATCAGTAATATCCTCATTTAAATTTTGTAAAGGTGCGAATGGGTTAGTAGTTGTAGGTATGAATGGTGTCACACTCGTAATGGTGTCTGCGACACGTCTACGTTTATTACCTGGTGGTTTATCAGGTGGATCAGGTGTCTCAGGCCCCATAGGGTCGAGTGGAATAGAACTGAAAGTCGCACTGACCGAAGATAATACGATACAACAGAACAACAAGCGATTAGCGATAAGCGGATCGACGGGATAAGCGATAAGCGGTACAGAGATGTTAACACGACAAGCTCTGAAGCGATACTGACACATTTATATATATAAAATTTATATATATATATATATATATATTTTGAAATGCAATTTATAAAAATATGAAAAAAGCGTTATACTTTAGGATTCGTTTTAGAATGCCTCAAAACGGATTTCAATGAAGACATTTTTCGAAAATTTTGATTTTAAGATTTTCGGACCAATAGAAATAGCTTCATTTTTTACGAAAATTCGCTAAAATCCTGAAAGCAATCCAGCGTTGACCTATTCCTTACTTCGTTTAATCTCCGAGAAAAGAAAGACCGTTATAATCTTGAAGGTTCCCTCCCGCCATATCGTTTGGAATTACCGGAGCAACAGCTGAGACCCTCGGCCCGGAGAGTCTCCCTTAATCCTGCTCCGGTACAGCTGAATCACCTCCCCTTCCCCTTCTCCGCCGTCATCCCACCCCTATTTCACTTTACTCCTGAAGGCCAACCTGCATTATTCAGAGTGGATTTTAATGGAACGGCGACGCGAAGGGCAGACGGGGGAGAGGGTAAGGTCCGACACCTCTCGACGTCTTTCGGAGTTACCGACGGAGTTACCGTCGGAGTAATGTCGGAGTTACCGTCGGAGTTACTGTCAAGAGTTGCGTCCCGCGGCGCGAGCGAAACCTCTTCCCTTTTCTGAACCATTAGCGGAATTAAACTCCCCGAGGGGGGTCCTCCTCTTAAGAGGAGCTTTTCGGGGGTGATTTTTCAACTCTGGAGGGTCACCCTTATCCGCTTTTTATGGGCTCCGAGGTACTTATTTCTCCTGAATAGCCGTTTACTCACACCCAAACTCTCGCTATGAATAAATCATAGATCATGAAAATGTTTCAACAACCGCAGAAAATGGGAACTAAATCACTCGCCATGAAATTTATTCTGTTCACTCATATTTCAAATGGATGACCAAATAAAACTTCTGGGGTGAAGCTCAACTCTTATTTTGGTTCATTACTTTCATTAGAAAATTATATTAAAAAGCTTTTGAAAAAACAATCAGAAGAGTGGTGGGGCAAGTGTTTTGGCACCTAAAGAGAAATTTTGACTTCGACAAGCAATTAAGTCAAGTTTTTTCGTTTGTTCAAACTTGAATCTAACATTTCTAGCTGCATCGGGATGTCCTCGAACTGCTCGGTATTAAAAAAAAATCTCTTAATCAACCCACAAAACATCATAAATTCGTTTTTTCCAAATCAATTTTTTGACATTTGACAATCTTTTTTAGTATTTGACAGCCACATTTTTGTTGTACCTGTGATTGGCACCCTATGATAGACACAGCAGAACTTCTGCAATAAATGATTCCGTGTGTAAAAAAAAAAAAAAAAAACATTTATTTCAACATTAGATATGCAAAAACTTTTGAGCATTTGAACTTAGTTTTATTAATCTAAATATAAAATTAATATGAGTAGGTATTCATAAAAACAAAGTTGAAAATATCACTGGATGTTTCATCACAAAATAGGTACAATGGTTTCTTGATACCATGGGCACAATACTATTCTAATGGTAAACTAGCAGCTTGTGAGTTGCTATGTATTTATATAAATATAAAAAACATGTTCAATATTAAAACTCGTAATCGAGTTCCACTATTTGCTTTACAAGCAGATACCATGTTACATGGATATGTCTTTTATTGGGGATTTCATAACGGTTGTTCTCGAGAGTTGGAAACAAATCCAGTGGCGGCCGGTGGTCTGCAAAAGGAGTGGGGCACAAAAATATTTACCTATTTGACAGTCAAGAAGAGCATTGAGGTTTTTCTTCCATTTGTTTTGTTTTCAGTGTGAATTAACTTTGACCTAAACACATGATACATAAATCCCACTTAGGTCATGTCATGCCTTGGGCAACTGTTATGAAAGAATATGGCTACTAAATGATAATCAATCATTATCATTAAATATTATTGATAGATTAAATATAAATTAATTAGATAAATAAATTAAATTACAAATACTATCTTATAGGTACCTACTTACTAAGTATCCAAAAATTTTAGAATGGACTATATTATTATTAAAAGTACTAAAAATTATCAAGGCTTCGATTGTATTGCACTAGTGAACTACTTAGGAGAAATAATTCTGAAGGAATATTAAGGAACTCGAATTAAATTATGATGAAATGATAGAATGTGACGACAGACGTCAATTAAAAATCAGATATTTCAAAAGGTTATAGAAATGTTTTCTAACCCCAAAACCACCACTTACTTATGTATAACCTTTTTCTTTAATGCAACATATCCAGAATGATCAATATTCTACAAAGTTCCTCACTTATTAACTCATTCAAGGAAGTAAGCTCTTCATAATTATTTTCTAAGACGCTTCTTATTCGCTAGTAAGTAGGCAGCAGTCCCCCCCTCCCCCATCTCCTGTGATGATGGGGCCCTCCGGCAGTAGACGGAAGTCAGTTAACCGGAGGGTCTCCAGTAAATCAACACAAAATTCCACATGTTCCGACACCCGTGGGTACTTTATTGAATTCGAGCCAGGCTACATCACCTACCCCCCTGCAGGCTCGTATGCAAGCTCCAAGAGCCACTAAGCTGATCTGGACCCTGGGCATCGTCACGTAAATGTGCTAAAGAGACTACATACGAAATTGCAGCTTCCTAGAGTGTAAAACATAGAAATTAGCTTCAAGAGCCACTCATCTCATCCGGACCCCGAGCATCGTCAAGTAAATGTCCTAAAGAGGCTACATAAGAAATTACAGCTTCCTAGAGTGTAAAGCATAGAAATTAACTATTAAAATGATTTAACCACCGCTTCACAAATCAAACCGTTCTCGCAATATTTGGATCACCTGCTATGAATCAAATCATCGAAACACCAGCTCAATGAAATCATCAGAAATTAACAAGCGGTGGCAATCATGTTCACAATATCAATTATAGAGAATGATCACCTGAGTGTACACAATTATTCGAATAACCTTGCTCATAACTCAACTTGTTGGCCACGCACTTCGCAGTAGTTAACATAATATGGTTGGATAAATCGAGAGCTTTCGAACGAATGGTCAACGAATTTCGTGGGATGGAAAACGACGAAGTACAATTTCCCTACCAACGACTCGGTTGTAAGCGGAAATCATCAAAATATTTTCGTGAGCAATTTTCCGTGAGTTTTTTTAGTTCATGTGCCATAGCAAAGACATAAAGAAAACAGTTGATTGTTCTCTACGCAACACAGTGAGTCTATTTTATTTATTGGTAAGTAGCGTGAGCAAGTTTTCGTGACGATTTTTCAGTTTATGTGCCAAAGCAAAGGCATGCAAGTGTCAAAAATGTCAAAATCAGTACCTACCTGACTAAACTTCTTACGTAAATGCGTCGATGAACGTCGTACTTCAGTCCGAATTCTATTGAAAGTGATCGTTGCTTCTTCTTCATTGCCAAAATGCCAAAATTTCTTTTTGTGACTAACGTTTATCTACCGATGGAAAAGGGTTTTGTGGCTCTACACATAAAACAACGCACTCCAACTCGACCGACAATACAAAGGACTTTATTACAAAAGACGTATTCAACAACTTAGGACTGAATAAAAATAGGTACTTATAACACAACGCTATAATACGGACTTTACTTTAGAGTAAATTCTTGGAAACAACCACATGCCGGAAGGAACTTAAAAAACATCATAAATTACCAGCAGAGACAACAAAACATTACTAGAAAAAAAACCTACCAACTATGAACATTCAGTTTGGCTAATGGAATAAACCGAAACTCCTCTTCTACGGTCTTTAGAAAAGTGGAAACCCTGCCTGGGGCATGGCCCCGAAAATGATCAGAAATTTACCGTTATGACCTCTTTTTCCCGTTCCTTGCCTCTTAATTCCCGTTTCATGCCCTTTATTTCCCATCACAGTCTAACCTGAATTGACAAAATATCTCTTTTGATAGAGTAATATTATGGCAATCCACGTACTTTTTCACTGGTAGATGGATCATAAAGATCCTTGGATGGAGCGTAAACCTATTCCTTCTAGCATCCACCTTGGAGCCACAGCATGGAGCTACAGACCACTTTTCGTTCTAATTTGAAACGATGAGTTTTGTTTGTAAAGTCTTCGTTCCAGTTTGTTACTTTTTTCCCAAATGTACTGGGGCAATGTCCCGATGCCCCCCCTTACCGGCCGCCCCTGAACAAATCCTTTAACTTTAAACAAATCCCTGGGCCGCATCCCGACTAGTTCCAACAAAACAACAGTTTACTTATAGAAATGTTGAAAATAACTGTGGAGAGAAGCCACTACAATGAGTTGTTGTTAACAGTCGACTGTTGTCAAGAGGATGAAAATGTTTCCTATGGAGTGGAGTAAATGATGCTATTGCTTTACGTTAAGAATATTGTAACCGGCTTATTAAAACTGTTTATAGTCCAATCAACTTAGTTTAGGAATGTAGCCAGGTACGTAAGGAGGGGGAAATTGGTAGCTTGAGATGTGAACATTTATCACATAAATCAAGCGCTTTCCAACGAGTGGCGAACGATTTCTGTGCGATGAAAACTGCGGAAGTTCCATTCCCCTAGCAACGGATGGGTTGTACGTGAAAAACACTGAAATTGTGACACAAATTTTGCGTCACGAAAATTTTTGGTTGACCCCCCAGAGCAAAGACATATCCATGTCAAAAAATAAAGAACGAATGACAATAACGAATAGAGATCCATGTTGACAGCACTGTCAATCCCTGAGGGGAGCATCAGTTTGGGAACTAGTAATTGGCATTTGCATTTTCCCATGTTATCTTTGGTTATTTCCAAAAAAGATAGCATAAATACAATCTATTCAAAAAACTGATTGAAAAAAACAATGGAAACAATCGAATTTAAAAATGTGGAGGGCATGGTGAAGCAGAATAAAACGCTTACCTCCTTAGCAAAATCACAAGAAACACCACCAAAAAAAATTACATCACGAGGTTTTGTTGGGTAACCTTCTCCAGATCTCACAAAAATCCGCCAGAAACCTTTTCCCGCCTCTATACTTCACTGAGAAGGTATTTTGCCCCAAAATTCAAATGGATCAAGCCCGTAAACCACTTTTAAATGCCTTATTATTAATACTTCTTGGTGAGATGTCAATCACTGGGTGCCTGTCAATCACTGGTCCCTCCACCCAAGGAACCTAGCAGCGAAGGTCGATAAGGAAAGAAATTAGCATGGAGGTCCCTCAGCAGGGCTCCTTTATAACTTGTGGTTTTACCTATTCTAGATTTCCCTAAACCAGTGACGGATTAATAGAATTTCGTGGGTGGGGGCGGTCTTCTACCGAGAGTACCCCCCCCCGAGAAATTTTTTGAAAAAATACCTTGAAAAACTAGCAGTTTTAGAGGTACCCACACTTTAAATCAGGCATGTAAAAAGTAACATGAAAAACATAATTTTTATTTGCACAAATTTTAGCTTGGTTACCAAACATCCATATACACACACAAAATAAAAAAAATAAAATGATCATAGATAAATAATTTTTTTGGCAAAATGATATCGAAAAAGGCAGAGAATGAAACATAAAACGCTGGAGAACTTCTGACCTCGTGAAGTAATATTATTTATAAACTATAAGTACATTTATATTGTAATCACATAATTAAATAATAATACACTCTTTATTTTTTCAATTTACTTTAGAAGTAAACAACCATTTAATAAAGACTCACGATGAGATTATAAATAAGAACAAAGTACATTTTTGATTAAAGATGAAAATACAAATAAAATATGACCTTGTTAAACATTTTTTGTCTATTACCTACTGGTAAATGTGAAACAGTGAATAATTCACTTCAATCGAAAAACACTGGTTGCAATCAGTTAAGAAAACACGATTCGTATCTTTCTTCGTCGAAACAGTAGGTAGGTTGATTATGTATTATGGCTATTGATTATGTATTGTTGCCGTTACCAAAAGCGGTAAACGAGAGACAAATACAGTAGGTTCCTACCGTGACTTGTTAAATAAACTGACGAACACTAACTTACCCCTATTAATTAAAATTGTATTCCTTGCCTGCTGCCTAATATTTTTTAAAGAAGAAAGAAGTTATTTTCCATGCTCGTTTCTTTACGGAGCTAAACTCAAACTCTAAAAAAAACTTAAGTTCGGATTTAACATGAAGTTTGGTTTCTACTGCTATTCTACTCACAAAAGGGCGACGATGGACTCAACACCACCGTTGCCAACCTGCTTTGATGACTTTTCCCTCAAGCACTTCTGGAAATCTCAGAGTTTACCGACGAAAATTCTGACACTACCCACGTAAATCTCCTATTGATACCCCGTGGCACCTACGCTGTTTGTAGGCCTACTAAAATTCAAACGATCAAGTTACTAAATTGGCCGTGAGAGATTAGTAAAACCGGTACCTATCATCCCAGTTTCCCCTCAGCATAAAGTTCCTTCATCTATACTCGTATTTTTGTCAACCTACAAGCGCGACGGCCTGATTCTATTCTGACGTTCCCTCGCAAGAATTTTTTTCTTCTGCCTCTCGGGGGGGGGGGGGGGGGACCGCCCCCACCGCCCCCCCCCCCTTTAATCCGTTCCTGCCCTAAACGGTTCTATTTTAAATTTCAGTCACGAGTCCATTAGCTGATTAGTGCACTTTTTTAAAGCCGTTTATTTGCAAAATATATGTACACCAAGTAAATTACCTACTAGATATTTAAAATTTACGTTATTCATCAGTTCCATTTAATATAAAGAACAAAAACATTTTGGCAATTTCTGATAACCAAAAATATTAAAAATTTGCCCGGAGATCAGAAGTTGCATGTTAATTATTAATACAACAAAGTTAAGCTTATGATCGACATACCAAAGAAAAATCGAGGTTTAAATAAAGGTTGAATCTTATTTCCATCGATTCAAATTTCCGTTTAGTTGTGCAACGAACACTGGGAATTTAGGATTCGCTGTCGTGATGAGGGGGGTGGGGGGATGATTGCCGATTTTTTCAAGCACTGCCCGACCCACAATTCTCGTCCAATTTCCGTGATTCTTATTTTGCTCCATTATGAATTCATTCTAGTTTTGAAAAGTGTCAGGATTTTCAAATTTCATCAACAGAGAGTATGGAGGGTGTGATAGTGACAAATCATGATGTTTTAACCATTTCCGTCCGATTATTTTGATTCTTTTTTTGTTCAACTATAGATTCGGTCTAGTGCCAGAAGGTACCATTATCAGGAGTTTCAAATTTCAATATAGTAGGGGGTTAAAGGAGGGATACATAGCGATAAATGGTAATATTTTTACTCTAATCATCCGATTTAAGTAAGTTTCTATTTGTTCGATTCAGATTTCAGTCCAGTTATTCAACCTTGGAAGTTTCAAATTACTAATTGATTTTTTATTTTTAAATGCTTTTCTAAACAATACACATTAGTACATTAATATCTACATAACATTACACGGCTTGAGCTATTAAGCTTTAATTTTCCCGGGGTCACGGTCCTTTACCGCCATTATTAACAACAACAAATTAACCAAGCACAAGTAAGTTGATTATCAATAATTATGAGAACAAAGTATTAATCTGAGTTTGGAGTCTATCATCAGCATTTCCGTCAGAGGTAACTATAACATTAACCAGCAGCTTGACCTACATCCGCCGAAGACTTCAACGGACGAATATGTACTTACTCATAAATTCTACGAATATTCGATAACAGAACAAACTCTTAAAAATTGAATTCATCAACCGACTCTCTTCTGTACCTCATAGCGTTTTTCACCCTTACTTCACCCAATTCTTTCCATTTAGGTACTCTATAGCCACTTCTACTGTCAAAAACCTTGAACCTAAGTATGTTTTCCTGATATTACTTAAGATAGGACATCTAGCCAAAAAGAGAATTACGCTTTCATCTTCACCAACATTACATACTGCACACGTATAATTCTTATTTTCTATCCACATTTTCCAATTGAGGTGTAATATTTCGCCACTAGTCCTACATATTATTCTGACTATGCCATGGCCAAGATTCTCCTGTTCCATATCGGTAGGGGAACTTAAATGCATATAAAGTAGGTGAAAACGTGCATTTATGGCATCATTCTTACATTTCGCAACGAAGGCATTCTTCAATTTTAATCTTAATCTCCCTAGTATTTCCTCCGGATTATAAAAAACCAAAGCTACATCATTTATTTTAGACTGTCGCTTACATATTTTGTACCAGAATATCTTCAATTTAATCACTTCCAGCGCCACAATTTTCGTGTATCTAGTAGTAGGAGTTTTCAGTATGCTTACCAGGTATGTTATAAATTAATCTAAAGTATGCAGATACAGTTGTTCAACCTCGGACTCTAAATGAATCATATAATCTGGCGCATTCAATAGCTCCTTAATAAAAAATTTTGAGATTTTTCATCAAAGTCATAACTTTCATACCACCAAAACTGACTTCCATAGCATAACACGGTTCTGCTTACTGAGTTGAAAATCTTAAACTTAGCTGACATTGCAATAAGATTATTTAAACAAATTTGGACCACACTGAGACCCGTCTTTGCTAAAGTTAACTTAGCCAGTTTCAAACGAATGTGTCGGTGATTTGTTTGGGGGGGGGGGGGGGGGGGGGGGAGCTCCGAGAAATCTCATTCCTGTTTTTTCTCTTATTTTAATTGCCACCAAAATTATATTGAATCCATTCATAGGAACGCCGTTAATACAGCAACTTACGACCAATACATCGTACCAAGAGACCAATACCAGTAGGTATACCAATATATCAAACCAATATATCGTATCAATATATTTTCTCTTACATACCTTTTCCATTCAACTTCCATACCGTTTGAGCGCTGTAGCATAAAACTTTCCGAGACTCGTCCAGGTCATTATCCCATATTTATTTCCCCACAGCCATATTTCTCAACTCCTTTCGAGAATACAAGTCTCACAATTATCTCCGAACACTCGCAGAAACGTGTTTAAACTTTTGTTTGAAACTTTTGTGAAGTTACGAACTACGGAAAGAGGAAAAACTCGGCCTTTCACATCGATTGAGAGAAGTCAAACAGTTCTTCTGAATACCGCCAGCTTCCTCTTTTTATCTCCCGTAAAAAAATAAAAATAAAAAAAGAATTTCAGGAAAAAAGTTCCAACGATATAAATTTTCTGTGCTTTCAACTCACTCATTGTTAGCAGCAGAAAGAAAATTAAAGATGGTGCTCGAGATTCATGTTATATCGATCACAAACTTCCTAGTGACACGAGGGAAAATATTTTGTAAATGGGATGTGACAATAGAGGGATCCAAATCAGAGTGACTGCGGTTACAGATCACACGGTGCACGAGAAGCATGATCAGCTGATCTGGTAACAACCGACAGCAAACGAATTAATACAACGACGTGAGTAAGAGACCGCTTGATTGACAACGCAAGGTCGAGTCTTAGTACGTCCTCGTTACCACGTCTTCAACACTACGCTCGTAAATCTATAAACCCAAGGAAGGTTTCTGTGATAAGCGTGTTCAGTTCATATTTATATTAAAATTTATACTAGATATTTAATTATATCATTTAAAAAATAAGATAAACATACAATTACATTAAAATATACTAAATTTATTTATATTCATCTTACCTATTTTCACTCGAAACAGTCCATTCATCGAGTGCCCAAAAACGAATAAGTCAACAAAACGGAGGATAAATTGTTGCCGAAAAACGAATAAAATCTTTTCATATCAATCATATCTACCTCTCTCATGATACGAACATTAAACTTTAAAGATACCAATATTTGTATTATTTTACTGATTTTCTACACAAAATGCATAAGATCCTTATATTTATACCGACCTCTATATACACCAATATTACTACTAACATAAGATGTGCTAGAACTTACTTGAACGATCGCCAGTGATCCTGACGGATATGTCTTCAAGGAAAACTGGAACACATCGTCGAGCTCGTCTTTGCTCAATCAACTAGCGTGGTAGGTATATAAATAAGCCTACGAAGTCTAATACTTCTCGCTGATTTTCATTGCACAAATAAAACGGCGGAAGGACGGACGACGGATTGATTCGATTTTTGAAATCTATGTAGAGACGACCTTACAGCGAATTCAACGATTGAAGCCTATCCTATTTGTCTCAAATCTATTTCAATAGGACGTCCCTCTGAAGCAAGGTAATAATATGTATTAGCAAGGCTTCGCATATTATAGGAGGGGAGCCCTATTGAAACTGATGACGGTGACGCATTTTTATGGGTTGCATTCGTGTAATCGCGGACAGACGAATACAATTACACGAATATGATTACACTAATACGAATATAATCGCTGTTGACTCAGAATCAACGAATAATTATGAAGATTACAATCGTATTCGTATTCGATGATAAGATTATGCCCAACACTCGTTAAACACTGGTTTAAATTTATAGAAAGTTTCATCAAAATCAGGCGTCGGGGAGTGGCTTTTAAAACGATTTTAATAGGACGATTTTAATAGGACGATTTTAATAGGACGATTTTAATAGGACGTAAATACATACATCAACGGACAAGGTGAACACAATAGCTCATTTCTCCTTTTTATGAAGAAAATGCGCTAAAAATGTTTCCGCTATCTATTAGAAATAACAGCGACAATTCACCAGAATTCAATCCAAATATGCAACATCTGGTGAATAATGAAATGAACCCATGAATAATGAAGGAACCATCTAACAGGCACAGGTAACTACAGCTTTTCTCGTTTTCGCGTCGTTACTGTTGACTGATGAAAAAAAAAAAAAACAAGATAACTCCATTTTATACAGGAGAAAATAAAAGCGGGAAAAAGGATACCTACGTATATATTTTGTTTGACTAAAAAAAAATCTCCATTAGCTTTTAACCGAAAAAAAGGAATAACTGAGACAACAGATTGGCAGCTGTAAAAGCCTTAAGGTAACACCTCCGCTGCTTTAGTTTCCATCTCATCAACCCCCCTGGACTCTCCTACCCCTCGGGAAGGTCTAAAGGAATCAACCCACCATCACCTCCGCTCCAGCTACCCCGGTACTTCACTTGCCCTAATTGGCACTTACCCCGCACCGCACCCCCCGGCCCACTCGCGAGCCTGTTACAACAGGTTTGACAGATTGTTTTTCCTTCCGTTTTCCCATCAAGGGGCCGGGAGACGTTTCCTCCCGTTGGTGATGGGACGGCAATGGGGGGGGGGGGGGGGGGATTACGTAGTGGCGGGTTCCGACTAATTGAATATCGGAGCGATCAATCTGGAGATGGAGTTCAAGTTTTCGCTTTTTCGCCGACAGAGGTAGCCGATCTTTGTTTTCCGCTCCAACCAAAAAAGTACGAGTCGAGACCAGTGTTGGGCATAATCCCATCGTCGAATACGAATACGATTGTAATAGCGATAACTATTCTTTGATTCTGAGTCAACTACGATTATATATATGTATTCATGTAATCGCATTCGTCTGTCGGCGATTACACGAATACAACCCATTAAAATGAGTCACGGTATTTTAATGCGTCACCGAGCTTCAGAGGGACGTCCTATTGAAATTGATTTGAGACAAATAGGAGGGGCTCCAATCGTTGGATTCGCTTTAATGGCGTCCCCCTGAAGTATACTACTGATAGGTAATATTAGCAAGGCTTCGCATATTAGAGGAGGGACGCTCTATTAAAATTGATGACCGTGACGCATTTTTATGGGTTATATTCGTGTAATCGCTGACAGACGAATACGATTACACGAATACGAATATGATCGCAGTTGACTCAGAATCAATGAATAATTATCGCAATTACAATCGTATTCGTATTCGACGATAAGATTATGCCCAACTCTGGTCGTGCAGCATGATCGTATGTGCGAATTTTCTTAAATTATCTACTTATTGTATAATAATATTATAAACTGCATTTCAGTAGGAACAAATTGTTCAAAACCAATTTCATGACAAAAATCGAAGTAAATAAAATTTGGAGATTCAAAAAAGATGTTGAAATTTTAGTTTTTTTTTTTTTTTCATTTTAGCGAATTTTTGTAGAAAATGAAGCTACTGCTTTTTATTAAAATAAAAAATTTTGAAAAATTTCTTCATTAAAATCAGTTTTGAGGCATACGATTCCTGAAGTTATATATATGTATAATATTATATGTGTGTGTGTGTGTTTGTGTCATTCCAGACGATAACTCTCCTTAGGATTGAAATAAAAATCCCGTTCCTACGCCAAAAAATCAAGCATTCCAAACAAAAGGATAAGTTCGAGCCGATCTTTGTTTTCCGCTACAAGCAAAAAAGTACCAGTCGTGCAGCATGATCGTATGAGCGAATTTTCTTAAATTATCTACTTATCGTATAATAATATTATGAATTGCATTTCAGTAGGTAAAAAGAAATTTGTAAAAACCAATTCCATGACAAAAATCGTACTGAATAAAATTCGGTAATTCGAAAAATATCTTGAAAATTTAGTTTTTTTTTTCAGTTTCAGCGAATTTTTGTAGAAAGCAATGCTTTCAATACCTATAAGTAGACTCAGAAGCATAAACCCTTTCTAAATAATATTATATTTTGGATTTTTAGCTTTTTTTAGCAGCTATCTATTTTTCGGTAAATACTGATGAAATTTTTTTCCGTATCAATATAATGCGTTGGGCAAAAGAACAATTATTATATTAATATCAATACTCTTAATCAATCAATTAATGCTTCAGTGCCACAGTTGAATCCAACCCCTACCTTGTGGTTTGAAGGGTAAATTTACGGATTTTGTATGTACGAAAGCGTAATCTTCATTTTAATCGAAGCTTGCTCTTACAGCTGAATTCGATTCAATTAGACAGATTGTAATTCCACGTCGTCTTTGTTCGCTTTCGAACATCGGAATGAGAGAAAAGATGATGAGCCGGGTTCAGCTTTGTGGGTCCCTCTCGTCCCCAAGTCCCGCTGCTAATTGCCAATTAGACAAGATGATTTCAGGGTGAAGTGAAAGACAATATTGTTGGAGGTCCGAATCAACAAAGACCGCGTTGAGACGCCCAGGACGGCCATTACCAGCTCAAGATCGATTGGGCTGAGGGTTGGACGCCGGGCGCCCGCTCATGGGCGGAGGGGTGCGCTGATAAATCACAGGTGACAAATTACCGAACGGTTCCTCGTCCCAACAGTGTTTTGCTGGATGAAAAATGGCGGACAGAGTGCGAAAGGGTGATTGAATTAACTGTTCAACAACGTTTTCAAATTGAGATCGGTGCGAGTCACGCCATTATCGGTTTTGAGGACAGAGGAATTTCGCGGCGCCCAAAACAACAAGTTGAATGCGGAGAAAAAAAAAAAAACTGTCTAATCGCCTACCGGCAGGCTCTCTTCCGTCAACATGGTGCCGTCTGATTTATATTAGTTTAACTAGTTATTTCTTCCCTATTAGGAGATTTCTCCTTCCTTTCCCGTTTAGTGAACCCTTTATACAAGTAGGTATGTTGTCAAAAATTATCAGGATAAGGGTCAACACGAATAAAAGTCCTTATCACCGAGCTTTCGGTTTATATAAAACCATCATCAGAGCCTATAACAATCTGAACGGAAACTTTCAGGCTCAGTACAGAAACAATAATAAAACAATAACAATAACATAAATGAACTCAAATAAAAAATAAATATCAGGCCAACATAAAATAAAATAATAATAACAACAACCACTACTTACTACTTAATTAAATCCATAGGTGCAACTTACTCAAGAATCTTCTATGTTGTCAAAATATAGGACAGGGTCATGGATTGTGAGTTAAATGTCATAACTAACACATAACAAGACACAACAATTTAACAACATCCAGCCTGCTCAAATGTAACCATGTGAACACGAATCATGGAAACATTTCTATACTTACACCAAAACAAGAACTGGTTGCAGTGGAGGTTGCCACATAAATGACTCAAAAGCTAAACGCTAAAATTGAAAATAAACATTGCTGACAAGCATACAAAGCTAAACTAAAATCACAGAAAACAGGCAAAAAAAAGAAGAATATGATAACAGCTCCTAATAAACATCACATGGAGAATAACAACACCACATCCTAGAGTATATGCAGTGACTCTCCCAAAACTGATTGAAATAAAATGGCAACAATCAGGCAGTCAATGAAAAATTCACAAGATGGCGACGAAGAGAAGGTTCCAATCACTCAACACCAGACATTGCTGACCAGACATTGTTCATCTTCACACCGCCAGAATTGTTGCATACACAGAACTAATGCCATTGGTGTCTGTCTTTTTATTGCACGTACTGTCCGTTAGCTGTACATATAATTTCTCCTTAAAAGCACGCCTACCCAGTTGCTGCTCTCTATCTAACACAGTGACCTTCTCAAAATCAAATGAATGCCCGTGTTCAAGTGCATGGTGGGACAACATAGTGCCACTATCCAATTCCCCTCTACAGTCTGACCATGTTTGAACTTTGATGTATAACTGTGTGCCCAACATAGCAAATGGCACAATTCTTACAAGGAACCTTATAAATCACTCATGACTGTACCTGTAGGGGATCAATGACATTCAACTTGGAATGCAACTGGGAGACCTTATTGTTGTATCTAAAGACAACCTTAGTGGATGGCAGTTTTGACCCTTACCCTGATAATTTTTGACAACATACATATTATTGTGGGTCGATCATCTCTTTCTTTACTCTATATAAATAGGATGCATTTCGTTCTCTGGTAGCAATACAGCAAAGGTTGAAAGACGTATCTCCTGAGAGTTAGTGGTTCTCGTTGTGTATTGAAAGTACTGTTTATCAGTTCTCCCTTTAAAAAAATGGCTGTTTTCGACTTTTTCCTTAATCAATATAATCGTTAGGTATACATAGGAAATCAATACTAACCAAACAAATCGAAACTACTCACTTCGCGGCTCTATTTTGAAATATTCACCGTTCCCATTTTGACAATTGCTCGAAGCATAATTCAGTAGATTCAGTTGACTTGCCTACGCCTCCAGGTTTTTAAGATACCTCGGGAATGTCGAAGAGGGAAATTCCCATAAATCCCATTTTCTTTCTCTCTCTTTTTTTTTTTTTTTTTTTTTGTCTCTCCCTCTCTTCTTTCTTTTAAATAATCTAATGGTCTGGATGTGCGAAACAAGGATTTTTTCTGTGAATGAGTAATGAAGGGGAAAATGAATTGTTTTACGTTCACGATAGTTTCAACCAATTTTCGTGATCCTTCTTCAGTTAGATCATTTCACTGTTTTGCTCAAAGTGTTCGGTCTCTTTGTGAAACCACTCATTATCAATAAGTAATTTCACATTTTAAAAATGCCAGTCATGTAGCATGATCGTATGAGCGAATTTTCGTGAATGATGGTACTGTATTATGTTATATAAATAGGCCTTAGAATGTAAAAGTGCTGAACAATTGATAAAGGGCTGAAACTCTGTGATCAGAGAGAACAAACGCTGACAGCGCTCACGGCGGAAGGGAAGGAACTGAAGCTTCATGAACCCCTCGGCAATCGTGGTTGAAGGAAGAAACGTGCCCTACTTACTGCTAGGTCTTCTTGTTGGGGCTCGATTTTGTTTCAACATATTGGATAAACAATGGGGACCGAGAGCGCGGATGATCCGGATTTACTTCAAACCCCACGCCCCGTATAGTTTCCCCTCCGACTCTATATTGCGAACATTACAGGGTTCTATCATCCCATTTCCTACAAATCGAAGATATATGTTTGCTAATTTCTATTCAGAATGAGAGAGAGCGGAAAACTTCGACACACTTCAGAGATTTTCAACTAGCTATCAAAATTAAATTAAATATTTTAATGCTCGAGATCGTTTTTCGGTGTGCTAATCAAAAGACCAATGGCGATGGTTTCCATGAATATATTAATTGCTATGCAATATATATATATAATATATATATATATATATATATATATATATATATATATATATATACTCTTCATTGAGAGATAAAACAAGAGGGTCAAAGATGGACTTACGCCAGACGTTTCGCGAGGACGCTTTATCAGTGACTGAAGTTTTCCACCGACGACCTCGAGCTCCCACGGTGTTGAGTGTAGAAGAGGGGATCGAGGGAGGTTCAGCGAATATCAGCGGAAAGGAAAGAACAGGAGCAGACGTGGGTGATAAGTTTGGGCAAAACCAAGGGACAAATGTGTGATTGGCGGGTGGTGTATGTGTGTAAAATACAATAATTCAACAGTTAAAAATCACTAAATTAAAACAGGTATAAATAAATAAGTAAATAAAAACAGTTATAAATAAAAAAATAAAGGGTTGAAGCGCCCGCCTACCGGTTAGTGTTTAGCCCAGGTGGGCGCAATGCACCTAGGAGCCACCGGTATGCTTTTTATTTTATTTGTACGTCCGTGTCGGATTCATCTTCCGGCAGGCGGGCGAGTACTCGGAGTTTATAACACTCCTCATGCCCCTGCTGCCATTGGACAGCTATGTGCTGAGGAACCTTCTTGAGGGCACCACGTCAGAACTCGTACCTATAATTGTTCATCCTGATATTGAGCTGCGTGACGGTTATATATATATATATATATATATATATATATATATATATATATATATCCTTAGGATTGAAATAAAAATTCCGTACATGCGCCAAAAAACCAAGCTTTCCAAACGAAAGGATGAGTTTGTTGGCCAGCAGTTTTTGAGCACGTTAAATTGGTGATTGCAAAAAATGTTAAATTCAAAATTTTTTCAAAAAAATTTTTTGAAAAAATGCACGTTAAATTTCAAAAAATCACTAAAGTTCCAGTGATGCAGCTTGGTCGTGTGAGGGAATTTCATAAATTATCTATCGTATTACCATATGTTAAATTGTATTGAAATTTGAGCAATTTCAGTAGAACGAAATTGTTAAAAACCAATTTTATGGCTAAAAAAACTCTTTCTAAATAAAATTCGGCGATCCAAGAGTTCTTGAATTTATAGATTTTTTTGGAAGTTTTAATAGTTTTTTATCAAATATTATTGAAATTTACGTTTTTCTATAAAATTTTGGGCAACAATTTTTAACTGTCAACTATTGAAAAAATTAGTTTTGACTGAAATTCTGCTAAAATATACATTTAACGATTTTCGGCCGTTTTTAGCCATTTTCAGTGATTTGTTTAGTACATTTTTGAAATTTGACCAATTTGTTGGGCTACAGACTTATTCTTTCGTATGGAATGCTTGATTTTTTGGCGCAAGAACGGAATTTTCATATCAATTCTAAGGAGAGTTATCGTCTAGAAGGACACATACATATACATAAATATATATATATATATATATATATATATATATATATATATATATATATACATATATATATATATATATATATATATATATATATATATATATATATATATATATATATATATATATATGAAAAAGCGCAAACTCCAGGTATCGTTTTTGAATTTAGAATGCCTCAAAACGGATTTCAATGAAGAAAGTTTTTCAAAAATTTTGATTTTAAAATTTTCCGAGTAATTAATTGCAATTGCTTTATTTTCCACAAAAATTCACTAAAATGGCTTAAATCGGCTTAAAATCGTTAAACTTATATTTTTTGAGAAAATCTGTTTGAAAAAATAACATTTGTAGCGATTCACTAAGTACCATCGAAGTTTTTTCTCGATTTTATTTCGTTTATTGGTTTCATGCTTTAGGTATACCAATTAACGAAATAAAATCGAGAAAAAACTTCGATGGTACTTAGTGAATCGCTACAAATGTTATTTTTTCAAACAGATTTTCTCAAAAAATATAAATTTAATGATTTTTAGCCGTTTTTAGCCATTTCAGTAATTTTTGTGGAAAATAAAGCTATTGCAATGACTCAAAAAATTTTAAAATCAAAATTTTTGAAAAAATGTATTCATTGAAATATATATATATATATATATATATATATATATATATATATATATATATATATATATATATATATATATATATATATATATATATATATATATATATATATATATATATATATATATATATATATTATATATATATATATCATTATAGACGATAACTCTCCTTAGGATTGAGATGAAAATACCGTTCTTGCGCCAGAAAATCAAGTATTCCATACGAAAGAATGAGTTCGTAGGCCAACAATTTGCTCAAATTTCGAAAATGTACTAAACAGATCACTAAAAATGGCTACAAACGGCCGAAAATCGTTAATTGTATATTTTAGCAGAATTTCAGTCAAAACCAATTTTTCAACAATTGACTAGGACAGTTAAAAATTGTTACACACACACACACACACACACACACACACACACACACACACACACACACACTTTTTTTAAACGAAACTCCCCTCAAAGGTGAAGGGGGCACACCACTAAATTGAAATATAAACAAATAAAATAAAAAAGTGGGGAGGACGCCCAGGTTTACTTGACGCCGGCTCCAGGGATAAGGGAAGTTGCAAGACGAGGAGGAAGAATGGGATGAAAGGAAGTGCCTCTATCAAATGACCACCAGTTCAAGTAAGAATCCCTCAGGACGCGGGAGGTGATCCCACCGAGCACTTCCGCTGAGATGCCCAACTCGAGAAACTTCGTGGCGCTTATCCCCCACCACACCCCTCGCCATGAAACGGTCGCAGCAATGACCTTGTTGTTATTAGGTGCCACTCCTTTTAGCTCAGATATCGCTTGTCGTAGATCATTTCTATCATATTTACTTTTCTTAGCCGGCCAGGTCTACTCCATGTCCATGCTGCCACTGACAACCTGGACATCCAGGATTATGGCAGACCCAACGGGCTTGATTGCAACGGTATCTGGCTTGTTGTCCCTGTCACTCGGCATGTGGTACAGTCTCTCCCTTTCAACATCCCAACCGCTAGATGACAAAGCACCTGCTATCTGCTTGGCAACCGCATCGTGACGTAAAATGCGGCCACCGTGAGTATGAGGACACCCCGACAGGCACGGCAAAGGGTGTCTACTGTCTCGCAACTACTCCTCGAACACCTCACCGAGTTGGCTAATGCAGCCACCCGGACGGCGTGAAAATGGCGATAGTCGCGGGCCCCAATGCACTCTGAAGCCCATTCCACCCACTGGTACCCGCCTTCATGGTACAGACAGGCCACATACGACGGGGACGTATTACCATGACTTGGGTAGGGATATGAAGGAGCTCCGAAGAGATAAAAACACCAACATTTACCCTACCCCAGCAACCCAAACACACACACACACACGAATATAACACTATAATTTCAAAATAAGTCACAATCACTTCCTGGACTGAAAAAATAAATAAACATAAATAATTATTCATGGATTATTACTTCTAAACACATTTGTAGATAGTCTCTTACAATTCTTAATTCAGTATAATATATAATCATAGTGTGTACCCTGATACCTAATTGACAAATCTAGCCGAAACAAAGGTGCGCGTTTGCTTCCGTATGTTTATCACTTTTGTTTTGTTCCATACCGCATTATGGTTTTATATTCCATATAATTTACTATTGATTTGCTTCTCTCCTATTTATTCCCTTGTATTTTTGATTTAAGTTCCTATGTCAGCTTTGGCAAGGGCAGTATGGTCTGCCTGCTATGATATTTGTGCAAGTTAAATTGTTGTGCAAAAGGTACTCCTTCAACTTCTTCTTTGTCTCCTTCCTAGTGTCGTTAGCTGCGTATACGTAGGGAATCAGATAATTTCCGATGGCTGGAATCATGTACGACACTTGTCTTCGGGTATGGTCGTAATGGTAAACCGACTGGTCAAATTCATAGCTGGGATGTCCTCCTCTCCTCGTCCGGCTTTTCTGGTAGTAAAGTTCTTTCAGAGGAAGCAGTCCCTACTTAGGGAAGCCCTACTTAGGGTTTCCGTCGACTCATGGTAAGCCCCTCCAAACTGTGAGCTCCTCAAAGTGAGCTTGGTAGATCCTCCTCAGTTCGAGAGGAGAGCAGTAATCCCCGAGAAATTTCAGACTGAAATTTACTCGGTTCAGCTGTTTTTTGAGCTTGAGAATATGAGGCATCCAGGACAGATTGCAGTCTATTACGACACCCAGGTATTTTGCTGACTTCTCTTCCGATATTCTTGGGCAGTCACACACCATGGGACATGGTCGTGATGAGTCGTGGATCGTGATCTCATTTGCGTGGTTTTCTGGTATTCCATGTTCCGTATACCTATATACCACCAATTTTGTCTTTGAGGCATTGAGGAGCAGACCAATACTTCTCAAGTATACCTGAATCCTTCTCAGATCTTCTTCCACAATTTGGGTCCAGTTTACATCACGATTAAACGAGTATGCTAAGGCGGTGTCGTCCGCGAATGAGAAAAGCCTGCCCCAAATGTCCAACCCATTTATGCCATTCTTATAAACCAGAAAAGCGAGATCGTGCTTTCTGGCGGGACTCCTATTGTTGTTGTTCTAGTCGCACTCTCCACACCACCAAACAGAACTGATTGTGCTTTATTTTCTAAGAAGCTTTTGAACCACTGTAGAGGAGCCGATTTCACACCAACACTTTCAAGCATTTGCAAGAACAAAGGTCGCACAACTCTGTCGAATGCCTTAGAGAGGTCCAGGTAAATTGATACGGTTTTCCTCCTGCTCTCCAGTGATTTTACCAAGAATCCAACGTGACTTTCGACGGCCATCTCTGTAGACCTATTTTTCCTGAATCCAAACTGGTTTGGAGACAAGACACACACACACACACACAAACATTATATATATATATATATATATATATATATATATATATATATATATATATATATATATATATATATATATATAATTTTAAAATTTTCCGAGCCATTGCAGTAGTTAATTTCCTACGAAAATTCGCTGAAAACCTTGCTGCACTAAGAAATGAAGTATCTTAACGGAATAATTTTATTTGATGGAAGCAGGTAAATAGAGTTAAGAAAAAGTTTTAGCTGAGGTGTTCAGAGAAGCTTTTGTGGAATACTGAATTCGGATCCGAGACTTTTGTTTCCGAGGCAAATCGATGCCTGATAGAGTTTTCGAGGGATGGAATGGGAATGAGAGAACAGGGAGAGAATGACCGGCGCTAATCCCATTAGGGTCGGAGGGATCGATGATCGCTGGGAATCCGCGAGAAAGAAATCCGGCCGAGAGGCGGGGATACCTCCTGTAGGCTTCTTGAATGAGGATTAAATCATTTGACCCGGAGGAAAAGACAAGAGATTTATCGTCGATCGGAAGAGTTAGTGAGGTAGGGCAGGAGCAGGCGTAGACTGTATACCTTTAGTTGAGGAGGGGTGGGTCTGGGGAAGATTGAGGTGTTCAGTCTTGAATGTACACATAGTTGAGGTGTTATAGGAGAGCCTCTTAGGATCAGATGAGGGGACTAATAAAAGGTTCCTTCGTACTTTAGAGTGGTATACTTTGGGTAGGGCAGGGGTAGGCGTAGACTATATACCTCTACTAGAAGAGGGGTGGGTCAGGGGAAGATTGAGGTGTGTGTGACAAATTTTGTCGGCCTGCCCAGGCCACAATTCTAACCGATTTTCGAGATTATTTGTTTTTTCGATCCCAATTATAGTCTAGTTGTGCAAAAATACCCGAAAATTTTGAATTTCATGATGGAAGAGGGGGAACGGAGGGGTAAAGTCGAAAAAACTTCTTTTTTTTTCTTTCTTTTTTTGACAAACTGTTGACGTCACCTATGCTACGATTCTCAACTGATTCTCGTGATTCTTAATTGATTCGATTCCAATTTTAGTTGTGCAACGATTCATGGGAATTTCGGATTTGCTGTCGAGATGGGAGGTGATGAAGATAATTACTGGTTTTGCAAGCGCTGCCCAAGCCACAAATGTAAAACGATTATTTCGATTCTTATTTTGTTCCATCACAAATTCGATGTAGTTTTCTAACATACGTCAGGCGTTTCAAATTTCATCTCGATAGGGGGTGAAAGGAGGGGGTAGTACTGATAAATCATGATTTTTCAACAACTTTCTTTTGATTTCCGTGATTCCTTTATTGTTCAACTATATTGTTTTCGATCTTGTTCAGGAGTTACGAATTTCATTATGGAGGGGGGGGGGGGGAATGGTGGGAGTAATAGTGATGGATTATGATGTTTTAATTATTCGCGTCAGAGCTTTGTGATCATTTGCTTTGTTCAATTATGAATTTGATCTAGTTTGGGATAATATGTTAGGAGTTTCAAATTTCAAGCACGAAGTTTTATGATGGAAATTCACTGTCGGTGGAGGGGGCTAATGAGGGAAGGTAATTCCATGAAGTCAAGATATTTTGGTTTTTTCTCTTATTTTAACTGTCACCAAAAATTTATGCAATTCATTCATATAATGTAATTCATATAATGCAATTCATTCACTAATATTGTTTCCTTATTGTTTCAGGTGAGTTTTGGACAATTGCCCGTATTTCGTTGAAACCGAAAGCATGCAATAACTACGGACATGGATTACGTAAGAACTATACCTACTTGTGATAGGGAAAAACTGGTGCCCAGAGAGGTGAAACCTAAGGTGTGGAATTTCCTGAAATACTCATGAAAGTATGTCAGCGAATTAGTCCCAGTTCGGAATTCCCAATCAAACGTAACAACACCCAGTTTCAAAGATCAATAAAAATACAAAAATTCAGATAATGAAGAATTTATTTCAGTAGGTACCTAAACATCTAGAATCTCGAGATGATCGAGATATGTTAAAAAAGTAAAATAATTTATTGTACATAGGGCTTTCGCCCGTCATAGAGTACATTATTTACAAAAAATAAAGGTTGTTTGTAAACAGTTGTGCACTAATATAAAAGTAAAAAATGTGTACAAGCACAAAAAACAATTAAAGAACAGATATAGATCAAAATGTATAGTTATGCACATGTACCGTGAGCAAAAAGAACAAAAAAAATACACTGCCAAGAAAATGGCACATGAGCTTCCTCGTGACCTTCACAGTACGTCACCATTAAATTCCAGAAAACTAGAAACGACCGGTTCTGGCATCAGGGAATTAATAAGGTGGGAAATTGGAAGCTGAATGGTTCACAATTGCCTGAGTTATGACCGAAACAAGAAAATTTTGTTTGCGCCTGCGCAGAGGCTACCGTTGATTCGATCATGACGGAACTGATAGGGGACCATGTAGAGCTATACCCGCACGATCCCTAAAAATTTGAAAATCAAAATTGTGGAAATTACGGCTGTTGCAAGGACCCTAACAAGAATATTTCGTTCACGCATGCGCAGAGCGTACCGCTAATGCAATTATGATGATTGTCTTATGGGACTTCAAGGGACCTTACCCACATCATCCCTGAAAATCTGACCGAAATCCGTTCAACATTGACCGAGTTATGACCGTCACAAGGAATTCACGTTAGCGCCTGCGCAGAAGCTACCGTTGATTCAATCATGATGAAGTTGGTAGGAGACCATTTAGAGCCTAACCCGCACGATCCCTGAAAATTTGGTCAAAATCGGATCAAAATTGTGGAAGTTATGGCTGTTACAAGGAAATGTGGACGGACAGACAGACAGACACGGAACCAAATTTGTTCAGGAGGCTCTGAAACGCAAAATGCGAGTGGAAATTTTGATTTTGGAGCAAAACATTTTTTTTTTTTTCATTTCGAAAGTGAAAACAAAGCTTCCGCTGCCTTGCAGTCTCGGAAGCAATATATATAAAAACAGATACCTAGGTACAAGGTAGTATGAAGCAGATATTAAAGGGCAGAGAGAGATAGAACAGGGGGGATGAAGATGAGAAGAATAGGTGTAGAAAAAAGAAGGGGCCAGCTAGCTAGTTTGGGCGATGTGATTCTTAGCAGCTTTTCTAAACCGGGTTATGGAGAGAAGGGAACGAACTCGGAGGGGTAAGGAGTTCCATAATCACTCACCCACCAAACCAAATGATTGGCTTATAGCTCTCGACCTATGCTGCACAATCCCGAGTGCTCTTGATCTCGATGAAATGGCACGAGAGATGAAACATGATACATAGTCTGGGACAAGGTCTTTGATGATCTTGAAAAGGAAAAGCAAGAGCCTGAACAGGTAGTATGCGAATATTCCCAATCCTAATTTACTACTTTTGCGTTGAGAAATATGGTCGCGGGGCTTGATGTCATTGACATATTTAACGACACAATTGAATGCAACATCAAGTCGACGTTTCGATTTAGAGTCGAGGGAAGGGCTAAACAGGGTATCACAGTCGAGGAAAAATGGCATAACAAGGGCAACCACTAGTTTTCTCTTAAGTTCAGGAGGGGTGAAATTTTTTTAAGCGTTTCAGTGAGTTTAAGGCCCCATGCACTCGTCTGCAAATATGGTTTACATGGATGTTCCACATCAAACGAGAGGTGAAATCGACTCCCAGGTTGAGAACTGAAGGCGAGAAGGGAACAGTGTGCAAAAAACTTCGGGTGTTTTGAATTTCATTACAGAAAGGAGGAATAAGAGGGGGTAAAGCTGGAAAACGTCATTTTCTTAGTCAAATATTCAACGTTACTCAAGCTACAATAACTGTCAACCGATTTTTGTGGTTCTTATTTTGTTCGATTCCAATATTAGTCGGGTTGTGCAACAAGCTTTGGGTAAATAATATAATTTAAGAAAATTTGCTGATACGATCATGCTGCACTACCAGTGTTGGGCATAATTTTATCGTCGAATACGGATACGATTGTAATCGTGATAATTATTCCTTGATTCTGATCCAACTGCGATTATATTCGTATTCGTGTAATCGTATTCGCCTGTTGGCGATTACACGAATACCACCCATAAAAATGCGTCACGGTCATCAATTTCAATTGGGCGTCCCTCCTCTAATATGCAAAGCCTTGCTAATATTACCTAGCTTCAGAGGGACGTCCTTAAAGCGAATTCAACGATTGAAGCCCAGCCAATTTGTCTCAAATCTATTTCAGTATGACGTCCCTCTGAAGCAAGGTAAAATTGGCAAAGCTTTGCATATTATAGGAGGGACGCCCTATTGAAATTGATGACCGTGACGCATTTTTATGGGTTGCATTCGTGTAATCGCCGACAGACAAATGCGATTACACAAATACGAATATAACCGCAGTTGACTCAGAATCAACAAACTGTTATCGCGATTACAATCGTACGAAAAGATTATGCCCAAAACCGGGAGGGGGTACTAGTGAAATCAAGATCTCTACAACGTTCAATCCCTACATAGGGACGTCCTTGTAATGTATGCATTACTCATCAATATGTTTCTAGTAGTGGACATGTTGGATCGCATTCACTTGATGCCACCCAAATTCCTATTTTAGCACAATAAAAAACGTGATTTTATTGGAATAATTTAGTAAGGTTTAAAGCACAGCTATTTTTTGTCCAACTTCTGCAACTTCCGTGTTTACCTGTTTACGGTTCAGTGTTTTGTATAGAATGCAGTGGAAGCGAATTTTAAAAAACTTAGAAAGTCAATAGAAATTTTAGGTAGCCAAAGAAAAATAAACGAGATTTTCTAAAACGAAATAAATAATAATGGTGAAGGCAATTGAAATGAAAATTAGAGCTCCGAATAAATAGAAAATTGAAATAAAATATCAAATTTTGAATATAACTTTTACAAACTTCTTTGTAAAATTGTGAAACTTCTTATACTTACGTTTTTGGGGTCGCCCAACTCGAATATGCAGTCAAAACAAGTCGACAGCAACAAATTTTGACAGTTTGGAATCTCAAAATCGTCAAAATCATGTCATAAATTACAATTTTTCAAAATTCATTGTAAAATTATGAAAATTTGTATTCTTATGTTTTTTGATTCGCTGAACTCGAATTTGCTGTCAAAAAATCAAAATGCTAACAGAAATACGTAAAAATACGAATTTTCATAATTTTACAATGAATTTTGAAAAATTGTCATTTTTTGACATGATTTTGACGATTTTGAGATTAGAAACTGTCAAAATTTGTTGCTGTCGATTCGATTTGACTGCATATTCGAGTTCAGCGACACCAAAAACGTAAGTATACAAAGTTTCACAATTTTACAAAGAAGTTTGTAAAATTTAATTCAAAAGTCTGATATTGGCAAAAAAAGCGTACCTATTTCAAAACCAAAATCGAGCTACCGGCGTAGGTTTTTGTTATGCTAAAAATATGAAAAATCCAGGGGTAATTTTTTTGATATTTTAAATCAAATTTTGGGTGGAGGTCATCAAAATTCCACCTTTCCTAAAAAAGCAGGCACTCTACTGACGATCTGTGAGTTCCAACGACTCTCGCTCTGCTTTGCCGGATTCGGATCAGGGCAGGCCAGTTTGCCGACTTATTTCCCTTCTTGGGGGGAGGATGTTGAAAAAATATGTGGTTCTCTTCCAGACTCATTTCCGTGCTTGGCGGAGTATAGATGGATGCCAATAACACAGATATTATGACGGCGAAATACTCGTAGATGCGCGTCACACGAACGATGGGAACGAATAGACGGGGCGGGGAAAACGGTAGGAACTGCGAGCTCGGTGAGCGATAGACTGGTGCGTTGAGAAGAAAGGTGATGAGACGACGGCGCTATCAAGTTGAACTTAGACGGGTGAAGCACAAACAGACAGATTGGCACAACAAAAACTAACCACTTCACGAAGATAACTAAACGTAAATGGGAAACAGTAATATTACAGTGTTTCGGCCAAAACAGTTTGTTCGGTGTACCCCGTTCTCCCAACTATACCCTCTTCAATTTTCTCCGCCGTTCATCTGCAGTCTTATTTTTTTCGCACCTAATGCCTAACCTACCCATCCACTTCCCATAACGCCGCGAAAATCCGACGCTTTCAACCGCCCCGACGCGAGATCCAATTTTCTTCGGTTCAAATCCCTTGACAACGGAATTGCTTTTAAATTAAATGTCATGCATTTTTTTTTTTTTTTTTTTTTTTTTTTTTCCTACGCCGCCTCTTGGTTCAGGCCAGAACTCCTTCATCGCTAATTCAGGAGGGAAGTTTCTCGTTAGCACTCAGAGCGGTGTTGGATGAAAAAACAGGAGATTTCCTCGCCAACGGGAATCCGCGTAGTGTTTGCGTTTTTTGGACGGAACGGATATTAGATCCTCTTCTCACAACACTGGAAAATGCTGAATATGAGGAAATGTGTTTTCCCTTGTTGAGAACATATCATTGAACAACAGACAATTCAAATAATACTGCTCAACAAAAATGTTCCAGTCATGCAGCATGATCGTATGAGCGAATTTTCGTAAATACCGTGTACCGTAGCTACTCTGCCGTACCAGTGTTGGGCATAATCTTATCGTCGAATACGAATACGATTGTAATCGCGATAATAATTATTCGTTGATTCGGAGTCAACTGCGATTATATTCGTATTAGTGCAATCGTATTCGTCTTTCGGCGATTACATGAATACAACCCATAAAAATACGTCACGGTCATCAATTTCAATAGGGCGTCCCCCCTATAATATGCAAAGCCTTACTAATATCATCTAGCGTCAGAGGGACGTCCTTAAAGTGAATTCAATGATTTGAGCCCAGCCTATTCGTCTCAAGTTTATTTCAATAGGACATCCCTCTGTAGAATGGTAGTACTAGCAAGTAGTGAAATTGATGACCGTGACGCATTTTTATGGGTTCTATCCGTGTAATCGCCGACAGACGAATACGATTACACGAATACGAATATAATCGCAGTTGACTCAGAATCAACAAATAATCATCGCGATTACAATCGTATTCGTATTCGACGTTAAGATTATGCCCAACACTGTGCCGTACAAAGAATAGATTAACACACCGGACTATGTGATTTACCTCGAGACTGCAGTACTGCCTTTATTGTTTTTCACCCTTAGTTTACATGTTAAGTATCTGCTCAAAGTCTTAGAGATGCCGGATAGACGATTTCCTAGGATTGTGGCCAATGAAACCGTTCGAAGTCGGGTATTCTGGTACAGGGAGCTGAAAAGTATCTGTGAGCGACATGGTTGCTCGATCACTGAGCGCTTCGAGGACCAGTTTGAGTGGAGGGGGCAACTGGAGGAGCTTCTGGAGAAATTGAAGGCATCATGGCTGGATATCACAAAAACTAGAGCACTTTCATCGACCAGTCGCTTCAACAGATTTCTGGATATGAGTGTCAAATCCATTCATTTAACAGAGAGGGAGCAAAAAGCCTCGATGTTTGTTTTGCGTTGGGTGTGTAAAGTTCGGGGAGACCTACTGAAGCTCAATAGTCGACCTAATGTTTCACATGAGCAGGAACATACTGTGATCTGCTCGCTCTGAAACATGGGTGTACCCGAAGACCCAGAGCACTTCTTGGCGATCTGTCCCGTGCTGGCAGAGTTCCGAGTGAGCAACCTTGGTGCGCCTCGACTCTCTAGAAATGAGTTACTTGGGATTCTGAATGGAACTGAGTGGCTGCGACTTGCAAGGTATTGCCAGTCAGCATGGGGTTATAGAGCGGAACTGGCGCAGCACCAACTGGGGAAATAATTAATAATATGACTTCAGCTTTAGCTTTACACGTTTACATTATGGAACATAGGTACCTACATAATGCTCAATATTGTACTAATAATAGCTAAACACCTATAATAATTATAATCTGTGTAAGTCCTCTGACAGAAAGGCAAAGCCCATTGTCAATATTTATGTATTTCACTTGCAATTTTCTTATGTTCGTTTTCACTAAATGCTTGTTTTTCTTCTTCTTCTTCTCATACTAAGAATAGATCCAGTATCTGCATTTTTGGCCATATTGAATTATTGGTACCCCCCCCCCCCCCTTTGGAGGGTGGTTTCTTTTAATTTTTCCAGTCTCAAAGTCGGATCTCAACGGGAAATTCCTCAAAAACGGCTTACAATTAACGCATTAACTACGTCTTGACTAAATTTAGGTACTTTTTAGGCAAAAGACACGTTAAGGAGGCATTTAGACACATCCGAGGTATGTGTCTAAATAGGCGGTTTCAGCGTTATATTTCCAACAAGAATATCACCTCCACCAGTTGCATCTGTGTTCACAGCAGAGCTGTGGGCAGTGACATTGGCTGTTTGACGCTGTCATTTATTGGGATTTGGGAATTAGGTAGGTGATCTGTAGCGATTCACTAAGTACCATCGAGGTGATCAGAGACTCATATCCTGATGATCCCCAAATACAAAGCCTACGCGTATCACTACACCAAGTCAACACATACATTTGGTTCAACCATAACTTTTATGTGAGTGCCGAGCCATGTGGGTATTCATGGCAATGAGTGATAACCCCATCGATATGTTGCCGTTACGCATTGAGGATGAAATCTCTTACACGTAAAATAAAGCCGATTCCATCTGGCATTAGCAATCAGGTCACTGGTCTGCGTGGTGTCCTTCGGGACCCAACTTCCATGTAGAGATCGAATAGTGGACAACCGGGTGGCCACTGGCCATACCCGTCTTACTCACAGACTCCTGCTTAGTGCAGAAGCTTGAGATGTTTTGTTTGGGAAGTATGGGGGTGATCTGTCCATCCGCCACTTTCTGGAGGACTGCCCAGCCTTTGTGGACCTACGAGTCCAGCATCAGTGGGTTGATATTCTATCCTGTTCTATCTACATAAATTATCCTATTATTAAGTGATTTTTCAAAAATGCAGGTGCCGTATCAAAAATCAGACGTCTACATGAAAAACGGGCTTCGGATTCAGCACCTTCGAAAACGCCCATAACCATCATCAATTTCGTGAGGGCATGACTGTAAATTTTTTTTGTGGGGGGGGGGGGGGGGGCAGTGGGGGGGGGGGGGGGGGGGCCAAAAAACCATGAACGGTTGTTATACTAGTAAGATGAAAATTTAAAACTTGGTATTTTTCTTAGTCTCAACACCTACTATGAATATACTAAATTTGAGCAAAATCTAAAATGGTGAGGTAAAATTTATATTTAAAGTGTGTTGATTTGGCATGGAATGACCCAGTGTAATCACTCACCAGTAGAAGATTTCCCCGGTACGGTTTCTGCAAATTAAATACCCAATGAATTCAAATCAAATCGGCTTGAAATCCCAAATTAATTTATTGAAATTGATTGGAAAGAAGATCTCAGACAAATGATGGAGCGCACGGGAATTCCATTGATAGAAGACTTGTGATAATGGAAGGACGAAACGGTTAGTTATTCCAAGCGTAGTTGACATTGAAAAATAAATTCCAGTTATGCAGAATGATCTTATGAGCGGATTTGCGTAAATTATTGTAGGTAATATATCTACTTTGATACGTTGTTTTGAAAACTGAGTACTGTGACAGTACCCGTCATTACCGAGAGAGCGCGTCTACCTTTCGCTCTGCTTTGAGTTGAACGCCGCTTTTTTCGCGTTCTCGAGCTGCTGCGATGGGAAATATAGCCTCATCCGTTTGATCGGTAGGATATTCCCTGAACGCAGCACATTTATGCGCCAGTAGGCTAACGAGCTGTCACACCTCTGTTATTTCTTGTGCGGATTTCTGCCTAGGACGCCCAGAATCAGGTACCCCTTACACAGATACAGTACTTTGAATGAAAAGGAATTGATAACTACCAATTGTATGGAAAAACTCTCTCTAATTAATATCTTCCTGTTAAAATAAGTTTTTTAGCTTTTTTACAGTTTTTATCAATTTTTCGGCAAATCTTAATGAAATTGAAGCACATTTTTCAGCGTAACTTTGTTCATAAAATTTTTAATGTTCTAGTTCTTTATTGATGAACTTTTCTGACTAGAAATATTATGATAAATAAAAATTTAACTATTTTTTAGATGTTTTTAGTGATTTTTAACACCTTTTTTGAAATTAAACTAATTTAATGGGCTCAAAAAAAGGCTGACCAATTGATTATCAGAAAGTTTTCGAAAATTTTGGAGCCATTGCAATAGCTGTATTTTTCACAACAATTTGCTAATAATCAATATAATATGATCCTTAAGAATAGTAATAATTAAATTGTAATCATAATAATAATAAAAGTTGTTTATAAAGGTTTTGAACACTGATCAGAGCACTTGATCTGCGTTAATCAAAGTTAAAACTTTCAACTAGCTGACTTTAAACATCAAAATATCATTATTGCAATTTGCCAGTGTTAACCCCTGTTAGCAATTCCATGGCGGGGCATAAAAAAAAAATCTCATTTATTTGAGCTTAATTCTCGCAAAAAAAGAGGAAAATAAAGGTAAATTTCAATTTAAATCAATTGGTGGCCAAAAGAGGGTTAGCAGAAGGAGAAGCTGGTGGAATTATTGTTGAGTCGCGCTTGTGTCCCTGTTCGACAAACACACCAAAACACATATTTACACACACACACACACACACACACACACACACACACACACACACACACACACACACACACACACACACACACACACACACACACACACACACAACACACACACACACACACACACACACACACACACACACACACACACACACACACACACACACACACACACACACACACACACACACACACACACACACACACACACACACACACACACACACACACACACACACACACACACACACACACACACACACACACACACACACACACACACACACACACACACACACACACACACACACACACACACACACACACACACACACACAACACACACCCACACACACACACACACACACACACACACACACCACACACACACACACACACACACACACACACACACACACACACACACACACACACACACACACACACACACACTTTTTTTTTTTTTTTTTTTTTTTTTTTTTTTTTGAAACCTCCCCTCAAAGACGGAGGGGGCACGCCATTAAATTGAAAAAATAAACAAATAAAATAAAATAGTGGGGAGGAAGCCCAGGTTTACCCGACGCCGGCTCTAGGGATAAGGGAAGTTGCAGGACGAGGAGGAAGAATGGGATGAAAGGAAGTGCCCCTATAGAATGACCACCAGTTCAAGTAAGAACCCCTCAGGACGCGGGTGGTGATACCACGGAGTACTCCTGCCGAGATGCCCAACTCGAGTAACTCCGTGGCGCTTTTCCCGCACCACACCCCGCGCCATGACACGGTCGCGGCAATGACCTTGATGTTATTAGGTGCCACTCCTTTTAGCTCAGATATTGCTGGTCGCAGAACATTTCTATCATACTTACTTTTCTTAGCCCGCCAGGTCTGCTCCATGTCCACGCTGCCACTGACAACCTGGACATCTAGGATTATGGCAGACCCATCGGGCTTGATTGCAACGATATCTGGCTTCTTGCCCCGGTCACTCGGCATGTGGTATAGTCTCTCCCTTTCAACATCCCAACCGCTAGATGACAATGCACCTGCTATCTGCTTGGCAACCGCATCGTGACGTAAAATGCGGCCACCGTGAGTACGAGGACATTGCTGCACCACATGATACAGATTCTCATTTTTACCCCGACAGGCACGGCAAAGGGTGTCTACTGTCCCGCGACTACTCCTCGAACACCTCACCGAGGTGGCTAATGTAGCCACCCGGACGGCATGAAAATGGCGGTAGTCGCGGGCCCCAATGCCCTCTGAAGCCCATTCCACCCACTGGGAAGAAATGGGGGATTCAGAGCACTGTCGGAGTTCCTTACCATCTACTGACTCATGCAGTGCAGCAGCGAACTCAGCAGATGAGCTGGCTTTTGGAGCAGTTGGTCTTGCTCGATCGCACCACAACAACTGCTGCCGGACAAAGTCCAGGTCAGCAGCAGTGCGGGCGACCTCCCAGCTTGAGCCCCTAAGGGCAAGCAGGCGCTGGCGGCGTAAAGATGGGATGCTGGCAGAAAGAGAGACAATACCGAGCCCACCGGCCTTGACCGGTGCGTGGACATAAGCACTTGGGACACCGGGTGGAAAGCCTAGCCAAGAGCGCACAGCAGAGCGAACTTCACGATCTAACTCAAGCAGCCTCCCCGCAGTAAGCCTGCCAAAGACTAACCCATAGGTTAGCTTTGGCAGTAAGTACGTGCGAAGGAGGCGCAGCTTCTGCTGTGGCTTCAATGGAGCCTTGGTGACACAAGCTAATGCTCCACCAAGGTCCACACGGCTTGCGGCTATAGTGGCCACACCCATGAAGTCGACCCCAAGGTACCGCCAGACCTCCAGCACGGATCGGGCGGGGATGGGTGTCTGTCCTAAGACAAAGCACTCCTCATCCACCACCTTCACCTTATGTTGGCGGCCCGACGGGACCAAGGAGACCGACCCACACTAGAAGGGTTGACCACTAGACCACACCTGGCTAAGCAAAGGCATTGAGGGCAATCTGCAAGCCCTCGCGGGTTTCTGCGAGTAGGATGACCATCGGCAAAAGCCAATGCACCTACTCGCACCCCAGGGGCGAGATCAAACCCTATTTCATCTGGCAGCTTACCCAAGGCGTATCCACGACCAGGTTGAAGAGGAGTGGCGACAGAGGATCCCCCTGGCGTACCCCGCGCCCAATGACGATATCCCCTGACACTCGCCTCCTGCCTCGAGGACCGTCACGCCTTCGTGGTACAGACAGGCAACATACTCAATTAAACGAGCACCCCGACACCACGAAGACAATCGGTCACACTAACTGTGTCAAAGGCCTTAGCGACGTCCAGAGCGGCAAGATGGAGCTGCCGTTTCTTGATGCGGGCCAGCGAAATGACAGTTTGGAGAACTGTAAGGTTCTCTGCTGTGCCATCCGCTGGCCGAAATGCTCTCTGGACGTCACCTATGACACCAGCCACTTGAAAGCGAGATGCCAGAATCTTTTGAAAGTGGCGGAAAACTACCGATGATATTGAAATCGGACGGTAGCCTCCAGGCCCACTTCCTCCTTTCTTTGGGATAAAGATGGTTTGGTCATCAACGCTTTCGGGGGCCTTCCCGATAGAAGTAACAGGTTGAGGATAAGCAGCTTGACACTTTTTGGAGCATTACCAGCGTCGCACCATCAGGTCCAGCAGACGTGGGGTTTTTGACACGGCACTTATGTGCCTCGTCATGAAGCACCGGCGTGCACATAATGCCACGTAAGGAATCCCTGGTGGAAGCACCACCGGCACACACACACACACACACCCCACACCTCCGCACACACACACACACACACAGCTGCTTTGCGACCTCCACGGGGCACCGACACAGGAGGATATATATATATATATATATATATAGGCACTCTCATAACCATCAATACGGCCTACCTGCTCCCCGAGCCTCAACACTTCAGTCTTCAAATCCTCGAGAAGACCGGAGGTCCCGGGGGAGGATTGCTGAACGGCGGGCTGTTGTCCCACGCCTGTCGGAGATGCGGGGGAGGCCCCACTGCTATTTGCCAGGATTGCATCCTGGACAAGCTGCTTATAGTGGGGCCTCAGGCGAAGAGATTGGATGGCAGAAAGCGTGCGCATGGGAAAACGTGCCTGAAGGTATACATTAATATAATACCCCATTACGCACAGCCTCTGCCTCCTCACGGATTCGGTTTTAGAATGATCTGAAACAGATTTTTCATGATGCTGTGCCCACCCCATGATGACTCAGCCCTACAATATTCCTATATTATTATGTAGTGTAATCTGAATTTTGTTATTCCTTTAATGTCTACTCTATAAATCGAGATAAATTTCAATATTCCTCCCCCAAAATCGAATCCACCCCAGATGACGGGCTTCAGACGTGCCTTACTCTCCAGACTACTAAATAGAAAAAAGAGAAGAGGTTCCACAACGTCTACGAGGGTCTCTGGGAAATACTACACTTTATCAAAGGAGAGAAAGAGCAAGGAGAGTAAAAAGGACGTTGTCAATGCAATAGGTGCATTCCCTGCGAGTTCCACGCCCTCAATCGAACCAGTCAGACGATGAAACTCTTTGAAGCGAGCTTCGCCAGTTCAGCATACTGCCACAAAAGGACCTATTTATTCTGTTCCATTAAGGGAAAGGAGGTGCCGCAAAGCTCTCCATATCTGGCTCGTTGTGGCATTTTCTTCTCTTCTACTCGCACGTTCTTTCTCATATTTCCTCCAGCCCTTGCTATATTTGGTTCCTTTGGAATTTGCCGCTTTCAATCCTTTTCTGAGGTGGGTACTCCAAATATTACCAACTACACCATTTCAAAACTGACGAAAATGGAAATTCCCATGCATTTTAATTTATTCAAAACTATAGCTGTACGTGGACGTACGATAAGACACAAGTAAGGAACAACATTTTCTTTGAAAAATGTATTAAAATAAAAACAGTCTTATTCCAGCCAATTGCTAGTTGATGGACAGTCAAACCAACTCTTGATAGAGTTTATAGAGTTTAGAGTAATTAGGAAAGAAAAAAAGAAATTCCAATCAAGCTGCATGATAGAATGAGCGAATTTTTTTAGATTACCTGTCATATATGAATATCAGATGACAATACTCAAGGGAGTTGAACTCGACAAAAAATGTAGGTCAACGCCGCGAACCGCACCTCTCTATTTGAATCCGTTCCAGAGATATGTCGTTTTCAAGGTTTTATCAGAAAAACCACGTTTTTAGAGATTTAGAGAGAAAAGAGTTCCTGGTTACTACGGTGTTCTAATACGGTGAACGTGAAACTAGGGAAAATCAAAATTTCGCTAACACAACGGCAGTTGCTACGATGCAAGCGCGGTGTTTCACCCGTCTTTGGACGTCGTCTCTTATCAAATGTTTTGTAACCTGACCTGGCATTTCTCCGACTGTTTTCGTTCAACCTGATCCCAGTTTCCATTCCATCATCGTCTTGTTTTATTTTGTTTTCGATTCGTAGTGATATTTGTGAAGTAGGTAAACCTTTGTAATCGGCCAAGAAATTTGTATACACCCTCTCTTAAGATTTGTTGGTTACGTTTCAAGATGCGTAGATTTCAAAAATCGAATCATACCGTCGTCCGTTCGTCCGGCGTTTTATTTGTGCTATGAAATTCATCGAGAAGTATTAGACTTCGTAGGCTTATAATTATATTATCACGCTAGTTTATTCACCAGAAACGAGCCAGAGATGCGTTCCAGGTTTATCTTGAAGACACATCCATCAGGAGCACTGGCGATAGAGGTTGGTATAAGAGATTTTATGCATTTAGTGGGAAACTCGGTAAAATAATTCATGTTAGTATCTTCGTAGAAAAAGGTAGATATGATTATAATGAAGAGATTTTATCCGTTTTTCGGCAACCCTTTATCCTCCGTTTCGTTGACTAAGTTGTTTTTGGGCACTCAATGATTGGACTGCTTCGAGTGGAAATAAGATGAGTATAAATAAAATTGTGCGGTTGGCGACGTTTTTTATCGAGTTCAACCCCTTTGAGTATTGTCTTCTGCTTGCATTACACCCTGCATATCAGTTCCTGTGTGTGCCCCACCGTTGATGACAACAACTCACTCTACTAGCAGTTTGAGAAACAAAACAGGTCGAGGGTAATGTACATAAATAGCTCTAAGCACGATTTATGTAAAATCGGTATGCACGAAATGAATATAGTACAAAGGATACGCGTAAAGAAATATTCCGATAACTACAGTTTAATCATTTTTGAAGGAACGACTTTTTCTTTAATAAGCACATATTTAAATTAAAAACTGCCTTATTCCAGCCAATAGCTAGTTGATGGACAGCCAAACTAGAACTAGCAAGAGGGTTGAGTGATAAAAAACGCTGAAAATTATTACACAAAGGTTTATTATTTCTGTATCATACAGACCTTCTACGTAGAAAACTGACCGTAATTATTTAGCCTCACTTATAGCATATTTACTAGGTATCGAAACTCGGGGCTTCGTGTTTCCAATATTTGGTTCACTCGTTCACTGGATTACAGCTCCAGGACCCCATAATTTTACGCTTTATAGTAAAGTTGGGGAAAAAAATAATAATAAATGGGGCCGTCTAGGGACGCCCGAAGAAAGCGAAGCTTTATATCATAAAGCGTAGAATAGAATTATGAGTATTTTCATACTCATAAACAATCTCTTCTAATTGGAATTAATTTCATCACACTCTCTCTCTCCTTCCCTACCCTCCCTTCCCTCTTACCTCCCCTCCCTCCCCTCCCTTCCCTCTCAGTCCCTCCGCCTCCCCCACACTCCCTCGCTCTCCCTTCCCTCTCACTCCCTCTGCCTCGCCCTCCCTCTCACTCTCTCTCCCGCCCACCCTCTCCCACCCACAAGGTGTGCGCGCGTTCGTCAGTCTTACCACTCAAATTCTCGAAAAAGACACTTTTTCGCCCGTTTTTGGCCCATAGCATCTATGCGAGTAAAGCGATCGGGATGGTTAAACGTTAGGACCAACTAGACCCCAAATGCAGTCTATGTGCGAAAGAACGGGTTTTTTGAGTCAATTCTTAGGCCTTTTATGGCCCGGACGGCGGACGGCGAACGGCGGATGGCGAACGGCGGACGGACATTTCAAATTTGGATTCTACGCACCTTGAAACAAAGTTTGAGGGGGGGGGGGGGGGGGGGGGGGGTTATAAAAATGTTTTGCTACACGATCACATAGGCTTATTATTGAAAATAATGAACCAAAATGGTATTCCGACTCTTTTAGTTCTTGTATAAACTTCAGTCAACCCTTTTTGTAGTGTTTTGGATGTATGTTTTTCTCGTTTCAACTCGAAGACGCGTCCACACACTACTTGCAGCCCCCGCACCTTACCCCTGTTTCAAGGGCTCCCAAAGCGGAGGTCGCAAATTAAAATAGGTAACCTGGCGGGCGGGGAACCTGCGAAATGAACCTCCCCGCCCTGTATAGGTAATATACATATCTATTCCTGTGAGTGCCCCACCGTAGACGACAACTACTCACTCTACTAGCAGTTTGAGAAACAAAACAGGTCGAGGGTAATGTAGATAAATAGTTCGAAGGACGGTTTATGTAAAAACGGCATGCACAAAATGAATGTAGTACAACGGATATGTGTGAAAAATATTCCGATTACTTGAGTTTCTTCATTTTTGATTTCTTTAATAAGTACATATAAAAATGAAAAACTGTCTTATTCCGGCAAATAGCTAGTTGATGGACAGCCAAACATGATCTAGAAAGAGGATAGAGTGATAAAAAATGAGATTCCAACTCTTTTCGTTCTTGTATAAACTTCAGTCAACTCTTTTTGTAGTGTGTTGGGTGTATATTTTCCTCGTTTCAATTCGAAGAGGCGTCCACACACTACTTGCAGCCCCCACACCTCCCCTGTTTCAGGGGCTCCCAAAGCGGAGGTCGCAAATTAAAATAGGTAACCTGGCGGGCGGGGAACCTGCGAAATAGCGAATTGCTTTTGTTCGTTCGGGCCTACGTATGCGCCGCGAGGGAGGTCAGAGCTGAAGTCGAGCGCTAATGAAGCTCGGGCTGCCAAATGAACCTCCCCGCCCTGTACAGGGTTAAACCCCGCGCACCCTCCCGTCCCTCCCACGCCATCACCCTCGGACCTCTAAAGTGGTCTTTGTAATTAACGGCTTGGGGAATAGGGTGATGAAAAGGGGGTGTGGATACGGCGGTGCTTTTTATATACCACGTTTTAACTCGGCGCTTCGAGAGTGTATTACCAGCAGGGAGAGAACCTACCCGGGTTGTCCAAACATTTGTCAACTCATGTCAGAAAGTGATAAATACAAGCCAAGTTCCGAATCATTAGCGAATTTTCAGAGGAAATATGAGCTATAACTAGATAGCTTTGAAATTTTAAAATTGATTTTAAAAGGCCGGGGACCCTCTACAAATCCATTTAATACATCAAAGCATAAAATCCTTGATTTTAACGTCGTACGTATACGATGAAAAATTTTCTTACCTAAGTTTTGAAATTCTGCAATAGTGATTAGTGCAATAAGGCCCGCATCAGCATATTCTATTCTTATTACAAACGACTAAGAATAAGTTATGGAAGTCTTTAACAAAATATATTTACAGAATATATGCAAGTATTCTATATATTTATAAGTCTATGTACAAATATACTGAGAAACTGCGTTAGACGCATTATTTGCTTCTGTCTACGTTTCCGACTCTTGCATCTGTCAGTTTTATATAGATTCAAAAATCTCAATAGATTCTTTCGTATGTTTTGTGAATCTCGGTACTGGCATTTATATTATGAATATTTGGTTACCGACGCTATAAAAACTGGTGACTTCTATACCAAAATCCGTAACTTTCCGGGAATCCGTGACCTGTAGACACCCTAATTAGGACGCGGTTGGCCTCGATGATCAGAATTAAGTGCCTAATTGTAATGTTATCCACAACTTTTGTGACAGAGTTCCCGTCAGAATCCCAGAGAAAGCGCTGCCGTCTTTCGAGGATTTAGGACCCCATTGCACCTCTGGGGGGCTACCTAGATCCTTGATACTTTTCTTCAAACATTTTCTTTACCAATCGTGCTGGATCACTGAGCACTTTTATATTTATAAACCACGTTTTAACTGGGCGCTTCGAGAGTGTATTACTAGCAGGGAGAGGACCTTCCCGGGTTGTCCAAACATTAGTCAACTGTCTATTTCCACGAAAATAGACTGTCTATTTCCAGTTGAGGAACGATTCGCGGGGGTAGTAGGTTTCACGCCCTTGTAGTTCTCCCCTATCTAGGGGGGCGGCGGCTAGGAAGTAGAGCCTTGTTGTGGATTTGTCTCCTTCAAGGTGGTGTTTCCCCTGCCTCAACCGTATGGTCTATACGTTTAGCATCGTACAACTGTCTATTTTCGTGGAAATAGACTACGTTTTTCACTAACTTCCGTTTTGAAATGGGTTTCCACAACTTCGTCGCGAGTGATTTAGTTCGTATTTGCCAAGTCATATCAGAAAGTGATAAATACATGCCAAGTTCTGAATCATTAGCGAATTTTCAGTGAAAATATCAGCTATAATTAAATAGCTTTGAAATTTTAAAATTGGTTTTAAGAGTTTATGGTGTGTTGCCTTGTCCTTAGTAGGTTGGGTTGGCTGAGAGTGAGAAATTTTTCAGGCGTCTCTTATTATGTCATTTATTGTAGTGTGTTAAGCGCTTTCGCCATGTATGGCCTCCTCAGAGCATAGTATGTGAGATGAGTTGTTAAGTATTTATAAATTGGGAGTCCTCCTTTTTCATATTGGTATGACCAGTTGTGGTTGGTCGCATTACTTGGAGTCAATTTCGTGTTTAAATTGAGAAAAATACAAATTTATTTGGAAAGACGTACTCGTATATTCAGAAATGAGAATTTTTTTTCTGATTTCTGACTATATGTTTGTTTTCACATAAATTTGTATTTTTCTCAATTTAAACGCAAAATCGACCACAGGTAATGTAACCAACCACAACTGGTCATACCAAGATGGAAAAGGAGGACTCCCTATTTATAAATACTTAACACCTCATCTCACGTACTATCATCTGAAGTGGCCATACATGGAGAAAACGCCTAGCACACTGCAATATATGACATAATCAGAGAAGCCTGAAAAATCTCTCACCCTCCACCAACCCGAACGTTTTAAAAGGTCGGGGCCCACTAAACATCCGTTTAATACATCAAAGAACACAATCCTAGATTTTAACGTCGTATGTATATATGAATGTACATTTATACGGTGTATTTCTAGACGATACCACCCTTTAAACCTTGCGAAAAAATTCGTTCCAACGCAGAAAATTCCGTTTTGGCAAAATACAGGTCGAGTTCCTTGGTCAGCCCGATCGCTCCAGAATGTCAGGCTCAAATTTACCTACAATTTAATGGCTCAAAAAATTCTTAAAAAATCTTTTTTCTTTTAGTTTTTTTTTGTACAAAAGGGCATGTTGGGTGTTACAGTCAAAGTATTTTTCAGTGCTGAGTCAATTGCGACCATCGCTAGATCTTGAGGATTCATACATAAGTGAGAAAAATAGATTTTTAGGTGAAAAATGTCCGTAACAGACCAATTTTTGACAATAGAGCAGGTGGGGTGTCGGAGTCGATGTAGTTTTCAGTACTGCGATTACAACCACTCCTAGATCTCCAATCAAATGATTTATATAGTTATAGTTATAGTTATAGTTATATATATATATATATATATATATATATATATATATATATATATATATATATATATAACTTCGGAAATCGTTTTAGAATGCCTCAAAGCGGATTTCAATAACAAAATTTTTCGAAAATTTTGGTTTTAAAAATTTCTGAGCCATTGCAATAGCTTCATTTTCTACGAAAATTCGCTAATTAATTTCAAAAATTACCAAAGGGTTTAGAGTAAGATGATACAAGCAGCTTTCGGCTTAGGTGAAAGGCTGCAAGCTACTTTACTTGTCGAAGTTATACCCTAACATAAAACGATGAATCATGATAAGCTTATTAAACCATTCTCATTATGCGTATTACTATGGATTAAAAAACGATTTAATTCCCATATATTACGCTAAGTTGGAGATAATTAAATTTTTAATACGTTACAGGGTGTTGTGACGATTCATTTTCCTTTGTCAGAATCCTCCTTGATCCCTTCAATAATTTATCGTTGTTGGAATCGGATTCTTCTCTGATATCGCTAACAATATTTTTTTCTATTAAGTTAGATGTATGTCGTTATGGAGCGATGGACTAACTCTCAAATCACAAAGTTTCTGGCATCGCGGTTTGAATTATGGATTTCTCTATTTCACTTTGGAAGTACTAGAGGCTACCACAGATGAGTTTCTTATGATTGATATATGGCATATAGCTCACTTCTGTATTTTTAAAAAAAATGTTGAGGAAGTTATATGTGAAAATAGATTGTTGCCTAACTCGTTAGAGGCACGGGACAATTTTACTATGAAAATTGTCCATGTGTGGTTGTCGATTCTGCGTATCTACGTTTATAATATTCCGTATTACTTATGCAACAACCGTTTCATAATTTCTGGAAATCAACGAATGAAAATTCAGCAAAAATAAAAATTTGAAGTTATCCAGGATGCCTATATAGTACGGAGTGAAACAACGGGAATAAAAGTTTGCCAAGTTGAGTGGGCAGTATAGTTCCCACACGCATTGTAACATGCACGTATAGAATTAGTTGAAGAACGTATAGAACGAATCGAAATTATTGAATGCAAAATATAACAGTATCTAATACACGTTTACATATGATAGCATGAACATGATGAATATGATAGCAAAATACGGCTATAATATTCATGTTTGCATGTGCGGATCTAAAGAATAACCCACTCAATAATTGAAAATTTCAACAAAATGAATCCATTATTCTTATCATTATTAATGCCATCTAATATTAGTTTTGCGCTCTTTTCAATGGTGTTTTAAAATTCGATTTCAGCTCATACATTAAAGGTGTTGACCGTTCTTGCGTCAAAAAATCAAGCTCTCCAAACGAAACGACTAGTTCGTTGGCCAGCATTATTTGAGCACCTTAAATTGGCCAAATTCCAGAAGAAGTACTGAAAAAAATCACTAAATATAGCAAAAAAACGGTTAAAATAGTTAAATTTGTATATTTTTTTAGCAGAATATTGCTCGAATAAAGTTTATTAACTATAAAATAGAACATTAAAAAATGTATTTGCAATGTTAAACTGCAAAATGTACAGAAACACGCACACAATGACACACATATTTATATACCACACACACATTGGGGTACACACGTATATACCTAAATATAATATACATCTTGATTGTTGATCATGTTGAAGTTCCCAAATGAGAGTCACCACAGCGAATTTCGATGCACCCTTAACAAGTAGGTATCTCCCCTTCCATGTTTCCTTCCTTCTTCTACCTCATTTCTTTGTAGTGAAAAAATAAATTAAGTTGTTGATAACTTAATACTTCTTGCATAATGAAAGAATTGATAGGTAGTAAGTATTCTATGACTCGGGGGAGAAGATTTAATGTGTAGTGCAGTAACGTTGGTGTGACTTTTGAATCGTTTCAATCAATCGTAGGACGATTCCCTATTCGTATAGTACGACTTAGTGGTTAGCTTCTGGGTTACTGCATCTAGAAAAATCTCTTTTCGTACGACGTCTCAGCTGAACGACTCAGATGGAAAACAGGAAAACTGCCAAAACTCCCTGTCCTAGTATTCGGTTGAACCAGTCGTACCCAAACTTCCGAGATGATTTGACCGCACTATGATCTCATAGACTCTGGATGCCAGCCCACAAGATCTTTCTGACGGGTAATTGCACCCTCCAACGAAAGAGGTTCCCAGCGGCCAGCAGCCAACCGTCCAAGTCACAGACTTGTGCTAAGTTATTCTGACTCGATGAAATCTCTCCCCAAACTTGTATCCAATGTACAGATTGATGCTAGCAATTGTTTTTTTTAACATGGAATCATGTTTTAGCGATGGATCCCCCGCCGAAAAGTGAGACTGTAAAGTGAGATGAAAGCAGCGCCAATAATTGTGATGATTTCCGCTTACAACCGAGTCGTTGCTATTGATATGATACTTCGTCGTTTTTCATCCCACAAAATTCGTTGACCATTCGTTCGAAAGCTCTCGATTTATCCAACCATACTATATTAACTACTGCGAAGTGCGTGGCCAACAAGCTGAGTTATGAGCATGGTTATATGAATAATTGTTTACACACAGGTGATCATTCTCAATTATTGATATTGTGAACATGATTGCAACCGCTTGTTAATTTCTGATGATTTCATTGAGCTGGTGTTTCGATTATGTGATTCATAGCAGGTGATCCGAATATTGCGAGAACGGTTTGATTTGTAAAGCGGTGGTTAAATCATTTTAATAGGTAATTTCTATACTTTACACTATAGGAATCTGTAATTTCTGTGTAGCCTCTTTAGCCTCTTTGTATAATAAAGTGAATGTTTACTCGCGAGTTTCTATTAGGAGATCATCATCTCACAGAGCTCAATCGTCGTGATCATTTCTATATTAAAGTGAGAGCGAGGAGCTAAAACATGATTCCATGTTTTTTACATTTTAGCAGTCAGGCTCAAAGTAATAACATCCGGGGGGGTCCAGGGGGGCGAAGCCCCCCTGGCGGGGCAAGGGGCGGAGCCCCTTGCGAGGCCCCCAGCGAAAGAGGTTCCCAGCGGCCAGCAGCCAACCGTCCAAGTCACTGACTTGTGCTAAGTTATTCTGACTCGATGAAATCTCGCCCCAAACTTGTATCCAACGTAAAGATTGATGCTAGCAATTTTTTTTTTTTTAAGTGGTTTTTTGTAGAAAAATGTTATTGCAATGGCTCGAAAAATTTTAAAATCAAATTTTCCAAAGAATTTATTAATTGAAATCCGTTTTGAAACATTTTGAAACGACTCCTAGAGTTTCACTATTTCATAAGTATGTCCTTCCAGACGTTAACTCTCCTTATTATTGGGATAAAAATTCCGCTCTTGCGCCAAAAATCAAGATTTCCAGACGAAAGGACGAGTTCGTTATCCAGTATTTTTTGAGCACATTAAATTCGTCAAATGTCAAAAAGGGCTAAAAAAAAATCATTAAAAATAGAGAAAACGGCTAAAAATGGTTAAATTTATATGTTTAAGCTGAATATTCCTCAAATAAAGTTTATTAACTAAAAAATGGAACATTAAAAAATTTATGTACAAAATTAAGCTGAAAAATGTACTTGAATTTCATTAAAATGTGCTAAAAATTCAATGAAACTGCTAAAAAGTTAAAAATCCCAAATCTTTTTTTGAATCTCAGAATATTATTTAGAACGAGTTTTTTTTTCCATAAAATTGGTAGTTAATCATTTCTTTTCCCTTAGAGTCCTTAATTTTCAAAACTATGTAACATTTGTAGTACGATAATTTACGAAAATTCACTCAACCGATCATGCTGCATGACTGAAACTTTGTTTTGCTATTTTTAGTAATTTTTTTCTGCTCTTTTTTTGAAATTTGACCAATTTAATGTGCTCAAAAAATGCTGGCCAACGAACTCGTCCTTTCGTTTTTTAAGCTTGATTTTTTGGCCAATGAACGGAATTTTTATCTCAATCCTCAGATGAGTTATCGTCTGGAAGGACACATATAAGTTAAGGGATGATCTGTCTGTCATATTAGTTAAGGGTTGATCGTGTATATATATATATATATATATATATATATATATATATATATACATATATATATATATATATATATATATATATATATATATATATATATATATATATATATAGGTATATATTAAGAAACGTTAAACTCTAGGATTCGTTTCAGAACGTCTCAAAACGGATTTCATTGAAGAAAATCTTCGAAAATTTGTCGCAGCCCTATTGTGAAATCAGCCGTTTTGTAAAAAAGCCTAGCCTTTTTACAATACGTCGCCTTTTCATAATAAAAACGTTGGAATGACAATCAGCCTGGTATTTTGTAGCCTTTTGTAAAAATGCTGGAAGAGCTCAGTCTTTTTGCCAGAACTGACAAACCAAATTTGACAAAAAGGCTGAGCGTGATCCGCATTAGTTTGGTGGTCTGGATGCTCGCATCTCAAGAATGCTTAACATCGAGTATTCAATATCTTAGTAGACAATCAGACTAGCTGGACATATAGGTCAGAATGATTTATTCAGTTTGTCATTCCAACGATTTTATTACGAGAAGGCGGCGTATTGTAAAAATGCTGGGCTTTTTACAAATAGGCTAATTTCACAAAAAGGCTGCGACATATATACAATTCTATTATGAACGAAGTACTAACAACAAATAACCCCGCGTGGTAGTTGATACTTGGGTGTTCACAAAAAAAAGCTGAAGTGGATAATGAACCATTTTTCCGTCATTGAACACGATATGTAGCCTCCCCTTTCGGAACGTCGCATCAAAGGAAGAAACCATTCTGCAAAGGGTTAAGTTAAGACGCGCTCCGTCCTGAGTAATTTCTCTTCGGAGGCCCCCAGATATTGCTTTTCTTATTCAAACAACTTCCTCCTCCACCTTCATGTAATAATGGTGGAGTAGCAACTCGCTCTATCATCCGCGCCGGGTTTTACCGAAGCATAAAACCTCGGTTTTGATTAACAGCTGTAGCCTTCTTTCGCTATTTGTAAGACATTGCGGGAAGTAGGTCAAGGGGATTCGGAGGGAAGAAAGGCGGCTTGGATGTGGGTTTCAGAACTTATTCATTTTCAACCGCTCCAACAATGGGAAGAGATGCTCACTTAAAGAAGAAGGGATATGGAATCCACCTGTATACAGTTTACAGAAATAGTCTTGAGTTCCGAGACGAGTCTGAACTGCATATTTCTATTTCGTATACATTCATATATAACACATGTAACATATGCAGTGAGTAGAATAGCTTTAGTGTTTTATTATTTCACCTATAAGCTTCGTTCTCAGTGTGCGTTCTGCGAGTTCGGAACGGTTCTGGGCAAGCGCAGTCGAGTTTTGTCGTTCGCAGTGTCAGAACGCCCCGTTCCGGAACGCCAAGAACGCCGAGTTCGAAGTTTGCAGTGTTTTGCGAACCCAGTTCCGAACGGTTTTGACAGCCCCTTTTTTTTTTTTTTTTTTTTTTTTTTTCGTAACTGTCAAAACCCGAACGCAAGGACGTAGTTAACGCATGCGCATTTCACAAATTTTCGGGTCTCGTGGAGTAAAAAACTCACTTCTTCTTCATCGAAATCATACTTTAGCTTCTATACGTTAGGATAAGCTCGGAAAGCGATAGTTTCGACGATGGTGTTTGGTTTGTAGATGATGAGGACGAGATTGAAGTTATTGTTGGATCTCGTCTTCATCCACGAAACTCAAATTTTCCCGAGTATACTCCTCAGTCATCGTAGATTTTTTTTTGTTTTGTATTGCTGGGGTAATATTTAAGTAATATTCACGGGCATAATAAGTAATATATTCACGGGAACTAAAAATATTCTGAAGAGGAGCGCCAGTAGGTAACACGGGTTGAGTGAGGTTACAAACTACAACACAGGTTATTCCACTTCCAAGTTCTGAAACCGTTCGCAGTGCAGAACGCGGTTCCACAAGTTCTGGAACGCCCCGGCATTTCCCAGTTCTGATGAGTTCGAGAACTGTCAGAACTCGCAATGAGATCGAAGCTATAGATAGACGGTAGATTTGAGGTATCCACTATAGACCAAATTTATTGCTGACATCGGAGCCATTATGAGCAAACCTATTTTAAGCATTTTAAGCAGTTGCTATTTTGAAAACTTCGTCCTACAGTCAGGGATAAGGTGTTGTTATTGCGTGTTAAGGTGTTGTTGTTGGTGGTTATTTGCGTGAGTATTTGTTAGCAAATTTTCTGTGCATTGTTCATTATTGTACTTATTATTACCTTCTACCTAATTGCGTTTCTTATATCAAATAGTTGATCAGCATTGCAATGTTATTGGTGCTCAAACAATTTTGATTACGTGTAAATAAATCAATAAATAGGTACTTACATACTTGCGTAGTCATAACTAATTATGCTAAGTTCAGTAAACTTCTTTTTTTTTTACATGGATAGGTCCTTGTCTTACCGCTGGGGTTCATAGAAAATGTTACATGTAACACGTATGGGAAAAAAACGGCGCTCCGCGCTTCGCCTGTCCCCCGGTTAGCTCTTTTCAATTTACATACTTCGAATGATATTATTGAAACACAGAATGTATTTTAGCTCACGCGTTTCACGCAATCCCGTGAAACCCGCATCCAAGAATTATTCAGATTTTGTGGTGTATCTTATAACTACTACATCAAGTTGTTTTATTCATTTATCGCCAGCGCAACGACTCACCACCAGCTCAGTGAAATCATCATAAATTACCAAGCGGTTGCAATCATGTTCAAAATATCAATTATTGATAACGATCACCTGTGTGTAAACAATTATTCAAATAACCATGCTCATAACTCAGCTTGTTGGCCACGCACTTTGCAGCAGTTGACATAATATGGTTAGATAAATCGAGAGCTTTCGATCGAATGGTCAGCGAATTTTGTGTGATGACAAATGACGAAGAACCATTTCCCAAGCAACGACTCGGTCGTAAGCGGAAATCATCAGAAATTGTTACCAAACATTTTCTTTACACACATAAACGATTTGTTGTTGGTTGGAGATTCCAAGGCCAAAACACATTCTGTGTTAAAAAAAAAAAAACGCGATACAATTAAACGAATTCGGTAACTATGAATAGCGAAAATGGAGCATTAGATTCTGGATGATATACCTAGTTACTAGATTTCTGGATTAGTTTTCTCTTCCTTTACCCCTAAGAATTTGAAATTTGATAGGGAGGCTCTCTGGAACACAAAGACCCAATTGAAATTATTGGCTCTTTCCTAATCAGCTGAGCGAGCTGAATCCTCTCCTGTTCATAACAGCGACGGATCTCGACTGGATGGGATCAGTCGCTCGTCGCTTCAAAGCTTCAAATCGCGTCGCTCGAATATAGCGTGCAGTGGAGGCCCCCTATTGCATTTTAGCCCAATGAGATTAGTCGCTCCTATCTTCAAGACACTTGCAAGATAATCGATGATCAAGTTTAAAGGCTATATACGCAGGGGTCTTGGAAGGGAGCGTCCTACGTAAAATAACGGACCCATCTCAACACAAAGATTCAGTTGTTGCTATTTGTGGATTACACATCAATCTATGACAGAGGTGCTGTCATCAACAAACAATGGATCCAAACAAAACACATTATTGAAGTAGTATAGTAGTATTCTGACGAGAATCAAACTGAATGGAGTCCAATAAGTAACTGGGTACATGTCTATTGTGGCTTCACTTAGTACCTAGCAAGTACCTGCCAACTGCTACGCCTCTACGATCATATGTTCCACGCTTATTACTTACAATATCAGCAGTTCGGGATTGGCCGTAAATTGATTTTTATTCCTAGCTTCTTCATGTCAGGTTCAATTTTCTTTATTAAAATAAATAAATACTCATGCAATTCAATTACGATCAGTGGTTATTGCAAATATCGAACAGTGGCCCCGAGTATGGGATTGGGCATACTCGTGAAACACAATTGATTAAACAAATTTCAACATTACATTAACCAAGCTATCTGAATTTAGAAGCAACTTTCTTGAATTGCGATGATTATTATAGAAATGGCTCTCGCTAGAAGTGAATTCGCATAATGCCACAATTTTATTCGATTACTGAAGAGAAGGATCAAAGTGGGTAAAGTGAACCGAGTATTCGAACAGAAGGGATATTTTTCATTCGTTTGTCACAGAGCGCTTAAGTGTATTAAAAAAAGCGGCGGGACTGGAATATTTTGTTGTCGTTGTGGAAGGTTGACACTAAACAAATTTCAACCGAGGAATAAAAAACAAATTTCAACCGAGGAATAAAATTTCACGTGGGTGCCAAGCAATGCGCGTATTTGTGGCAATGTAACGGCCCGAAAATAGATGATACCTCGACAGAGTTGAAATTCATCCATTTGCTTTCTTTGAGAAGAGGTCATTTCAGAAACAGTGCTTTTGCCAACACTGCTCAATCAAGCCACTTGGACTGCAAGAGTTATCCCTGAATATATCATTTTCCCGATGTCAATGTATTTCTTATTAATGGTGAAAGTGAGATGAAATATAACTCATCTTAAACGTAATAACGTAATGGGGTATGCCCATACTCTTTTCATCGTACTATATTATGTTTTATTGTTCTGAATATGCAGGACTTTGAGTATAAAATGAGTTGTAAACTAAAAATTTTTATGACATAAAACTTGTTCTAAATAATATTCTGCCATTCAAAAAAGGTGCTAGATTTCTAGCTTTTTTGCAGTTTATATATATTTTTCAGCTAATTTTAATGAAATTAAAGTACATTCTTAGCATAAATTTGTGCATAAATGTTTTAATGTTCTATCTTTACAAAAAGGCTACGAAAATAACAGGCTGATTGTCATTGAAAAGTTTTTATTACGAAAAGGCGGCGTATTGTAAAAAGGCTAGGCTTTAAAAAAATAAATTTAAAAAAAATATATATATATATATAAACGGGACGTCCTTAAAGCGAATTCAACGATAGGGATTTGTCTCAAATCTATTTCAATAGGACGACCCTCTGAAGCAAGGTAATATTAGCAAGGCTTCGCATATTATAGGAGGGACGCCCTATTGGAATTGATTACAGTGACGCTTTTTTATGGGTTGTATACGTGTAATCGCAGACAGACGAATTCGATTACACGAATACGAATATAATCGAAGCTGACTCGGAATCAACGAATAATTATGGCGATTACAATCCTATTCGTATTCGACGATAAGATTATACCCAACACTTGAGGGACGTCAGGGTCTGGTGTTTGTGAATGGGGAACATGTCGGAGGACGCGAGACGGACATCCGCGATCACTTGGCCTCCTGCTCACGTTGCCCGCCTTCAATCTTGCCGTCTTTTCCTTCCTAAAAAGGGCCTCCTCCAGTCGGAAGGCCCCTCTGACCAAATTTACAAGTTTGTGACGCCGCGAGCGCATAATTATATGGAAATTGTGTTGCGGGGGCTGTTGACACTGTCTCCCTTGAATTAATGCATAGCTCTTCGTTTAACCCTCACCGCCGTCGCCAGCTATGTACAATACATCGTGATTACAACGCTGGAGCCTCTCTGTTGGCATATTAGCGAAATATGCCACGGGGTTCGAATCCCGCGACGACTTGGAGTCTCGGCCATTAATCGTGCGTGTTTCATGATGAATGACATTCGGAACGGGTTGAAGGCTTCAGACATAGTTTGCTAAACACAATAAATCACAAGCAGGATTAGATCGAGATTAAGCCCAGTCTAGTGGTGTACGCTCCGGATTAGTTCAGAAACATGTTCAATTCGGAGGATAGGAAAATTAACTCAGTGAGTCATTTCGCTAAAATAGTATTTATTTATGAATAAATAGCTGAGCCCTAAGGCTAAATGTAGATCAAATCGTACTGTCATATAAGTTTCTATTCAATTGTACATGTAGCTACTGCTAGGAATATAAATTGTTCCTACAAATATTTTGTAAATCTTTAAGATCCTAAGGTGGTAATCGAATCTCGTGAGATACCCGCGAGGGACCGCACTCTAGGTTATGTGGGATTCAAACGCCATTAAAACCTCATCTTCCTTTTCTCACGTTGGAACTGTTTAACACATTACTTCAGGACGAGTCCTTGAGAAATATCTTCGGTAATTTCGGTCCATATCCTCCTTCCTCTGTCTCTCCCGTTCCAAGATGGTCTTCTCTGGAGGATGTCTTCAACGTATACAGCTACAGAGTTCCAATGTTGCTCCTTTCAATCATTCTGGTTACTACCACCTCACATCTTGAGATGGCACTCCCAGAGCATCCTACAGCATTCTTCGTTCCGTAGCACATATCTTACACGAAACAAAGTGTGGAACAACCTCATCATCGGTTTCCTGGCAGTTAATATATTGGGGAGTCTACTTTTCCAAATTTATGGAGGTAGGCGTAAAATATCCCATGCCCTGAAGAGAATTGAGTCAGGAAAAAGTTAACTTCTCCATGTTTTCTGTCTGTCGTTGAAGCGTTAACCATTAGGGGGGGGGGGGGGGGGGGATGTGAATTCTTATTTCTTGGTCGATTGCAAAGGTTCCTTATTAAAAGTTCCAGTCATGCAGCATGATCGTATAAGCGAATTTTCGTAAGTTATCGTACTATATTATAGTAAATTGTTTTGAAATGCAAGCTTTTTGAGCGCAAAGAAAATGTTAACTATTATTTGTATGACAAGAAGCGTATTCTAAATAGTAATCTGATATTCTAAAAGAGATTTTGGATTTTTAGCCTCTTATGCAGTTTTTATCGATTTTATAGCAAATTTTAATGAAATTTAAGTACATTTTTCAACCTAATTTTGTACATCCATTTTTCAATGTTCTATTTTAAATGTTATTTGAGTAGTATTCTGCTAAATATTTTATATGTAACTATAAAACTAACTATATATATATATATCTAAATATATATATATATATACATGAAAAATTGCAAACATCATGGGCATATTTCATAAAACAACAAGTTACAAGTGTACAAGTTAACAAGTATAGGTACTTGTAATGCACGGTAAACTAGAACATGTGTTTCACCAAAACAAAGAGTATAAGAGTAGAAAATTCACACTTGTAGAAGCTAAGTTTACAAGTTTAGAAGAAAAGAAAAATGGCGTGTGGGGACAAACTAAATGAAAAACGTCAAGCAGGATGCCGAAATTGAAGTTTTGTCAGCGAATCATAATATAAAAACCTTGTTAAGTACACGATAGGATATTTATCGTACATGACAAGGTGTAGTGATTGGAAGACAGACAAATTATAAACTGAAAAGTGGAGGAAGTGTGTATTTGATTTCAACTTAATCTGATGGCTGGCATTATCGGATTTTTCTCCTTCATTCAGCGGAAATGATTAATCAGTTCATCAAGTCTTAATGCTGCTGGGTTAAGAATGTCATCTGTAACTTCGAGATCATCTTCACACTTCACTTTGTTCCTCAATGATGGGGACATTCTCAATATCCGATAAGGAAAAATTGTACATGGTCACGCACCATTTGAATCTTTCATGCGTCTCGGAAGACATCCTAAATCTCTCGTTGAACTAAAAAATACCCACGAAATGAGCGTTTATTCGTGGCCGAAAAAATCTTTGGCGTCTTCTACGCTGTATGCTTCTTTTTTGTCTGTATTCCTTAGCAGAAGATGATTCATACATATTAAACACCGAAAAATTGTCAACTCACAATGCTGGAAAATAACAAGTTTACAGGTCAACGGACGTAGGTTAAAAATCGGTAATTATTTACAACTGTAAAATGACTTTTTCAAAATGGTGGAGAAACAGTTGTAGCTTGTCCGAATTTGCCTGTAGGTACACTTGTTAATTTTCATTTTGCATTACAAGTCTACACTTGTACCTTTATGAAACGCTTGCACACTCATTTTTCACACCTTGTACATAGAATCGGCTTGTAGCTTGTCACTTGATGCTCTATGAAATAGGCCCCGATCGATTCAGAGTGACCTAAAAACAAAGAAATTTTTTAGAAATTTTGTTACCTATTAAAAAATAAAATGGGAACTTTCGATTTGAAATCTTCAACTAACTAAACAACTCGTAAACGAGTTCCACTATCTGCTTTACAAGCAGATACCATGTTACATGGAAATGTCTTTGATTGGGGATTTCATAACGGTTGTCCTCGAGAGTCGTAAACAAATCCTTTAACTTTAAACAAATCTCTGGGCCGCATCCCGACTAATTCCAACAAAACAACGGTTTACTTATAGAAATGTTGAAAATAACTGTGGAGAGAAGCCACTACAATGAGTTGTTGTTAACAGTCCACTGTTGTCAAGAGGATCAAAATGTTTCCTATGGAGTGGAGTAAATGATACTATTGCTTTACGTTAAGAATATTGTAACCGGCTTATTAAAATTGTTTATAGTCCAATCAACTTAGTTTAGGAATGTAGCCAGTGAGGAGGGGGAAATTGGTAGCTTGAGATGTGAACATTTATCACATAAATCAAGCGCTTTCCAACGAGTGGCGAACGATTTCTGTGCGATGAAAACTGCGGAAGTTCCATCCCCCTAGCAACGGCTGGGTTGTACGTGAAAAACACTGAAATTGTGACACAAATTTTGCGTCACGGAAATTTTCGGTTGATCCCCCAGAGCAAAGACATATCCATGTCAATTTCCGAGTCATTGCAATTGCTTCATTTTCTAAGAAAATTCGCTAAAATTGTAAACAATAATAATAAGCTATGAAGATCTCTCAGCTGATTAGGGTGGTGTCTTATGTTGCAATTATATTATAGTCCACCTCACTTAAAAAGGCCCCGTTCAAAGTTCGGCATTTTAAATTAAATAGGAACGAATTAAGCTACTGATCTCACTCAGCTGGTTAGAGTAGTATCTCAAGTGTTGTAGTTATGTAGCATTTTTGTCAACAATGGAATGTATTGATGAGACGTTTGAGTGGGAACAATGAAGAGGAATTATTAATTTAAGAAAGTTTTAATTCAATTTTTTCAGCACAACATGTTTACATTTGTTTACGATTGTACGTCAAGTCAGAGTTAAAACTTTGTTCCGTTTCCATTGGAAACTCTTCGGCAACCGCTGGAGTTTCTCCACTTTGTGACGGTAATGTAATAAAATGAAAGGAATCCGGGGAGATGGGTATTCGCTGGTAGAAAGGAGGCCACCGTCAGATAAGGAACGCAATATCCGAGCAAGTCTCAGAGAGGGATCTCAGAGACATTTTACGGACGCTACGTCAGCGAGGCTATCCGCACTTTCGTTGCCGACCAGCCCCTTATGTTTCCCTTATCATCTTCGGACGTAAAATTGAGCAAACCGTTTCCCCCGTGGTTTTCATTCGGCGGGGACAAAGGGGAGTGAAAAGGGGCTTTGTCCCGCCGGATGTCTCGCGGGAATACTCCGAGGGCGAGAGATAGTGACGAGGAGAAGGTTCTAGCCCGATGCCTCAGTCAACCATGACCTTACTCCAACCCTTAAGAATTCCACAGACATGGTCAATTCAGGTTCCAAAATCATATCGAACGATTTGAATACCGTTCATTTAGATAAACCCATTAACTTTTTGCTTCCAAGTCCACCTACAGTTAGCGAAAGCATTGTTTTAGTTTTCAAGAGAAAACAATTTTTCGGTCTCCAAAATCAGAATTTCCACTCGCATTTAGCTTTAATTCCCACCCATTACTTCATGTTTGAAAAAAAAAAAAACTATAGTTTTTAATGATTCTTTATCTCGAATAGTTTACTAGGGCAATATCGCCACAACAAATTCAGGCTAATTCCGCCATGGTGGTATGGCCCCAATGCTCCACTCTTCAGTCTTGTTGTCTTTTTCGAAAAGTTTTTTGTTATAATAATCACCTATTTCTGTTGATTCTGAGTACCTAATTAAAATATAAATTAATATTTAAAAGACGAATTATATTGTGATAGCTTGTCTCAATAAGCACTTCTATATTTACCTAATCGTGATTTATTAGATATTCACCTACCTATCTACTGAATCATTGTGCAGTACCTACCTACCATAATCGTTGTATGATTCCAATCTTCATGCTCCCTTTATGGTTTTAACAATGGACGTTTGTCTTGTGAATTTTGTTACGACCTGAAGAAGAGCACTAATTCAAAACTTTAAAAGCCGGGAAGGTGGAATGCTATTGTTGTAGAAAGATTCTTTGTTCATTATTTTGATTGTCATCTGCGATGTTGCTGGGCATTACGAGTGTTGATAAATTGTAAACAACGAAGAATTCATTCTGAAATAGAGTTACCGTGAGTTTAACTGTGTTGTGTATTTATATCGGTAATATCAAAAACATGGTGGCAGCGTGGAGGTTGTGAACCTACAAACTAAGTGTTAATTAGAATCATGGAGAAGGGTAGAAAGAAGCGGGATTCGCGAAGTGGTAAACAGATGGAGGACGATTGGGGAGATGTGTATGACAAAGGTTGCAAGTCGGTGGGGGATGGTAATGGTAAGGATATTCCCAAAAAAGGGATTGCTTCGAGATCGAGGGTATCTTCAGTTTCTACAGTAAGTACGCCGAACCAAACCATTAATTTGGCATTACCATCACCCGAATCATTTTCCTTTGTGTCGAGCGAATGAGGTACTTGGAGGAATCGATTTCAACGATATCGAAGGGGATCCGGACTAGATAGTACATCGGATGACCAGAACCCACTACTTTTGACGATGCCCTTCGTGCATTTGACGACCATTTCGTCCCAAGGCGGAACATTATTTACGAGAGGACCAAATTCCTCAAACATAAACAATGTAGTGACACTGCCGAGAAGTTCATAACTGATTTGCACAGTCTGGCAAGAACATGCGAGTGGGGGGAGTTACATGACGAAATGTTACTGCTGGTTCTCATAATTGGGATGAGAGATGTGGTCTAGATTGACAAGCTTCAGCTCGACTCGCAACTCACTCTTCAAAAAGCGATCACCTCTTTGCGTCTACAAGAGCAACATTTACGCCAGAAGGATGATCTCAAAGATAGGAGCATTCCAGCCGTGGATAAAAAGTCCGCCCCCAGAACAAATCGTCCAGAGGCTACCACGAAACCTAACGAGCAAAATAGTATTCAAGGAGGAAGAGGAAGAAGATGTAACAAATGTGGTTATGATTGGTACAGAAGCCTAGCTGAATGTCCTGCTAGGAAGGCCAAATGTGACAAATGTTCGGGACTCATTGAGTTGCACTGAAGGGTTGCTGCTTCGAGGGAACCGTATGATCATTCCTACGGAACTGAGGGCTGAAATGCTCGAACGGCTTCACAGCGGACACATAGGAATCACCAAAACTAGGAAGCGGGCCCAAGTAACTACGTGGTGGCCTGGGATTTCTCAAGAAATTGAGAAAAAAATTAAATCCTGTCCCATGCATATTCAGCATACAATCAACCACAAAGAACCATTGATCCCAAGGGAATTGCCAGATTCCCCAGGTAAAATGTATCTATGGATCTTTTCAAGAATGACGGTAAGCGGTACATTGTGATAGTGGACCACTATTCCAGGTTTTTCGAAGTAGAAGAGCTTCAAAGATTGCGTGCTGTAGACATCACTCAGGAGTGCAAAACCGTGTTTTATCGATATGGAATCCCTCAGCGCGTCTTTTCAGATAGTGGAACTCAATTTTCTCCACTAGGATCTAGTGAGTTCAAGAAATTTGCTGTGGACTGGGGGTTCAACACCTTTAGAAGCAGTCCTAACCATCATCAAGCGAATGGAGCTGCTGAAGCAGCTGTGAAGACTGTTAAGAGCCTTCTCAAGAAGAACAGAGATAACTTTGAGCTATCGCTCTTGTCCTACCGCACCACACCATTAGAAACACTGTTCAGCCCTGCAGATCTGATATTCAAAAGAAACCTGAGGACCACCCTCCCGTTGGTGCTTGCAGGGAAATCGTTGGAGGAGATGAATACTCACCCAAGGGAGAAACAGTACCAGGATAGGTACAAGAAACAGTACGATGGACGACACAAAACCATTGACCTGAGGCCCCTTAAGGTTGGAGACATGATGGGTAACAGATTTAAGACGTCATGGGAAAGTTGTAAGGATATTACAAGAACCACGCTCTTACTTTGTCGAGACATTCAGACGGACTGTCAGGACAATCGGACAGTCAATCAGACAGTCAGACCCAACCATGTTCATCTTGTACCTGCACCTAATTATCATCCGACTCCTACAGATGGGCCAAACCCTATTGAGCTACCATCTCAGCAGAAGTTGAAGACCCATACGGCGTCTTCAAGGCCCAGTCAACCGTCCACAAACCCAGACCCATCATGCTTCACGAGGAGAGAGACATCAACCAGTAGAACCTGAAGAGGAAGACAAATGAAAACACCCAATCGCTACTAATACTTATGAAGATGTTCCATCTTGAAGGGAGGATGTTGTAGAAAGATTCTCTGTTCATTATTTTGATTGTCATCTGTGATGTTGCTAGGCATTATGAGTGTTGATATATTGTAAACAACAAATAATTCATTCTGAAATAGAGTTACCGTGAGTTTAACTATGTTGTGTATTTATATCGGTAATACCTAAAACAGCTAATAATATACTTTTTTTAACGAGTTCCGCGTTGAACGTTGTCCAAAATTCAGTTCCTGTGAAGAACCAATATTATTTTACCAATATTTATTTTGTTCCAATTTTGCTGTTATGATGTGGGAATTGTTTGTCAACCTTTAGGGAATTCATTTCTTGTCAACCAAGTTCCCATTATGGTGAAAAGCTACCCAAGAAGAGTTTTTGAAATTCAATAAAACGTTATTCCGATGTTCTGATGAGACTATTCATTTCCTCCTTGTTTTAATGTGACGATATTACTAGCTGGGGTAATACCGCCATTTACAAGGATTGTTGTTTACTACGTACAAAGTTGCTACACAACCAGCCAAAACGTTGTAATTCACCACTGGAGATGTTTTTAAAAAAATTATTTGATTCAAAATCTGAAATACCTCAGAGCAAACCCAGGCTGTGATAGACAAATATGCTTAAGGTGGCGATATTACCTAATTTTCCTCTATTGTTCGATTCGGCTAACACGAATCCGAAACTGAGTTTTTTCGACAGTGATCCCTTAATTTTTCACAGCAGTGTAGATCTCCTTCATTCAGCTAAAAGTTATCATATTAAGTAATTTAATAGAGTTAAGTACATCACTACTCTGGCCACTTGGAACAAATAAGCACAGCTTCCCCAGCGTATTATCCATATTCATATATTTATAAATGAAATATTTATCAAACTCATTTAGCTTTCAATGTCAATATAAAAAACATATACAGCGCGATTCCTTAAAACTAAAACAGCTTCTCATAGATTAAAAAACATTCTCCAGTTTCAGTTTCTTCATTGTGCCGAATTTCAAGTGTTATCACTTCCACAATATGGTTTCTTGATCCGCTCCAGCCTAACCACACATTTTCTTGTCAAACATAATTGCTTCAAATCATGTTCACTAGCCGCAATATTGGTACTGGATGTCGCACTCGCTGAAATATTGGTTTTCTGACACTTTTTTTTGTTCCTTGATTTCCGCTTATTGGATTCTTTTGGCTCCTCACAGTTCTCTATTAACGGTTTTTCATTTACTGATTTTGTTTCAGTTCGTTCTCCTGATTTCTCCGTTTTTCGTTTACACTTTCGAAGTAGCGAATTCTGTCCTCCAGATTTTAGGCATCCATCTTGGGATACGCCATCCAGAGGCTTAGAAATAGGCTGCCCAACAATAGTGAGGAGGTTCGTTTTGGACAACGTGGTCTTGAAATGTGTTTCATTTTTGTTTATGAATGGGCAAAGTCGTTTATAGCGCTGGACCAAACCGCCGGGAGGAATGTGTCCAGTGGATTTCAAAGGCGAATACTGTATCACTTTCCTTCCCTGTGAATCGGTAACTAAGTCTTCGAGCTCAATGGTCTGTACAGGTTGGTCCATTATGTCCGCTATCGGTTTTGCAACTTGCTGGTTTGATGGTTCAGCAGTTATGGTCTGCATGTATTCCTCCTTTTTATGAGTAATTGCACTACATCTTACCAATTTTCTTCTTTTTTGATTTGGGAAGTGTTTAGTTATTACTTCATGATCTTTGCTAGGCCCGTCTGGTCCATGACTATTCAGCAGAGGTTTCAATATATTATTCAGTATATTTTCGTAGTTTTTCTGACTTTCATGGTCATCGCGAGGCTCGTCATCATTCGGCTTTGAGTCTTGAGCCAGTAACGATTCGTCCTTCTTCCGTTTTTCAGCATGTATATGAAATGTTTTACAAGGAAGGCATAAATAGTCCTGCAGTTTAGGCATATCCATGCTATCTACCAGACTTGAAACCTCGCAGTTTTCTTTAGTGAATTCCTGATTGTCGATAAACTGTGAAAAAAATATCACTTTCCGATGTTCTCTAGTTATTCTGTATAGAATGTGCCCCCGAAAATCCAGAATTTTCCTCACCCACTGAGTCCGATATTTGAATCTGTCCAACACTTCACTGATATCCAATTCTAATCTCATCAACTGATGGAGGGTGTACATAGCATTTATTCTCTCAACCTTCCGTCTAGTCCAACTGAGACCAACTTCTTCAGCAAATGTATGCACCAACAATTCATAATTTTTCGGAAATAAGCGACCTTCTGCCACAAGGCACTTGACTTTCAGACGAGCAAACTTCTTACAGTCTTCAGGTGGTAAGCTCAAAGACTGAGATGCCACATTTTTGTACTGTTCACATTGAGGTTTCATCTCCTGTTTAATTTCCATTTTTGTAGTCATGGTGATCGATTTCTGCCCTTTGTTTTGCGAACTGTGAATTTCGTGTTCAGAGTGCTATTGATTCTCCACCTGTAAATTAAATTATATCAGATATTTCAAGATGCGTAACTTTCAATTTTTTGTGGTATAGAGGGGGTGGGATGTAATGGAGAAAGGAGAGAGAGCGGGAAAGGAAGGTGAGGAAGGTGAGTGAGGGAGAGAGGGTGAGTGAGAGAGAGGGGGGAGTGAGAGAGAGAGGAGAGAGAGAGAGAGAGAGAGAGAGAGAGAGAGAGAGAGAGAGAGAGAGAGAGAGAGAGAGAGAGAGAGAGAGAGAGAGAGAGAGAGAGAGAGAGACTCAGGGAAGACAGATGGGTACACTTGGCAATCACATTGACCTCAAAAATTCACCGGGCCAACACTTACATGACAGATGAATCTTACATGACACTAAGCTGATGAATGATTAATGGGAATGTTAGCCAATGATTGTTCATCAAATACATCTTTGCAAAAGGCTTTGGAGCTGTCGACTAAGTAATACCTAAGGAGGAGTACAACTACCTACTCATAATAAATTTATTGAGTAAACATTTCTGTAGAAGATTGAAAAATAATGGTTCGATACCAAACATAATATTGTGAGCGCTTAACAATCTTAACATGCCATTCCAGTAGAATAAGTATGCCAGTACCAAGACAAAACCCTGCGCAGTGCCCCGAAATTTCTAACAGATTTTGCTAAACGTGAAACAAGTTAAACGAAAAAACGTCTGCCAATAGCTTTACCTATCACGAATGTATAGATCATTGAAAAGATTTAAATGATCTTGAAAAATTCCATTGCGGAAAAGAGTAAATCAAGAAGTATCGTGAAATGTCATAATTGGTCAATTAAGAAACGAAAAAATTAAACTCAATGTAATTTACGTTTGCGCAAGCCCAGAATGACATGATGAGTTGAAAACAATGAAATATCCTAAATTAGGTGGCAAAGTCATTCACTCCACAGAACCTAAAACTGCCCTCACCAAACACGTAGCTGAAACACAACATGTCCCACAACTAAACAATTGGAATGTCTGCACCTATGAAAATCAATATAAGAAACGCAACTTTAAAGAAATGGCGTTTTTACGGTAAAAAACCGTGACAGTGCAATACACTACAGATCAGATGTAAACAAATTAGCCAGAATTTATCATGGTTTGATTAATAGAAGCAATTAAGAAAAGTTACAACACTATTTTATAATCTTAATATGTACCTAGTTTTCCTAAGTTTTGATGTATACAATAGATACCTTCTCAGTTTGTAAAAGTCTCACCACCCCACCATTTATGCAATAAGAGAAGAAAACATTCAACCACACCCACTATGTCCAAGTGTCACCACCACCCAGAGCAACCATTTGAAAACAGTCCATGTTAGCAAGAAACCTTCCTTGAAAACATTACAGGTTACAAACAATCACCAAAGCTTTCTATATTTGTAAAAGTGCTATTGCTCCCAAAATTATCCAAAAAATACTTCATCATACTTTCTCCCGCCACAACAAAAACAGTGCAGACGTTTCCTCCTCCCACAAGCTGGAGGACCTGGACACTAATATCCAGACAACAAGAGATCTTGACCGAGTTAATGAACTCGTTTGGGCAGTCATTCAGCGAAGCTACGAGCTAAGCTGTCCAGCCAAGACTGTCAGAACAAACAGGTCTGTTCCATGGTGGAACAGGGACCTGGGTCTCCTTCGCAGAGCAACGAGAAGGCTTTTCAACAGGGCGAAACGGGTAGGGAGATGGCAGGCCTATAAAGCTATGGCCAGCTCGTACAGCTGTGCCCTTAGAAAGGCCGGGAAACTGTCCTGGAGGAACTTCTGTCAGGACATTACAGAGTTGTCTGTGCTGTCCAAAGTGCAGAGAATCCTTGCCAAGGACAGACCAGCTGAGCTGGGCACTATACAAAAGGCAGATGGGGGGTATATGGAAGCTCGGAAGAGACCCTGGAGGAGCTCCTACGGGTTGCACTTTCCAGTGTCTGCACGCATACACAGTGAAAGCTTTCCACATCAGCATACTGATGACTTCTGTCGTGAAAGGAAAGCCTTGTATGCAGCTTCTGGCAGGATATTTACACCCCACAGAGTTAATGGGTACTTGGCACATTTAAGCCCTATAAATCTCTGGGCATGGATGGGATCATCCCAGCCATGCTACAGCATGGAGGGGGGGGGGGCTCTCGTACCGGTGGTGGTTAAGATTTTCAGGGCCAGTTATACGCTGAACCACATCCCTAGGATGTGGAGGAAGGTCATGGTGGTCTTTATTCCGAAAGCAGGCCGACAGGGCCATGCAAAAGACTACCGGCCGATCAGTCTCATGTCCTTCCTATTGAAAACCATGGAGAAGATTGTGAACCTTGTGATCAGGGAAGAGCAATTAACCCAGGTACCACTCCAGACGGCACAACACGCGTATCAGAGGGGGAAATCTACTGAGACTGCTCTGAATGAACTATTGGTGTTGATTGACAGGAGTCTGGAGGCCAAGGAAGTAGCTCTCTGCTGCTTTATGGATATAGGTGGGGCATTTGACAATACGTCATATGACTCCATCATTAAGGCAGCAGAGGATCGAGATCTCGATCCCCAGATCACCAAATGGATATATACCATGCTGAAGGGCAGGGTTGTATCCTCGGAGTTTGGGGGAGCAACCGTCAGTGCCATTCCAAGTGGGGCGGTGTGCTCTCCCCTCTGTTATGGCTACTCGTGGTAGATAGCCTCCTACAAAAACTCAAAGACAATGGCTTTGAGGTGGTGGGATATGCAGACGACATTGTGGTCATTATCAGGGGTAAGTTCGAGGAGACAGTCCGTGAACGGATGCAGATGGCGTTGGATGACGTACAGCAATGGTGCACGAAGGAGGGGCTATATGTGAACCCTGATAAAGTGACCCTTCTTCCGTTCACCAGAAGACGAAAGGTTGACATGCAGGTGGTCTGTCTGGGGGGCAGGCAACTTCCCTTCTGCACCAGGGCCAGATACCTGGGAGTCACCTTTGATCAGAAGTTAACCTGGACGCCTCACATTAAGAGGGCCGTGGATAGGGCCATCTTTGTTATGGCGTCGGGCCGACGCATGTTAGGAAAGACATGGGGTTTGAGCCCAAAGATGACCATGTGGTTATATACCTCTTGTCTGGTGGACAAAGGTCAGCCAGGCAACGGCTGTGAGTCAGCTGGCAAGGCTGCAAAGGATGGCGTGCATTGGGGTTACAAGATCCATGCACACGAGTCCTACAGCTGCACTGGAGGTCCTTTTGGACCTTCCTCCTCTGCACATCCATGTAAGGAAGGATGCCTTCCTGCAGGGAGTGAGGTGGTAGAGGAATGGCTTTTTAAAGTGGGAATCTGGGCGTACTCACCATGCCATCTTGAAGGAGGTTGAAGTGGATGAGTCATCGCTCAGTGTTTCCGACCACATGGCGGAGACACGGAACTTTGATCTCCCCATCAAGGTCTACATTCACAGTAGATCAATGTGGTCAGAAGGGAGGCCCCAATTTGAAAGAGGGACTATAGTGTTCTATACAGATGGCTCCGTAATGAATGGTAGGGCTGGCTCGGGTATTTTTGGCCCACAAATGGAGATTTCAGAATTTCTGGGAACAGTCGCCACCATTTTCCAGGCATCAACTCGCACAAGGTAAATTATCATTCCTTCTTTACTAATAAATCATGAACATCAACTGGAAACACCATTAATGACGGTCGTTTCCTTATACTAGACCACAAAACTAAGCACTGGAAGTTGAATAAGAAGTTCAAAAGGTTTGTTTACATCAAGTATGGGCAACCTTTGACATGTTGGCCAAACTTTAGTGTGCAAATACGTTCACGGGCTGCGTTTAAAAGTAGTGCATTTTAAAGTAGTGTCCATAATTTTTAGCAATAGATGTTATTATAATACAATTTATTAAAATAACAAAATTAAATGAAAAAAATAGGTACACCATTATAATTAAAACGTTAAATTTGGAATTGTTACAAACTACGAAAGTTGAATAGCGACACCAAAATCAATGAGACATTAGAGCTTGAATTTGGGAAACTAATTCACCTGTTTGGATTAATTCCACTGATACAAAGACGTAAAGAATTTTCCAAATTATCGTCAGTCAGCCTTGTATGATGTTTTGATTTATTAACTTTCATCAATGAAAAGAACTGTTATTTATAAGAACTGCCAAAAGCATACCTAAATCAATCTTTATGCAAATTTTCTAAGCTGCGGAAAATGGTCTTCTTTGAGGTAATTTTCGTAAAAATCGCACAACTCGACGTCTTCATATTTAAACTTTAGGAGTGAGTTTTCTTGAATTTTGATCAACTCCATTCGCAAGTGTATTGAAGCATTTTGTACATTACTTTTTGTTGGAGTAGCAAATAAATTGAAACAGTCTTCCATGTTTTTGAAATCGCTAAATCTGATTGAAACAAACTTTCACCGTGCTATCCCGATTATTTTGCAAAAAAAAAAAAAAAAAAAGTTCAAATCTGTCCATGAGTTTGAACGTGAAGGTGCTTAGGTATTCGTTTTCCGAAGTCCCAGAGAGGCTCCCCATCAAATTTAAAATCTCCAGGGTGAATAGGAGAGAATTTAGCTAAGTCAACTACCAGATCTGGTTGGAACCCGTCATTGCATTCGTCTCTTAATGTCCTAGTGAGGCTCCCCGTCAAATTTCACAATCGTAGGGTGTAAAGGAGTGAATTTAGCTCACTGAGCTGTTTAGAAAACAGCCCATAATGTCCAAAAGAGGCACCCCATCAAATTTCAAATTCCTCGGGCGAATAGGAGAGTGTTTAGCTAAGTCAGCTGATCTGGTTGGACGTTTCTTCAAAATGTTATCTTGCACAAACCTTCCCCGTGCCCTCCCGATAGCTTTGCAAAAATCTCCGTTGGAATCCGTCCACATGTTTGAGCGTGAAGGTGCTGACATTACTCTTAAGGTGGGTTCACATCCATGCGTAAATGCGTAAATGCGGCTATCCGGTCATGCGTTCGGCCTTCTGATTGGCTAGCGGCAGTCGGAAGAGTGGGGTGAATCTTGCCGGACAAGCACTCTTGAAACGGACTGTACACATCTGAAAAATGAGATATTTTACCGGATAGACGCATTTATGCATGTGCGCAGTTGCCCATTGCGCAGTTTTCTTTTGTTTGGTAAAGAAAGATAAGATAAGAAGGTAGCGAACCTTCGTTTCTCTTTGTTGGTTTCTTGCGATAAAGTTTTGATTGTATTTGATAAAGATGAAGAGCTTGCGTGTAATAATAACAATAATAAATTAATAAAACACTCAAATTAAACACGGTTTTATGCAGATGAGGCCGAGTTGGGTTAAATATACTTAGGTGTAGGTACCGATTTTGCGATCTCACCAACAACCTACCTTCCTGATGATCCTATTCCATTTGTGTTTTGAGACATTTTTTGATTATAGATTAGCAATTTCCTGCTTGTTGAATGAGTAGGTATTTGAGAAGAGATGGCCAACTTGTCCTTACGAAATGGACAAATTAACTACGTTAAGTATGTAAGTACTTCTTATGGTGCATCAATGCACTTAAATGATTTGAAATGCGCCAACCTACACATTTTTTCGGGTAGAAATACCCATAATGTTATCTTGGGAAAAGTACCTAGTTGATGGAAGGACCGAATAATTACCCAACAGTCTCATTTCAAAACGACGTCACCTTTACAGTTTTAATGTACATACATAACAGTTTCTTCTATATATACGCCCTCATGATTTTTTTATGAGTTTATTATTCAACATTGTTTATGGAGCTGTAATGTCCAAGAAATGTGTGATAGTTTGAAGACAATTCTCGAGGAAATATGTCTCTTTGGAAAAAGGCAATGGTAATAGAAGACAACAACAATGATAACGCAATGATAACACAACCGGATGGTTATGAACGGCCTGCCGCATTTCCGCACTCCCCTCCACTACTTCCAACCCCCTCCACTAGTTAAACGCATAGCCGCATTACAGCATTTACGCATGGATGTGAACCCACCTTTATAGTATAGATTACCCAGCTGTCCCAAAAAGGCTTCAGTTTAAATTTCAGCAATCAATTTTCAACTTGTACCTCATTAATTTATCAACCAATTGTCCTCTCAACGTAACCTACTCAATAGGTAAATATAACGTAAAACCTTAATTACAATAAAATTATTCCCGACAACATTACTGCAGTTAATAAGACGTTTTAAATATAAATTTTGGAAGAGCTATCTTTACGAATAAAAACTGTTCGGCTCAACCCACCAAAATCGTTTTGGTATCGTTGTTTTGGCATCCACATTTGCCGTGAAAAGTTCGACCCGTGTCTAGTTTTTCCTTAATTACGAAGTTGTTTACTCGGGTAACGTCGTTAGGGACAGTCGAGTTCTCGATAAATTAGTAAATCTAGAGGATTGTAATTTTTACACAAACCTTCCCCGTAACTTTGCGAAAAACCCCGTTGGAATCCGTCCACGTGTTTCAGCGTGAAGGTGCTGACATTACTCTTTTGTAGTATAGATATTATAAAATAAATTTTTAATATAATTTGTTATACATAAATATACCTATATGTTAATCAAATATTTGTTTTTTTAATATCGGCCAGTCGCTGGACCACACCGATAAAAGATGTATAAAGTGAAAGATAATCACTTACTACCCTCCAACAGTCTCTATTATTGTTATTTATTCATTTGTCAACATAACATGTGAGACAATTGTCAATAGGATAAACAGTAAAACATGATTACCACCAATGAATTAGCCACAGAGCACAAGTCATAGTTCTTACTGCCTATGTCACAAAAGTTGTAACAGTCTCGATTCCCTGTCATTAGTAGGTTAGTTTCCGATAGTAATTATATCAGCTAATTCAATTATCGTAGGTACTTACTTTATGTGGATATTATGTTCACGGGTATCATCTTCAGTTTTCATCTATACTTTTTGGTCATTCATGCGTGCAAGAGAACTACATAGCCCTAATGGAAATTGAATGGATAAACGAAATATAATCCGGATGGTATCATTAGACTCTTTGAAATGAAACACGACGATTCTTATTTCGAATATTTTTGAGCAACGTTTGCCTTTCAATTTTATGCTGTAGGACTGATCGACGTTGTTTCGAAAATTCCAGGACCAAATGTGATTTTTGATGCAAATTTCATGAATTTTTATCTCTTATTTTGGACAGGCGTCGCGTCGGACTACTCCTTCCCCCTTCGGAATCTACGCATTTTTAAATATGGACCAAAATGGAGAGAGAAAAGGGGTTTAAAATTTATCTCTTCTAGTCTATTGTAAAGGTTCCGTATTGTAATTGATAAGCCATAATACATACCTACCAAAAATCGGTCAAGAACGCCACAAAATGTGTTTATATTTTGAAAAATGTTTGAAGATCTAATTTCAAATTTGTTCTGCTTCAAAAGACACCACGTTCAAGTAAGTTATTATTAATACGGGACATTGTGTTGCTAAACAATCGGTAACTTTTCGTCTTAATTGCGGAAACGTTTGTTAGTTTAAATGCATATTTCAAATGAGATATCAAACCAAGTTTATCATTCGGTTCCTAACCACATGGCTGCACTTATAACATGCAAACATTGTTGATAAGTACCTACCTGATCAAATAACGTACAGAATGCGAATTCACTGGCCTTCTGACTTCTATATTCTTCTATCTTCTTCTTATTGAGACTTATATATATTAGTTCAACATACACATTGACCACGCAAATAGTAATCAGCCACAAAAATCAACTAGAGGCTGCAGACTTTTCACACCTAGTATTACGTAACTTAAGTTTATACGTTTTTTTCTTAAATCGAAATCACTAAAAACGGCGCTAAAAATACTAGAAATACAATCCACTGAGTGGAGTGGAAGTAAAAGTAACCAGGTCAATTCGACGCTACAAGTACACTTGTTTCCTAGAACCAAATATTTCAAACATATGTTATATTGAACAGCTGACATAGTTTTCTGTTTTTTAATTCCATGTTGTTTCTTGTTACTCCATACAAAAAAAAAATAGTGACCTACCATTTACACACTTGTATTATCCATTACAAATGGTTTCACCCATAAGCTGGGTAATACTGAAACATCCATTTGCGGTGGTTTGCAGGATTTCCCACCATTTCACTGATAATGGTAGGTAATTATTCTGTTACAACAAAATAAAATAAATATAAATCTCCCTAGTTAGATAGGCTAACCATTATCCTCCCATTGAGTGAATGTATAGGATTGTAAAGGAACAAACGGTATTGAACGATCAGAAGTCGTTTTATGTTGTGCAAAAATAACTACGACCAGCTGATTTCCGTTGTTTATCCCAATTCAACGTTTGGTGGTTTTTGTACCTGCGTGTAGACTTGTACCTATGAATTGATGCATGACATTCAAAAAGGAATATAAATGAACTTTATTACGAGAAGGTAGAGAACTCTCTTTTACGAAATGGTTATTTGAGGAAATCGATGCATTACATCTGTAGGATGAAGACAGGTCAAATTCAGCCAAGTTAGGTGATGTAAGAATAGCATTTTCAAATTTAATTCGTCCTTTTTCAAAATGAGTTATTCCTTTTACAACATGAATTCACCCATTTGCAAAATGAATTTGCCCTTCAAAAAAATGAATTCGTCCTTCAAAATGAAGGACCAAATCTTGAAGGCAACCAGAAAATGATATGCAGATACCATCTCTCGAAGAATAATGGTTTATGGTATAGATTTGCATAGTTACTAATGATGCAATAGAAGACATTTGCAAAAAGTTTGGAAGAAATTCATACAAAGCCATGAATTTTAGTGTTTTGGTTTATTACTTTCAATAATGAACCTTTAGGCAAAAAGAAAAAGAAAAAAGGGGGAAAAATGTAACCCCCCCCCCCCCCCCCCCTCAAAATTTGTTGGTTTACATTTCAAGATGCATAAAATCTTTAAAAAAAAAAAAAAAAAAAAAAAACCTTCCGTCTACTGTACGCAGTCCAGAGAGTTTTTCCAAAATTTCAGGACCAAAGTTCATGACATTTGGCTGAAAAATCATACATTGGCAGGGGATGTGCCAATACCATCGGCATCAATTTTGATCAACCATAAAGGGAAACCAAACGAAATCATCCAGAAAGCTGTACGATTTGCCGAACTTTCACTACAAGCTACAATGGAACAGCGAACCTATAATTTCTCAAGGGGAACAAAGTTAACTACATCAAATACCGCAAATAGTGTTAGGCTTGCAGCAAGCGAATCTTGCGCCGCCACCGTGGTTTTGCCAATTTACTTTACTGCATTATCAGCTCGTGTAAGGAAAGATTAGTTGTGTTATTTAATTTATTTTCTGTCCAGTAGGCGTCTACACCTATGCAGACACACATTAGATACCTACCTAATGATTGGTTTAATAATATACCTAGACAGATTTTCTGCTAGAAGAGCTATACAATACAGAAATAATAAACCTCTGTGTAATAATTTGCGGCGTTTTTTTTTCTTTTTTTTTCCTCAATGCAGAGGCAGGACTGATAGTGTCAACAATTTTATTGGTGCTTTTACCCATATGATTAAGATACAGTTCCGTTGCAACGATTTGGTTGTAATCTATAATAATTAGAAAATAGGAGCGTAACGCACAAAATGACATGTAATGGTAATTGTTCCATTTTAAAAGTCATCAAAAATTATTGAGATTATTGAAAATGCGTTGGTAAAAAGTAGAGATACGTTCATTTAAGTGGGGCTAAATGTAGAATCAATAATCCACCATGTAGTTCCCATTTCGGCGTTTTGATATCCTCATGATGGTCGGGTGGATCATTGGACGAGGGAAATCGGACGTAATAACCCCGGGCTGTCCGAGAGGGTATCTAGCTTGTCAGAGCTGACAGGTTCCCTGCTCCAATGAGCATGGAGCAACCCGGTTTCACTCTTCATAATGGAAAAGACGAAAGACGAGGGAAATGATACGGGACGCATCGCCGTCCCTACTCTCGGGTAATCAATTATCTGATCGGTCGGCCGTGGAAAGCGGTGTGGGAATCATCACTTTTTGTGAGTTGGAGTGTCATTGGACCCACTAAATTCGTCGTTCAGTAGAGTGGAAGTTATACCAGTGGATAATTAACCTTTAACCGGGCGCATTGACTGTTGATTAAAATCTACCGTCGTTGTATAAAAACTTGAATATCTACAGCCTGAAGGCATCCAGAAGTAAGTAAGTACTTAATTTGTATGACATCAAAATTAGAAATTGTCAATACATCGTCAAAGGTACTTCAAACCATTGTAACAAGCTCATTTTCCACAGTTTTATCCAATTTGGATGAAATTTTCAGGGAAAGTGCGGGCTTGGGGATGGAGGTTCCCCTGTCGGTTTCATTTTTCCCAACTCAACACCACTCTGCGCATGCGCAAACTTAAATTCCGCCAAGCGTCATTTTCTCACGGCCTAGTCGTCCGATCTCGCTCAAATTCGGAGGAGAGCTGGAAGATGACGATTCCATCATATGGTATCAATTTAAACATGATTGTATCAATGATAGTTAGGTACTGCGCATACGCAAATGTAGAATCCTTGTAACAAGCTTATTTTCTACAGTTTCAATCAGATTTGTAAAACTATCATGGTACGCGCGGGCTCGAATGTGGACGTTTCTCTATCAATTTCATTGTTGCCAAATCAATGCTTCACTATACGCAATCGCATGCGTAAATTCAACTATGCTCGATTTCGTCACGCCCTAATCGCCTGATCTCACTCAAATTTGGAAAATACTTAGTTGGGGGATGACGATTTGATCATCCCATATCAATTTTATCATGATTACATCGCCGTCCCTACTCTCGGGTAATCAATTATCTGTTCGGGGTTGGCCGAGAAAAGCGGTATGGGAATCCGCACTTTTTGTGAGTCGGAGTCTCATAGGGCCTACTAAATTCGTCCTTCCGTAGAGTGGAAGGTATACCAGTGGACAATTAACCATTAACCGGGCACATTGACCGTGGATTACCATCTACCGTCGTCGTACAAGACTTGAATATCTACAGCCTGAAGGCATCCAGAAGTAAGTTAGTACCTACTTAATTTGTATGACACCGAAATTGGTAATACATCGTCAAAGATACAAGTAACAAGTTTATTCAAATCATTGTAGCAAGCTTATTATCCACATTTTTCATCCGATTTAGATGAAATTTTCAGGGAAAGTGCGGGCTTGGGGGTAGAGGTTGTCACGGACTTAGGCCCAGAGGTGCAATGGGGCCTAAATCCGCGCTACATAGAGAGGGGAGTGTGACAGTACCATAAGAGATACTACTCGTAATTATAGCGTGTGTGCTGTGTTCGGAGAAGATAATTTTCCGGTTCTCGGATCCTCATCTATCGCCAACCACAGCATTCCAAGAACTCGAGCAACGGATAGACGCGCATTCTTTTGGAATTGACGGGAACTGTCACACTCCTCCCCTTAAAGACGTACTTGATTGAAGAGCAAGTATGTAAACCAGGTGGAATAGTTTACTGGTTGAGAACTGATGCTCACTAATAAATAGCTGCGTTGGCGATTGAAGATAAAAAAAGATAAATTATAACAGGATGGATTGTCAATGAATCTTCATATGAAGTATTAATTAGGTAATTAACCCCCAATAAAAGATTGGAACAATCGGGAATAAATGGTTTCTCAACTATGGAGACTTATACCTATAGAAAATAAAATATATATAAAAATATGTGCCCACGTTGGAGACTTGAATTGGGAAATAAGCCCTGGAAATAACAATTGGGAACTATGCCCTTGAATAAAGAATATATGTATAATAATAAAAAAGGCAAAGGCCTGAAACCATAGGTATGAAAATAAAAATTATTTATGAGGAGAAAATTTTGAGAAATTAGAAGTCTTAATTGACCAATGAAATTATTTATATACCAAAGGATAATAATGATTTTTCCTTCTGGAAACCCGGGCCAAGTGTCTTCTGAAACATGTAGACCTCAAAAACAGTGAACCTGGATGTACTATGTATAACCATGCGTAATCCTGGAAACCTCGCTCTTCTACCATGCAACGGACTTAGGTCACCCCCAGAGGTGCAATGGGGCCTGAATCAGCGCTACATAGAGAGAGAGGAGTGTGTCAATACCATAAGAGATACTACTCGAACTTATAGCGTATGTGCTATGTTCGGAGAAGATAATTCTCCGGTTCTGGGATTCTCATCTATCGCCAAACACAGCATTCCAAGAACTGGATAATGACGCGTTCAAGCCGGCGCGAAAACGACGGATAGACGCGCATTCTTTTGGAATTGACGGGAACTGTCCCAAGGTTCCCCTAATGGTTTCATTGTTCCTGAATCAATACTGCACTTTGCTCATGTGCAAACTTAATTCCGCCAAGCGTCATTTCTCACGCCCTAGTGGTCCGATCTCACTCAAATTTGGAGGGTATTTGGGAGATGACGATTTGACCATCTCATATCAATTGAACATGATTGTATCAATAATAGTTACTGCGCATGCGCCCATATGGAATCCTTGTAACAAGCTGTTTTTCCAGTTTTCATCCGATTTGGCTCACGCATGCCAGTCATGATCAAACTTGGACGGTCGAGATTGTGAGTTTGTGTGATCACATATACCACAGTTTTTGTGTCTGATTAAAAAGGGTAATTTCAACATTCACCTACTACGTATAAACCGTTAAATTGTGGAGTCCGGTGCCGTAAAGGTTTGATAATGGACCTTTGTGTAATAATTTGCATCGTTTTTCATACGTGTACACACACACACACACACACACACACAAATCAAGCTTTCCAAACAAAAGGACGAATTTGTTAGCCAGCACTTTTTGAGCACATTAAGTTGGTAAAATTTCAAAAAATAAACTCAAAACATCACTAAAATGGCTAAAAACAGCCAAAAATCGTTTAATTAGTATATTTTGGTAGAATATTGCTCAGATAAAGTTATAATTATAAAAGAGAGCATTCAGAAATACATATTAAAAATTATGCTGAAAAATGTAATTAACACTGGAATGTCCCGGCTCAATTTCCATCACTTAACTCCCCGGTGGGGTGTGTCAAACCCCAACTTTGAAAAGTGTTGGAAAATTCAAAAATAACTTACACTTGAATCAAATTTTATTTTTATTCTGTTATCAAGAGTGTAATAAAACATGAAGTGGGTACCTAAACTCATGACGAAAAAATTAATAGTAAGGCAAACCTCACGCTCTGAAGAAAAAAATAATAGCAGAAAGGTACCTCATTGTAACAAAATTTCAATATACAATTAGCACATTTTCATTTAAAAATAAAAATATATAAAATCTACAAATCAATTTTCTGAGATTAGTTTGATACCACTTACAAAACCCAAGAACTAGAATGAAAAGGTAACATAAAATTGGCACCAAGCAATAGGATCAACATTCTCAACACTTTGAAGATCTATGATGTTCACAGAAGAAACATCGAACTAGTTTCTTCAAAACTGTCACTTTTGACGCTTCTTCATCGGAGGCAACTTCTTGTAACTTTACATTATTTTCGGTGTTTGAATTTTCTCCGCCAAAATATACATCTTCTTCCTCCAACAGTTCCAACATGGATCTAATGTCTTCAGGATCCGAAAACTTGTGTTTTTCAGCCATTTCTAACGAGGAGCCAATAACAAAACTGTGGGATCGCCCACAAAAATAACACTTGATATAGAGAAAATCACAAGCGGTTAATTCCCCGGTGGCGTTTGTCAAACCCCAGGCACAAGAATGTACTACACAACACAGAAGTCTTGAACGTAGTAAACTGGGAAAAGGCTGAAGCCTTTAGGGAAGAAGTGGGGGGTGATATAGAATGGGGCGAGAAGAGCCAGACGTGCGGGATTCAACATGATAAACTGACTTCAAGTCGCGATTGGGGTTTGACAAACCCCACGGGGCATTACAGGGTTAAAATGCATTTACATTTTCTAAAAAATCAATAAAAACTGCAAAAAATGCTAAAATTTCAAAACCCCTATTTGAATAGGAGATTATTATTATTGAGAATGCGTTTTCTGTCATAAAATTAATAGTTAATAACTTCCTTGCACTCTATATGCTGAAATTTCACAACAATTCAACAGTATTACTTACAATACGATAATTTACGTGAATTCGATCACATGATCCTGCTGCATGACTGGAACTTTTCTTCTTGTCATTGTTGAAGCCCTTAGGGAGAGCAAACGAATTGACGTACGACCACCCGGGTGATTTCATTTGATTCTATATTCGAATTGATTAGGTAATCGAATCCTTATATGCGATAAATGAAACCTGTTACCTTGACTTTTAGTTTAGTTAGTTTAGTTTTTGAGATCTCGATTTTTGAATATGTTAGCCTTTGATTCTACACCTTTAGGGTTGATTGAACGTGATGCCGATGTAACTGGCACATCCCCAGCCGAAATATGATTTTTGAGTTATATTTCATAAAGTTAGGACCAATAGTTTCAGAGAAAAGCTTCGGACTGCATTGGCGATTTTTTTCATTTTTAGCGAACTTTCGGAAAAAATGAAGCTATTGTAATGGCTCGGAAAATAATAAAATCAAAACTTTTGAAAAAATTCTTTATTGAAATCCGTTTTGGACATTCTGAAACGAATCCATGAGTTTAACGCTTTTTCATACGTATACACATATAAACTTTTTGAGCACGTTAAATTGTGGGCGTTAAGATTTTTTCTTGGTGATTTCAAAGGTTCATTATTGAGAACAATAAACCAAAACAAGATGAAACTAGAGGCTTGACCATTACCTGTGCGCCGACATTTTTTGTTCATAATTTTGAAAAAGATACAATCATCGTTCAAATTCAGGTATTGATTTGGGGTGCCTCATAAATGTGATGTACCAACTAAAGGTTGTCATTGTTACCTTAAAGGAGTTCAAGATAATGGTTTAGGCCGATGTCACAACTTGCTTATTAGCTCGTGAGGATGTTGGGAGGGTAAAAATCCGATCAGTCGCATCCGAGCGGTGAAAAACATTCGGTGTACTGAGAGGCTGCAGATGTTTCCCAAGAAACCCCTCAGCCCCCCCCCCCTCCCCCCCCGACGGTAATGCTCCTATATAAATTAATGTTGAATAAATATTCACTCTCTTCCCTCCACCCTAGGGGTACCCAGATGGTTTACGCAGGTCGGAGACGGGCAAGGAAGAGGAGATTTTCAAGGAACGGAAGTGACAGGTATGCCACTGGAGTTCCATAATTCACAAGAAAATGGAGGAGGTGTTCCTCCTTTGCCACCGACCTTGTAAACACTATGAATAGGAACTGTCGTGGAACCGTTCACGCCCGCCAGTTCACGTTAACGCCTCCGTCTTTTTCTGTGGAAAGTTGCTTTCCCCGGGAATTTCTCGCTCTCTTAGCTTTTCTTCTTGCGGCACCAAGTAAATTAACCCAGGAGTACTCCGGTATATGGAGGGGGGCTGTTGGTTATCTTTTCAAAACTAGGACAATATCAGGTTAGAGTTGGAATTAATCTCAAATAAACTTCTATCCACGTCAACTCAAGTACGGCAAAAAGTAACTGCAAGTTATACGTCAAGTAGTAGGTCTGAGTAAATAGTAGTCCATCAATCTCAACCATGCAGACTCTGGAAAATTGTTAGCGCAGAAGGAGCGTTCTGAGCCCATAACCTCTCATAGAAGTTTAGCACTATGCAATTAAAGGGTATACTCTCTCTACAAGTAAACACAACATTTCATGCATTCATTCTACTAAATATAGCAGTAATGAAGCCCAATTCACAGTAAATATACCCAACAGAATGATCCCTGATTGATTAAGTTTCAGTCGTGCAGCATGATAGTATGAGTAAAATTTTTTAAATTTTCCTATTGTATAATGATAAATTGTTTTCGAATTAGAGCTTTATGAGTGCAAGAAAGTTGTTAACTATTAATTTTAAATGGCAAAAAACGTAGAAGCCAAGCCGAGCTTTTTTTGCAGTTTTCATCAATTATTTTTAGCATATTTTAATGAAATTATAATGAAGCTGAATTTTGTACATAAGTTGTTTAATGTCCTACTTTATAGTTAATCAACTTTATTTTAGCAATATTCTGCAAAAAAAAATTTAATTTTAACAATTTTTAGCCGTTTTTAGCTATTTTTATAGTACTTTTTCTGAAATTTGACCAATTTGATGTTCTCCAAAAGTGCTGGCCAACCAACTCATCCTTTCGTTTGGAAAGCTTGATTTTTTGACGCAAGAACGGAATTTTTATCTTAATCGTAAGGAGAGTTATCGCCTGGAATATGTGTGTGTGTGTGTGTGTGTGTGTGTGTGTGTGTGTGTGTGTGTGTGTGTGTGTGTGTGTGTGTGTGTGTGTGTGTGTGTGTGTGTGTGTACCCCTGTACAAACAAGCTCTCCGGGAAAACCAGCTGTATTTGTAAAGAATGTGTACCTCGACCTTCACAGAAATTAAAACACTACCTGCTATGAATATGAATGTATTATGCAATATTAATTTATATAATATTTAAATAGTATTATGAAGGTGGATATGTTTAATAAGGAAGTTACATGTGTGCAGAGGTAACATTTTGAGTAGGGAAATCAAATATTTAGGTACCATAGGAAAAACAATATACAATAATGGATTAAAATTTATTTATGTATACGTGCATATATTTCGCTATCGATTATAAATAACTATGATGAGCGAATAACTCAACAATCATAGAAAAAGATGGACACGATGATGTTATATTGTGACTAATATAAATGAAGATAAGAAATACATTATCATTAAATATTAAAGTAACTATAAATGTGAAATTGAAATGTTAAGAATAAAGTTAAATATGTTTTCCAATAGGTTCGCATAATAATATGAGAAATGATGGAACTATGATGATGCGACTTACAAAATGTAAGAACACACTCCAAAAATTTGTAAAGCCCCACGCGACCTTGTGTCTTGGGGCTCCCAAGTTTGATTGTTACATTTTGATATAATAAACGTACTTCGTATTTCGCGCGCGCGCGCGCGCGCGCGTGTGTGTGTGTGTGTGTGTGTGTAAGATAGGTCTCCTCTTTTCTTCTACCTCAACAAATCAATAGTCGTCAGATGCAGTTGAATACTGTAATTACAAAATAATAACAAAATTACAAATTTGAAAGTAATAATAATCATCTCTACGTAGGTAGGTACATGATGAATACAAAGGCTCACCTGAATCTATAACGAAAGTCTTTTTTCCGAAGGATAAATAAAAAGAAATGTCAACGACACCAGCACCGCTGTCAATACTTTGGTGTATCAACCACAACTGAAAACTTCCTCTAGTTTACGAACAATGTTTTTATAAAAATCGTATCTTATCTCACTTATTAGATAGGGCCATAGGTCCGTGCACATACCAAAATAAATAGCTAAGTAAATAAATATATGTCTGAAATGTGATTCAAGGTCCATTGAATCTTACACACACACACACACTTTTTTTTTTTTTTTACTAGAACAAGTGTTTCACCAAAACAAAGAGTACAAGTGTAGAAAAGTTACACTTGTAGAATTTATGTTTACAAATGTAGCAGAAAATAATAATGGCGTATGGGAACTAACGAAATGAACAACCTCAAGCGGGACGTCGAATTGAAGTTTGTCAGTGAATCATAATCTAAAAACAGTTCCAAGTACACGATAGGATGTTTATCGTACATGACTAAATGTAAGGATTGGAAAACAGACAAATTATAGACTGAAAAGTGGAGGAAGTGTGTATTTGAATTCAACTTATTCTGATGGCTGGCATAATCGGATTTTTCCTCTTCATTCAGCGGAAATGATTGATCAATTCATCAAGTCTTAATGCTGCTAGGTTAGGAATGTCATGTGTAACTTCAAAATTATCTTCACTTTGTTCTTCAAAGATAGGGAGATCCCTCAGTACCAGATCAGGAAAAATTGCACAGGGTCACGCAGCATTTGAATCATTCAAGGGTCTTGGAAGACATCATAAATCTCTCGTTAAACTCGAAAATACCCTCGAAAGAATCGTTCATTCATGACCGACAAAATCGTTGGCGTCTTCTACACTGAATTCTTCTTTCTTGTCTGTATTCTTCAGCAGAAGATGATTCCCACATATTAAACACCGAAAAATGGTCAACTCACAATGCTGGAATATAACTAGTTTACAGCTCAATGGACGTAGGTTAAAAATCAGCCAATTTTTACAACTGGAAACAATGACTTGTACAAAATGATGGGGAAACACTTGTCCAAATTTGCATGTACACTTGTTAACTTTCACTGTGCATTACAAGTCTACATTTGTACATTTATGAAACGCTTGCACACTCATTACATAAAATCGGCTTGTAACTTGTCACTTGTTGCTTTATGAAACAGGCCCCAGACCTTCAATAGTGCTAGGAACAAATTTATCGAAGAGACGGCCAAGGTAGTCATTCAACCGATTAACTTGGAAACGCTCCTCATCTATTCTATAAATGAGTAATGTTAGCAACTTCTCGCTCAAACTCATAGACGCATTTGAACGGGGTTTTTGCAAATGATCGGGATGGCACGGGGTTTGTGTAAAAGAATTTTTTATAATGTTCAACCAGATCAGCGCTGAATTCGCCAAGTTCGGTCCTTTCCACCCTAGAAATGTGATATTTGACAGAGAGCCTCCCTAGGGCATTAAGAGACGAATGCAATGATGGGTTTTAACTAGATCAGCTGATTCGGCTAAATTCTCTTCTATTCACCCTAGGAATTGGAATTATTAAATTAATAAAATGTCTCCCTCAACCAATACGGCTATATACACTTCTCCTTCTAAGCATCGATACAACGATCATTTTCTCGCCTATCTGGCGGGTAACGCGACTAGTATCCAGTAAAATCACAACTTACGATGCCATCGCTCTATTCCTCAAAGACTCCAACAAAGCGCTGTGACATTAATTATCAATAATATTGCTTTACGAATGTTTACAAAGTATGACTCATTATCGTAGAAGAATTCAATTCAGTTATTTATGTATACCTAAGTTATAAATGTCATGATACCAAAACAGGTAATGACATTTGAGGTAGTTTCACCTGGAAATGACGTTTACGTAATATGCCAACTCTTCGACCTTTTATTTCATTTTCCGTCCGCATTTCGCCAAACCTCAAATAAGTATAAATAAATTAAACTGAATGGTTGTAGAGAAAGAGGGATTTCGATCCCATCCGAAACACGCAGCTCGGATTAATCAAAAGCTGAAAAAGTTGAAAAAGTTTGATTAATCGTCGCAGTTGAAAACTTTTGTTCTTGGACATACCCGACTGTTAAGACCCTTGTAATTATGTGTCAGGCTGTAGGGATGGGGATGATTCTGTTGAAGAGAGTTTTGACTCGCGTTTTAACCGTAGATTTTTCTCTCTCTCGTTTCCTCTTGATTCTGGTTGTGATAAATGACTCAATCCGCCGTACGAGGTCCGTACCTTGGTATTGTGCCGTCTTTTCACTTAATGTCGTTAAAAACTAATTAACCCCCCTCCCACCCTCTTGCCAGCATGTTCGATGTGGAACGAGAGAGCTCGCTCGGACCGAGTTGGAACAAAAGGTTCCGAAACCGCTTCGTGGAGAACAATGAGGCTCTGCTGCGTTGGAAATGTGAGGTTTAATTCTATTGGACAAAACCCCCCAGCTCTTCCTCAGTTCCTTTCGCAAAAGGTTTATTGAAATAGCAGCTCTATGTTTCGAGCCTGGTTCTTTTTAACTCACTATATAGGGTCAAACTTGACCCCATGCATTTCCGGCCATGTGTCAATTTCGTAATTTTTCCAAAAGAAAATGTACTACTTTAGTGCTTTTCAAAAAGCACACGCAAAAGCAGCTGTCTACTTTTCCCACAGAACTGTTTTATTCTCCAAACTACTACTAGAGAGAGTTGGCATGGACATTCTTAATTGCCGTGTCAGATATCTGATTGCCGAATGCAGAGAGTCTGTGTTTCGAAAAACCGATCATACTTTCATCCACTTCTTATCTAATATCTAGTTTATTATATATGTGTCTATCTAATATATATTATTAAAATGAAACTCCGTCCACGCTATGCACGGCCAAACGGCACGTCAATTCACATCTACGAGGTGGGTCTTCTAGGGTGTGAACGAAAGGGTTCATAAGCCATTTTAAAATTGTCTACCCCACCCGAAATCTGGGTTGAATGGTGGGAGGGGGGTGGCACCCCCGTTTAAGGTCTGTGTTTTGGCCAAGTGCTCGATCTCCTATTGGCTGCCTCATTATATTTTGGTCGAGAGTACTTTGTATTGCAGCTACAAAGGAAGGTCTCGCGTTTGAAAGTCATTTCCAAAAGAAAAATAGACGGGGAAAACAATGGTGATAACCTAATGTGTCTAATGGTCTTCATTTTTTGGGGATTTTATAAGAATGAAACTCTGTCCACGCTATGAACAGCCAAACGGCACGTCTATTCCCGACCATGAGTGGAGGGATCTTCTTGGGTTAGCCCAAAAGTGTGAATAAGCCATTTTAAAACTTTCTACCCCCACCCGAACCATGGGCTTGAGGGCGGGAGGGGGATGGGGTCAGTTTGTTGAGGTTAGATAATGACCCGCAATACCGAGCCACCTTGAAGTCGCGGTCGCTTTTTGTCCCTTGCTTGTGGCGGGAATCGAGTGGGATCCTCGTTTAACGCGTGTTTCTTGCAACTACAAACGTCTGATTTCAACGAGATTTTCATAGGGACTTGGGATGGACTCAAAAGAAACATTCCGTCGCAACTATACATCGCACCCTGAGCAAGCGAAGCAAGTGAGAAACTACACTAGTACTCTGTACAGGCAACCATATACTTGAACCTTTCATAAATACATAGACAAAGCCAACTAATCACCCTTCCATGTTTGGTACTTATACAACTCTGGCATAGAAATACATACCTATAGTTCCCTACAGTCCCACATAATATTTGTACGTTACAATGATTAATTTGAATTTACGTTTTATTGGAAGTTTTATGTTATATGCATACCTACTAAATAAATTTTTTTGGTCACTACCTAACTAAGGCTTTAATTATTTGTGACGCTTCGAACGTGTTGCTTGAATATTCTTTACCATCCTTATTTTTTAAAATATTGTTGCTTCATTGTTTCAGGTGCGATGTTGATGGGGACGGGACAAAGTTACGTGGAAGAGGGGCCACGGCGGGGGCCTTCCTTCCTCATGGAGCCGCCTCCGAGGCTCGAGTTCTCCAACAGCTCTGGCGGGCGTTTGGACTGCACTGCCTCCGGCCTCCCGCAGCCGACCGTGTCATGGCAGGTAATACCATTATCATTATATTGCTCCCAAGAATCCACTGTTCACTCGAAGGTTATGCGGGAAATGTGGGATACGTTTCAGTTACCAATGAGTACCATTTTAGCTCATGGACATGAACCTTTTTGCGCCTGACTTTTAAATGCCCACACAACTCTCCCCAGTCCTTGATTTGAAGGGCCTCTCGGACCAAGACAACTCTTCTGTCCTGACTTATTTTGGAATTTTTGCACTCTTCCGTTCCGCCTATCTTCTAAGAAGCATTACAGGCTCAAAATTCGTTCAAATTTCACCAAATTTTGAGACAATGTTTGCTACATTTACAGTCGAAGGAATGTTCAGTTCACTCACATTTATACCATAATCAGTTGCTAAATCTTGCAAAGACCCATCCGTAAGTTCTAGGCATTCTTCCTTGTCTGAACAATCGCTGTACTCTTCATTACTGTAAGCATCCGTTACAAGTTCAATCATTTCTTCGTCCGTGAAAGCACGGCGATTTCTTAGCGACATTTCACAGAAAATAACACGGATGGAATAATACAAGACAAACTCGTACGAAAGGGCAAGCGGTACTTTTGGGAGGAGAATGGTGAACCCTCCCTCCCCTGCTCAGCAATGTAGAATGTTCAATGTATACACAATCCAAAGTCTTCCAACTACCTAACGCTCTGAGTCCAAAAAACCATGAATGAGGGGAGAAAAAATGAATGAAGTGACGTCATAACAAAACAAAAAGGGAACTCTATATATGCAGAGCCCGGCAGGGAGGTGATCTAAGGTCAGACTGTATATATTCAGACCCGGGCAGTGACGTTCACCTAGGTGAACCACGGCACAAAAAGGCTAGAACACCATGGTGGCCGCTCGCTTTCCATCGGCCATCATTGCAGCTAAGCGTGTCGTGATAGAGGATACCTACAAGTGAATGTCTCTTTCTTGTGCCTGAAAAAATCCATACTTAGTTCATTCGATGGTCAATACGAAAATATAGGTCACCCTTAAGTCAACCATGAGACAAGTCACTGCAGCTGACCGTGTTGTGACAGGTGAGACCAATACGTGGATATTCCTCATGGTTATGGAGTGTTGCCTTGTCCTTAGTGTAGATTGGGTTCGTTAAGGGTGAGAGATTTCAGGCTTCTCTTATTATGTCGTTTATTGTAGTTGTGCTAAGCGCATTTGCCAATGTATGGCCTCATCAGAGCATAGTTTGTGAGAGATTAGTTGTTGAAGCCTGATTTATAAATGGGGGGAGTCCTCCTTGTTCATCTTGGTATGACCCATGTAGACTATACTAGAATAGATATAACTTCCGTATTGGGCGGTGGGGTGTTCTGGCGTTGGAGTGAGAGGGAAAAGTGCCTGGTTGACCAATGAGAGCGAGGAGCGCTTCACATGGTTGCCACATCGCACCGCTTCGAAACGAGCAGCTTGTGGTTTACTGTGTCAAATGCACGGGAGAAGTCAATCAGGCACAGAAAAACCACTTTCCGACTATCCATTGCACGTCTAGTATCATCTAGAACTCAGAAATATACAGGAAACAATGTAGCTCACCGCAGTGCCAGCACCAACGCGGCAACACTGCGCCGGCTGTCTCCCCACGGCTAGCTCCCCCTCCATACGACTCCAATACGGAAGTTGTATCTATTCAAGTATAGTTGGTTGTTGAAGATGGTGTCGTACGGAGTTGATGTACATCTCGTCCCTGCTTCCCTCGATGCAGTACTTCATAATGGTTATGGTGTGGTGCCTTGTCCTTAGTGTAGGTTGGGTTGGTTGAGGGTGAGAAATTTCATCCTTGAGCACAGTCTACAACCATCTAGTCTACATGCGTCATACCGAGATGAACAAAGAGGACTCCCCCCGTTTATAAATATTCAACAACTCACCTTTCACAAACTATGCTCTGATGAGGCCATACATTGGCAAAAGTGCTTAGCACAACTACAATAAACGACATAATCAGATAAGCCTGAAATCTCTCAGCCTCAACCAACCCAACATACACTATGGACATTCCTCCGGTTGCCCCAGAAGGATCAGCAGCCTAGAGGTGCATCACTTTCCAACAGTATCATCTGTCTGCGTCCATTTGAGGTTTAAATCAAATCTTGAGTACAGTTGTTTTCTATGCTCCAATTTTTAGGACGTCCCTCTGAAACTATAGGCTAGGGACGACCTATTGGGATTGATCCAGGGGGTGTGTGGTGACAATGCTAACATATGAAGAAAAGAAGATAATAATAACCGCATACAAATCCGTTTCAGACCATTCTAAGACCAGTTTCGTGAAAAAAAAAAAAAAAAAAAAAAACAGGTGTATTTGCGTATGTGACAAATTTTGTCGAAGCTGCTCAGGCCACAATTATCTATCAGCCAATTTTCGAGATTCTTCCATTGTTCGATCCAAATTTTAGTCTAGTTTTGCAAAAAATCTCGGAAGTTTTAAATTTCAGGATGGAAGACGAAGAATGGCGGGGGCAAAGCAACCACGAAAAAACGTGTTTTTGTGTAATACTCTTGACGACGCCACAAAGGTTTCAATTCTCAACCGATTTTTGTGATTCCCATTTTGTTCGATGCCGATTTCAGTATTGTGCAAAAAAACTTCGGGAATTTCGATTTGCTGTCGAGTTTGGAGGTGGAGGGGATATTTACTGATTTTTTCAAGCGCTGCTACAGCCAAAATCTCGACCGATTTTCGTGATTATTATTTTGTTCCATTATAAAATCGATGTAGTTTTAGAAAGTAAGTCAGTATTTTAAAATTTCATCATGTAAGGGGGTGAATAGAGGGGTTAGTATTTATAAATCGTGATATTTTTACTATATTCATCTGATTTCCGTAACAGTTTTCTATGTTTGTTCGATCCAGATTTCAGTCCATTTATGAAACCATGGAATTTTCAAATTTACATTCATTGAAGGGATCAAATGGGGTATTTTTGGGAAGGTATTTTGGGGTATTCATGACATTTTTCCCCTCTCTCATCTTATTTCTCACTAAAATTACGTTGGGGGAGGGGGTCGTCGTTCCTGTAACGCATGTACTCTTAATGCATAAAATAACTCTGTAATGCATAAACATTAAAAATACGTTTTTTAGGGGAGCCCAATTAAGTTGGGAGGACAATTACTTTCGTCTATGCGTGGAAAGGCAAGTGTTTTCTGTGCTTATGCGCAGTTATCCACAGTCTGGTCGATGCCCATGACAGTGATGAGAGAGAGAGAGAGAGAGGGAGAGAGAGAGAGAGAGAGAGAGAGAGAGAGAGAGAGAGAGAGAGTGGTTGAGGGGGGGGGGGGGGGTATGCAAACAGAAGTGTCCACAATGCCCAAACAAATGATCAGAGGATGAGCCCCATTTGTATCACAACCAAGGTTTGCTTAAGAGCACCTTAGTAATGAAGTCCAGATGGAAAAAAATTGACCAAGGCATGATTTCTTTAGACACCGTCTTATTCGGATGAAGTAAGGGCGAGTCTCCAGAGCCCTGATGAACCTAGGTACCGTCGTACTTGATAGAAAGGAGGACGAAGCTCCAGAGCGCTGATTTATCAAGTCACCCTCTTCATTGATAATTAGGAGAGAAGTTAGAAGGCCTTTGGATAAGGAAATGTCCACCCGAAGTCCTAACCGGAAATTTATTAGACACAAAGGGTCAGCTGGTACGTTTCTTTTTACCAAAACGTTGATTCTGCTCACTGTTTTCTGTGAAACCTTCAGTTTTTCAGCAATTTCTGTCTGTCAATTGTATTTTTGTCCATATGCTCATAACCAAGCTCTCTTGCGAGGAGAGATCAGTCAGCTCTCTCTCATTTCAACAAGTCTCTAGCACAAAATCACTAATAACCACGATTTTTAGACACCCTTAAGTAAGAAACTGGAAAAAAATCAACATATCACAAGAAACAGCTTTGATAAACAAAATTGAAAATACCAGGTAATGTCTGATAAGACCCACCGATATTAGATCGAAAGGGTTATTTCTGCTGGTAATATAATACTAGTAAAATAAACGTTTACGAACCTTTCGGAGGAGAGTTACTCGTCTTGTACTGGGGGCCAGCTCGACTTGCGGTACGTAAATACTCAGACCCAGCGTTGCCCGGGAGGGATTAAATGTAAAAAACAGAGAAGAAACTAGATAGTCTGTGAGAATCGTATAGTAATTTTTTCAGAAAAATGTCATTATGCTTAAAGAAAGGATGTAGAGGCGGTTTATGAGAGGAATAGTATATTTTCCGGTTTTCCTCTCTTCGAGTCTAATAAACTTCACACCCCAACATATGTGCAGGAAAGCTAATCGTATACGAAATCAAACTATAAGTCATGTTTGCGTGAACACAAAATTTGCTATCTTCAGCAACGGGAAAGCAAAAAATTGCAACGATTCATAGGTTGGTATACTTGGTATACGACTAACCAAACGCTATCGTCACGCTAAAGTCTCTTCAGTATTTCAAAGTTGACCATTCTCTTGAATTCGAGATCGAGTTGAAGAAGTTTGAAATCATTTTACGCTCTGCTTTATCAGCTATCTTCACAGACATTGAATAACTAGGTTCGACCCAAGAAAAAATAATATTCGCCAACGCATATGTCGTTGAAAACATCGGTTCTCGTCAGATCACCGAAGTTAAGCAACATCGGGCTTGGTTTAGGTAGTAATTGGATGGATGACTTGGACGGCATCTTTTTTATTTTTTGTCTAATTTATTATTCAATTTTTCATCTAGCAACATGAAATTTATGTAATCAGACATCGTGGAATAGTTCGTTTCAAGTGCCTAACCTGCTTCATCAAATGGTGATTTCCAGGATCTGAGATGGTACCTAGCACAAATCTTGCTACAAACCAACTCAATTTGTTATTGAACTAACAACAACTTTTGTATACAAACCTATTATTTAAAGACAGACCTGCTCGTTTTCTGAATCTCTATGTTGGTAGATACAACTTTGTAGTACGAAATGTACTTGCGAATGCTTACGAAGAATGGGTATCTACTTTAAAATCGAAAAAGTATCAACGACTGCATTTACTCCCAAGTAGGTGAACAGGATATCTGGCTGTCGGACGAAGTAGGTACTTTGTTCACATAATCAACGGAATTTAATTTAATAATGCAATTATATTTATCACAGGTTCTTACTTTTTTCGACTAGGTGGGTAACAGTAGAAGGGAAACGTTATTAGATGACAGTCAGAGGGAGAACGAATACCTAACCTATTTTTAAAACTGTGGTCACCTTTGCGTCAGGTTAGGACGACTACACGTAGGACGGGATTCCAACGAAAGCGTTTTTCCCGCCCACGTGTTGGTGGGCCTTTTTCCCGTAAACGCGTAGTTCTACGCGTTGAGGCGTGAATTCGCGCATGCGCAGTTGGTATTTCAATCTTTTCGCATACACGAGTAGACAATTACGGGAAGAACAAAAACTCTCCAATTTTATTATACTTATAATTATTTCACTTAAATATAATGCAGGCTGATAGTGGATATTAAAACTCTTGTATTGCAGGGACTGGACGGGTCCAACGTTATGGACGTGCCGGGAGTGAGGAGGGTGCTCGCCAACGGGACTCTCCTCATGCTGGCTTTCCCGCCGGAGCTGTATCGTCAGGACGTCCACTCCAACGTGTACCGGTGCACGGCGACCAACAACGTCGGCACGATCATCAGTAGAGACGTTCACGTCCGTGCCGGTAAGTTGGACTATTAAATGTACAGTGATGAACATATTATATACAGCTTTTCCAGATTAAATTCAACATTTTCCAATTTGAATCCAACATTTTCCATAACTGGCTCCACCATTTTCCAAATAGAATCCAACTTTTTCCAAATAGAGTCCAACATTTTCCCAATAGATTTTAACATTTCCAAATAGGATTCAAAATTTCATGGAAATTTGAAAAATCGATAGAAAAACGTAATAATGTGGTGGGGCCAGTGTTTAACACCTTAAGAGGCATTTTGACGTTGACAAGCAATCAAGTTATGTTTTTTCGTTTGTTCAAACTTGAAGCTTACATCTATTGCTACATCAGGATGTCCTCAAACTGCTCGGTATTGAAAAAATCACTAATTCAAGCCACAAAACATCATTAGTTTCTTTTTTTCGAAATTGATTTTTTGACCCAGTATTTGACAGCCACATTTTTTTTTTTTTTTTTTTTTTTTTAACCTGTGATTGACACCCTATGATTGACAAAGCAATTCTTCTGAAATAAATGATTCCTTGTATTAACAAAACTTTTATTTCAACATTTTACAAATAAATTGACCATTTGAACTTAGTTTTATTAATCTAAAATATAAGATGAATATGAGTATTCATAAAGAAAAAGGTTAAAAATATCACCGGATGTTTCATCACAAAATAGGTACAATGTTTTCTCGATGCCATAGGCGCATAACGATTCTAATGGTAAACTAGCAGCTTGTGAGTTGCTACGTATTTAAATAAATATAAAAAATACAGAACGAATGATAAGAACGAATAGAGATCATTCTCTATGATGAATGAGAATGAGCATCACTGAGGGGAGCATCAATATGGGAACTAGTAATTGACATTTGCATTTTCACATGCAATCTTTGATTATTTCCAAAAAATGATAGCATAAATGCAATCTACACAAAAAATTGATTGAGATAAACCATGGAAACAATCGAATTTGAAAATGTGGGGGGAATGGTTAAGTAAAATAAAACGCTTACCACTTTAGCAAAATCACAGGAAACAGCACCAAAGAAATTACAACACGAGGTTCTGTTCGGTAACCTCCAGATTTCACAAAAACCCGCCTGAAACAATTTCCAACCTTTATACTTTACTGAGATTGTATATTGCCTCAAAATAAAAACGACCTACTAAAATGGTACGAGTGCGTATGTTTATTGAGGTTTCGGTTGGACAATGATAGCGATCTTTACAATCTAATAAAGATTGAAGATGAAATTAGGCCCACAAATTACCGATCAATAATTCATTCATAATCATTCGGGTTGCAATATTGGCAAATAGGCAAGTAGCAAACGGCAAAAATGTAGTGGTTTCTTATTTGCCGAGCTTGACAACATGATGGACACTGATGTGGGAATATTGTCAGACCCGGGTTTTTTTTTAATAGTCGATCCATGAAGAAAATGCTCTTACTCTACTCTGTAGTAGCTCCATTTGTGAATCGTCCTTATTTTGTCGCCTACGAACACCAATGAGGATGCTAACGGCGCTATCTGCCAGACAGAATTTATCTGATGGATAATTTTATCTGCTAGGTAGGTAATTCGGCATTGATAAACGACTCACATTCTTTATCTTGACTATAGCGCTATACTCAGTATAGCTATCCTGCAGTTAATGTAGGTAATTGATAAACCAGCCCTAAATCATTACATCACGAACGGTTTCATTCATCACCTCTCAAGTAGCACAATTAAAATGAGGTGATTATTATTTTAGAAACTGTTGCCTGCGGTTTTCCCTCCCCACCACCCTTCCAGTTCTGGAGTAAAGCAATAGAAAGGATGTGGCCAACCACTTCTGAGGTCCCCGCCTCAGCTCAGCTGCGGGGGTCCGCCCGCTTGGTCGGGACAGGACCCTTGTTAATTTTGAATTATCTACCTGAGCCACCCGCGGCCGTTATTTAGAATAGAATTAACCTCACGCCACCTCCAGGAGAGGCCATTACTCAACTTGAGTCAACGCTATTCATGACGTTCGTCCGCCGAACTTGGACAGAGTTAATATTGGTCCACTTCAGAGGTCACTCAAAAATGATTAAAAACTTTAAAAAAAAAGAAGAAAAAGAAAGGTTCTTCGCGAAATATGCTAAGTAATTAAATTAGCAACCTTCCTAAACAAATAATATGATCCGAGACGAATTCCTCTTATGCGACGCTTCGAACATGGTTCCAGCATGTTGTAATCCTTTCAAACATAATAGGGAGTTTTTGCAACGCTGGGTCGTAGTCGAGTGAGAGGAACTACGAATAGAAATAGAGCATTGCGCATACGCGAAAAATGATAACGGTTAGCGGTCCATTTGTTGTACGAATAGAAAAATCCTATTCGTAGCTCAAGGGAAACCGAATACAGCTCCGAATACGCATGTAACCTTTTATGACGATAACCTATAATAAATTTTTTTAGTTCCTATTTCAAGGTGGCATGACAAGCGCATTGTAACATTCGTAATTTTCAAAAAAAGGTGTTTAGTTTGTAGGATTTATCCTAAAAAAAGTTATGCTGATACCTTATAATGGATTCTAAAACTTCTCGATCTACCATCAGTCCGATTTCGTTCGAGGGTATTCTGGTACAGGTCTCAGGAAGGCATCCTACTAATTTTGTTGAAATAGGTAACCATAGAACCTGCCAAACCTGGATTTGGTTGTTATAGACGAAGCTCCGATACTGATAGATCGATTTTGATGAAATGGGTAGGGATTGTGCCACATTACAGAGAAAATAGACACAAATAGAAACGGTTGTCTTTGCCCTTTGTCGTGTATTAGCAGGTATCCAGATCTTCAATAATGAAACGTAATTGGCCAAGGGAAAAAAATGTAAAATATCGTACATATTATGTAGGTAATGTGTACAGGTAGGTACTCGTAGATACATGTTTATAATATAGGTATGTACATCTTGATCGTTGATTATGTTGAAGTTCCCAAATGAAATTCTCTCCTAACCCAAGGCGGATTTCGATGTTGCTTTAACAACTACCTACCCTTCCAAGTTCCCTTCCTTCTACTACATCTATTTCTAGTGAAAAAATTTAAACCACAGATAAAGTTGTTGCTGATTTGATACTTCTTCCGTCATGAATGAATTCATTACACGTTATTTAACTCGGGCTAAATTATGAAGATTTGGAGTAGTGTAGTCACGTTAGTATGACTTTTGAATCGTTTCGTTCAACCGTACAAAGATTCTCTATTCGTACAACGACTCAGATGAACGACTCTGATGGTAACTGCCAAAACTCCCTAATATCTTCAGAGCAGTGGAAGCTAGAGGTGAACGAAGATAATTTATATTCACATAATGAATAGTGCAAAAGATGTCTTGAGATTGAATGGAGAACAAATCATGAAACTTGATAACTATGCGTTCAATAAACCGCGGATATAATTATTGTTAATGAAAATAAACATGACGACTAGTATTCTAGGATTATTTTACAAAAAACCGTACCTGTCCATAGTACATGAATGTGGCGTTTGGGCATTTGCATGTCATTATTGTAATTTTGGTTCATTATTTTCATCTGTAAGCTTTTGTCCGTCCTGGGTATGAAGTTAACTGCGAACGTGGTGGTAGACAACAGCATTATTATACTATTGTTATGAGGAAGAGGTAATATTGTTACGTACCAAAATTGTTTCATACCTCTGACAGATTTCGAACTCTTGTCCGTATACACCTACCACCCAAAATTCTACGTGTTTGCTCCATAAAGGCGGAACAAAGACCAAACCCGTTGACACTGATTATAAAATCCTTATCAGAGAGAAGTACGAATTGAACAAGTTTTGGACACCGTTTGCTAATGGGTAAGCAGCGCGAACTAAATCACTCGCGACGAAGTTGTGGAAACCCATTTCAAAACGGAATTTAGTGAAAAACTTTGTCTATTTCCACGAAAAATAAAGAGTTACAATGTTGAATCGATTTCGACGAGACACATTAGAAAGGACACAGCTTATATAGTGGCAGGTGAAGGGAGATTGAATCCCATTGGTCGAGAGAAAGGGAAGGGGCAGGAGGTACAACCAATTATGTGCATACAAAGTGAAGAGGGATTATAGCTAATCAGATGAAGTGAAAGGGGGAAATAACTAAATATGGTTTCAACAGTGTGAAGGGATAATTCCAAGCTTTACAGAAATGGACCTTTCAGTGGTATATATATTGAGTATATATATTGGTATATGTTGAGGTATATACTCATTTAAACATTTACCAGACCTGTCACTTTTGATAATTTCGAATTTGTCAAGTACGTTCAACATACATCCCTTTGGGCAAAAATGAAAAAATTCTACGAACTGTCTGTCAGATCAAAATTGTAACTATGATTGGATTCCTTAAGATGTTTTGCAAATGTACGAACTCGTAGACTTACCCTTATTTTCCCTGAAATCCTCCTGACGCTCGTCTATTTTTTCCTTAAATTTCCTACCAGTCTGACCGCAATATTCGTAGCCACAAGAACATTTTAATTTATAAACCCCACTTTTTTCCTGAACACTAATTTTGTCCTTAAAGGATCCTAGTAATGCTTTAAGACTATTTTTAGTTTTAAAACCTACTTTATAACCTCTCGATGATTGAATTTTGCCAATTTCATCAGAAATGTTCCCATAATAAGGTAAACTTATCCATTGCTTTTTTTTCTAAAGTTACATCTTCCCAGATTGAATGAGTCAGTGTGTTTGGTCTTCGTTCCGCCTATATGGAGCACACACGTAAAATGGTGGGTGGTAGGTGTATATTTCACGCCCCAACTTCCGCCATAACGAAGTTAGTGTGGCGATGTGTAATATCAGGCGATCGTGATTTTGGCGTTAGCTCAAAAGCAAACATCAAAGGAACGCTGGAGATAAAGCCCCCCAATGACCACCATATTAGCTCACTTTATTTCGTCGACCTCGGACCACCTCTCTCAGTACGTCGACCCCATACTCTACCCTAACTGCCTTTATAACCCCGTTTGGTTGTCTTCACTAAAGACCATGTGAGGGTATTTTAGAACGCTATACCTCCCTCCCGCCGTAAAAGTGCAATATGGCCCCACATAACCCTCCAGCCTCTACTGAGGCACTTTACGCTTTCGGTGAGCTCTCAAAAGATGGCGTTACTGTAGCTAAGGGACGGACCTCCAGCTACGGCTCGAGAACGGTGGGTTTGGCCGATTGGGAATCATTTCCCATTTTCTCTCTTCAACTTGCCTCTTGGGAAATTAAATAAGCGATGATCACCGTCCGTGGAGGCATCCATGTTTTGCCTTGATCGTTTTCAGTACGCTGCTCAACGCGTCTTTCGTTTCAACGGTTCATTCATCCATAATGAGAACGAATTGAAAGCCATCGTTACAGCTCCCAGGAGGGCACAGGGGGAGCAGATGTGAGCATTTCTTATTATACGTCTTTTCGCACGCTCTGTGCTTTATAGTTTTTTTTACTGTACCCTCAATGTGCTGAGTGCTTATCCGGAAATACTGAAAAGGAAACTCTATTGATACTTTTATAACTGAATATTATATACAACTATCGTATAATACTGCATTATACATACACAGGGTGTCTGGACCAAGAATGGGCAAAAATCATGGGGTTGATTCCAGAGCTCATTTCAGATCAAAAGTTCCACTTAGGTAATTTTTAACGCTTTGTTTTCAAATTATTCAATTTTTAAGACTTTTTTGTGTGTTTTGCACCTCATGCCGTGAAGACGGCCCTTAACTCGCATTAAAAATCGCTTTAAACTCAAAACTAAGAACAACGTAGGAAAGACCGTTAAATTCACTATCTACCTGATGCCAAACCAATATTTTTTGAGCTGTCTCAACAGTAAAACGCAGCAAATTATTACACAATGGTTTATTATTTCTGTGTTAAATAGCCCTCTTACGCAGATCATTGGTCTATAATTATTAAACCCAGTAGGTATGTAATATATGATCGGAACATGGCGCATTGTACCTCCGAGAAGGGTTCACACTTTAACTGTTCCAAGACCCCGCAACTTTACGCTTCACTGTAAAGATGTTTAAGAAAACGGGAAAATTATGTTTGAAGTAATTTACGTTAACGAATGCTCAGAACGGTGTAACGATTGGAGAAAAATGAAATTGGTATGGAACAATCTAAAACGTAAACCACGCTGTTCTCGGAGTACACTTTCGCGCATGCGCAGGAGCTAATAATGATGCAATCGTCTTGAAATTAACAAGGAATAATTAAACCAATGTCCCCCAACTAAGTACAAAATTTGAGCGGTATTGGACGACTAGGGCTTAAAAATAATTATAATTGAAGTAATTTACGTTTGTGCATGCGCAAAATTAAGTAATGATTTGAGAAGTATGGAATCAATACTAGACCATATACACCCTAACTCGCACATTCCCTGAAAGTTTCATTGGAATCAAATGAAAACTGTTTCAAAAGGAACTAATATTTGCGCATGCGCAGTAGCTACTAATGATAGGGTTATGTTGAAATTACCAGGGAATGCTCAAACTAATCTCTTCTACCAATCCTCAGAATTTGAGCGAGATTGGCCAACAGGGGCGTGAGAAAATAATGCTTGATGGAATTTACGTTTGCGCATGCGCCTTGTAAAGTATTGGTTTTGGAACAACGATACTCATAGGGGACCATCTTCACCCTAACCTGCGCATTCCGTAGAAATTTCATATGAACCGGTTGAATATTGTAGAAATTAGGCTTGTCACCAGGATTTGCGCACGTACACACAGATCCACACACAGAGATGGAGGGGGAAAGATACGGAGTTAAAGTTGCTCAGAATAGTCTAAAACAAGACATGCGAGTGGTAATTTCACCACTGGGAAAAAAAATCTTTGATTTTAGTGGAGACTACAACTTTTCAATCTCTCCAAAGTGAAAACAACGCTTCCTACTACCTACTTGTAGGTAGAAATGGGAGCAATTTAAGAGATGAAATTCAGCATTTAGGCACTAATACTTCACTAGTAGCTGCATCGTACTGACAATAGTTAATCAACTCGATTTTGCAACGTTAGAATAGGTAAATTCCATTGGACCTTTATCACCTGATAGTTCCAATATTGGCATTATATCAGCTGATATTTACAAGGCAATTTTATGTATTCCGTTACCACGATCTAGCGATATTTGATGGAATTTAAAGCTTGATCCGATAATCAATAGATCAACTTTTAACAAAACTGTAGTGCGCTCTCTTCATTTACAAACAAAACATAATTTTTGAAAGCAACCATACATTCGATTGCACCGAACTGTCTCTTTCCAAATAACATACAGTCTTCTAATAAACCTACCAGTTAACGCAAGTACAGGAACAGGTACGTGGATGCATTTGTTTTCATTTTGAGTTTGGAAGTATCGGAAGTTCAACTTGGTGATCAGCCATATTGCATCGGTCTCCTGGTTCAGGCGTCTCCAATCCTTTGTCAGGGCGGGCCAAACTGAAATTTTTCCTCGATGGCGCAGGCCAAACATTCTATTAGAAAAATACACTGCCAAGGAAATGGCACATGAGCTTCCTCGTGACCTTCACAGTACGTCACCATTAAATTCCAGAAAACTAGAAACGACCGGTTCTGGCATCAGGGAATTAATAAGGTGGGAAATTGGAAGCTGAATGGTACATATAATGATATAATAAATGAAATTAATCTGGAAAATTTTGATTTTAGTATGGAACCATCCAGGATGTAGTCCGCATGTTCCCTGAAAATTTCGTCTAAATCGGCTACCGTTGATTCGATCATGACGGAACTGATAGGGGACCATCTGGAGCCATACCCGCACGACCCCTAAAAATTTGAAGAAAATCGCATCAAAATTGTGGAAATTACGGCTGTTGCAAGGACCGTAACAAGAATATTTCGTTCACGCATGCGCAAAGCGTACCGCTAATGCAATTGTGATGATTGTCTTATGGGATCTCAAGGGACCTTACCCACATCATCCCTGAAAATCTGACCGAAATCCGTTCAACATTGACCGAGTTATGACCGTCACAATGAATTCACGTTAGCGCCTGCGCAGAAGCTACCGTTGATTCGATCATGATGAAATTGATAGGGGACCATCTAGAGCTTAACCCACACAATACCTGAAAATTTGGTTAAAATCGGATCAAAATTGTGGAAGTTATGGCTGTTACAAGGAAATGTGGACAGACAGACAGACACGGAACCAAATTTGTTCAGGAGGCTCTGAAACGCAAAATGCGAGTGGAAATTTTGATCTTGGAGCAAAAATTTTTTTTTTCATTTCGAAAGTGAAAACAAAGCTTCTGCTGCCTTGCAGTCTTGGAAGCAAAAAGAAGAGATTCAGAGATAAAGAGGAACAAATGAAATAATGTTTAACAGGTACCTACCTAGAATTGTAATTTTAACAGTGAAATTACTTTATTGTGAGGTTGGGCACTGTTGTTGCTCAAAATATTTACGTAATCTGGCTCAAATTTTGTCGTTCCAATCAACAGACTTTCCTCCAAATGTTCATCAACTAAGTTGGCCCTGTATTTAGATTTGTGAATTTCTTCCTCAAAAAGGCTGGTTCGCACAGATAGGCACAACTGAAGAGAAAGATCATTGCGCGGATTAAGTCACGGTGGTTTGGAAAATTCTATTCTGGGTGCGCATTGTAGAATTTTCGGATATCATTTCAAGTCATTTGACTGCAGTTCAATGGCTTCCAGCTGAAGATCCAGAGGTAAATCATGGAAGAAGAGAGAATCTCTTCTGGGTAAATCTTCAACTGCTGCAGTAAAAGGGTTTTGAAAAATTCTGATGCTCAAAGATTCGTCCTCAAAATTTCGAAAACGGGACTCGAACTGGTCTCGCAGACACCAGATGAAAAATTCACTCGGAAACTCTTCATCATTTTTGGATTTAAGTGTAGCAAGTTTTTCATTGTTGTATGAGTTTCGAAAGCTCCATTTTCATTTTAAAAGCTTTGATATGGGAGTATAAATTAAAAAGTCAGGCTGTTCGTTCCTTGAAGTTTCAAGTTCGTCATTCAGCATTTGAGTAACATCAAATAGAAAAGCCAATTTCCATAGCCAAGCAAAATCTGACAATTATGGAGTAGCACGATTTTTTTCTTTTTCTCATGAAAATATCTATTCCTACGTAGAGCTGAAAAAAAACCAAGCAGAACTTTTTTCCCTCTACTTAGCAAACGAAATTCACTATGATGAGGTACATCTGGAAACAGACTGTCTATTTCAGCAAGGAATACCTTAAACTGTCGGTGGTTCAGTGCATTTTTCAAATGAAATTCAATATCTGCACCTCGACAGTCATGACTTCAGTGCCATGATATTGACACTTTTTCCGCATAAAGCTTGCTGGTGAATAATACCGTGAATGGCCGTGAATGGAATAACAGACTACTCCCCTCCTCAACCGCTCACCCAGCGGTAGTGATACCTACCTACACTTCGAAGAAATGACTGTTGTGGAAGTTTTAAGGTGAAAATGATAATCGGGCCGGTTAAAAAAGCTCGACTCCCATGCGTCAGATTTGAACTAATTGCGTTCCAAGCAATATTCCGCACCATTGACGTCATCAACCTTCGGTTACGTCCCGTTCGAGCTCGTCATCAATTCACTTTCACCTTCAGGGTGGTCCTCCACTGGAAGCGATGCTACGGGAAGAAGCGACTATGGGTAGTCGTCCGTTTAGAAGCGACTGATCCCATCTTTTTAAAGTCTAGGAGGGGTCCTCCACTGCACGCGACGTCAAGCGACGAGCTTCAGGCGATGCCAAGCGACAAGCGACTGATCCCACCCGGATGGGATCGGTCGTTTGCTTTCACACGGCGAAAGATCCTCCTCGCCCTTCCCAGCCATTTCCGACTGGCCTTCAACCGTTGTCTCTCGACCCTTATACCCCTTTTCCGAAAATCCTGTGCTTAATTAGAATAGCAGACCATAAGCTTGTTTGTTACGTCGAGTTATTTAGTCGTGCAATTGATAGCTAACAATTTCTTTGTGCTCAAAATACTTAAATTTCAACACAATTCAGCATACTTTAATATAATGATATAATTTACGAAAATTCACTCATTTTATCTTGCTGCATGACTAGAACTTTTTTCAAGTTGGGATTGGAAAGATCAATAAATGAAATATACGTGAATCAGCGTGAAAAAATTCCCCTTGATCATGTATCACAAGTGGCAATTGAAAATCTTCGAAACTCAATATTTAACAACTGGCTCACCTTTTTCGCGTAATTGCGCCTGTTTTTGATTCACCTGAATTCTTTAAAATGTGTCTGCCAAGTTGGGTGGGCAATATAGTTTCCTCACATATTGTATATGCTGTATATGTATATCGTGGACGTATAAAATTAGTTGAAAGACTCGATTACCACCTAAACGACATTATATAAAATTCGTTATTGCGCATGAGCACATGCTGCTAATGGTTCTAAGGGCCATGTCATACGAGCGCTATTGCCGTCGCGCAGATGCCGTCGCGTTAAAGTCGCTCCAACCCGGCAATGGGGTTCTTATGGAGCATGTCATACGGACGCTAATGCCGTCGGCGAGTCCGTGTTAGCCGGGACCCTATCATACGGAGCTCTAGCGCCAGCGGGACGCATTTGCCGCATGAGCACTCGCAGAACAACTGGAACACCTTTGGAGTGATCATTACGATATTTGATACGATGTTTGATACGGAAAAATTTATTTATTTAGTTGAAAAACTGCCACCTCTGTACGATGTAAAGTCAAGTGATTACAGCAACAGGCAACTGAAGGCACAGTGCTGGAACGAGGTTGGGGAGGCCATGCACGAAAACTAGAATCAGATGACAGCTGTCTTGGATTCTTCCGATAATACTCTTCATATGTATCTAAAATGTGCAAAAAGCTGATACAACCTAACTGGATGGTGTCCATCTTGGTAATAACATAATTGCCCTTAGGGCCATGTCATACGAGCGCTATTGCCGTCGCGCAGATGCCGTCGAGATAGCGCCGGAAAAAGTACATGTCATACGTGACGGCAAACTGGCACTAATGATAGTCGACTCTTGATGTGCGTGTGGCAATTTAAATGTACACCGGTAATTTTGAGGTTTGTTGAAGGTAAATTTTGCGTCAGAACCTCCCAGATTCTTATAAAAGGTTACCTTAAAAATTCATCAAAATCCGTCGGAATGTCACCGAGAAAACCCCGTATACACAGACACACAAACACACACAGTGAAATTTCTAGTGACCTAAGTGCATGGCCTCCCCAACCTAATTCCAGCACTGTGCCTTCAGTTGCCTGTTGCTGTAATCACTCGACTTTACATCGTACAGAGGTGGCAGTTTTTCAACTAAATAAATAAATTTTTCCGTATCAAACATCGTATCAAATATCGTAATGATCACTCCAAAGGTGTTCCAGTTGTTCTGCCAGTGCTCACGCGGCAAATGCGTCCCGCTGGCGCTAGCGCTCCGTATGACAGGGTCCGCGTTGGCTGCGCTCAGCGTCCGGCTAACGCGGACTCGCCGACGGCATTAGCGTCCGTATGACATGCTCCATAAGAACCCCATTGCTGGGTTGGAGCGACTTTAACGCGACGGCATCTGCGCGACGGCAATAGCGCTCGTATGACATGGCCCTAAGGCAATGAATTTGTAGGTCACCATCTAGGAGCTAATTCACACAATTCCATAATATGTTATCCAAATTGGTCTATTAGTTTTGAATCGTCACTTGTGTCAATCTACTTTAGTTTTACGCATGCGCAATAACTATTAATAAATAAATTGCGATAAAATTCATAGATCATCGAACGAAATCAGACAAATAGATTGTAATAGACTGACGTTATAAGAAACTCACGTTTGCACACGGGCATACGCCATTATTGACCAATGCAAATTATAAAGGAACATCTATATGCTACTGTCCACTATTCCAGGAATTTTAATAAAGGTCAGTTCAGCAGTTACGGACGTAAGAGTGATGTCAGTTCATCACATAAGGACGAAAGAGTGCAGTCTGTAGATAGGGAGAGTAAACGGCAGCGTCATGGAGCCGAGGACGTCTGCGTGTTCCATGGAGTGCAGTGAACTATCTAAGATGGGTTGGGACCAACCTCCATCTTGTGCCCACCTGTGGTGGTGTGGGAAAGGAAACAAAGGTTTGAAAACCTCCGTTTCTTGACAATTTACACAAAGGTTTATTATTTCTGTATTAGATAGCCCTTCTACTGGTCTTCATAATTATTAATCGCTTGTTAAGTCGCCTTCAATGGAGGACCCCCAGTCGTCTCGCGTCAAGTACTTGAAGTTTTGTCTCATCTCTTCTCATCGCTTCGCTCGGTGTCGCTTCCAGTGGAGGATCAAGCTCAGTACAGTCACGCGCTGTTAAAGTCATCCCGCCTTGCAGTGTCACATTGCTCAGCTGTTGTGCTCCGCCCCACCTTCAACTATTTCATCTGTTTCGCCCTTAACTTTTCACCTGCCGTCGATTCCGCCATTCCCTGCTGATCTTTAAACCAACTACCTAATTTCCTAAGCATGCTATATTCTATCATTGGTAATGCTGTGTACATTTCTATAATAATATTTGCATGTCTTTATTATTATAAAAATAATTTATTGTGTCGCATCATTAATTCATAAAAATGTCTGATAGTTTGAAGACATTAGGTTTGTTCGCTGAGGCCACCCCAAACCAGTTTGCTACCCACTTGAGGTGTTTGCTGTGTTTTCTGATCATCACAGCTCCCCCCATCCTCGGGCACTGCCTGTTCGCAGAGGTTTCCATAATGGTTTCCAACCCGTTGCTGATCTTCAAATCGGTCAGAGCTTTTTCTAGCAAACCGTTTTCTGAATGTTTACTCCCTCCATTCCAACTCACAGCAGCCAATGAATTCAAATTTTAGCCTGTGTTTTAGCCTCTGTTTCACGCCTCTGAGTATTTTGCCCAAACATTCAACTATAAAATGGATGGACTCCAATCTCCAACCGGTTCGAAATCAATTTGAAAGTTGCTTGAAGTCGCGCATGCCCACTTGACCAGTCTCCAACGAGTTTGAAATGGTTCGCAAGTCACTGCCAATCGCCTCATTGAACAAATCTTTTAATTGCACGAAGAGGGGTTTTAAAATCACTCGCAACACTTTTTGAAAATTTTCTCAATTCCGAGAACCTGAATTTAAATGAAGTTGAAATAAGATTACGAAAATTCCAACCAATCATTGGTGAGTTTGAACGACCATTTTACGATCATGCTGCATAACTCAAACTCTCAGTAAACATTGACAGAGAGTATAAAAATCAAAACATTTTTATACATAAAACATTGGAAATTGTTCACTTCTTCCCATTCTAAAACAACCGTCAATACACATATTTTCACAATCAAGAAAGTAACTTGAAATTCATTTCAGCAGCATCGCTCTTTGAAGAGTTTACTTATTTGACTTTTTAGAGGAGGCTTTCTTTCGAACAATCCCTTTGTTCCCTCGGGCTGAACTTTATTCAGAAGTTTGTTACGAAAGAATAATTTCTCCTGCTATTACCTGAAGGAAAACTTGATTTTTTTTCTTATCTCTATCACCGGGAAAAGAGCAATCTAACTCCCCAAATTGAATTTTTATCGCTCAGTCGCCTCTACTGAGAATAGTCTCGAATTATTTAGCACAGTTTTTTGCTTGCTTTTTTGTGCGTTGAAAGTTTGAAGATCCTTCACTTTGGTTGCTCCCTATTCGAAAGTATTGAATAACACGGGAATGTTGAATTCATAAAAATTACTTCAAACTTCAAGTCTAGAGAGTAGTCGAGAAGTTCGCAGAAGTAGCGAAATTATTTATCTACCTGCGGCAGAATTGCTCCGGAATGAGCTTCGTAAGCAAACATAAAAATTGAAACTTCAAGTAAGTCATTCATTTTCTATAGAGTAAAAATTTTTGTCTCAGTCTGAACAAGAGTTGAAAAATAGATAAAATACAATCAAAAATATATTGGGGAGAGAGAGAGAGAGAGAGAGAGAGAGAGAGAGAGAGAGAGAGAGAGAGAGAGAGAGAGAGAGAGAGAGAGAGAGAGAGAGAGAGAGAGAGAGAGAGAGAGAGAGAGAGAGAGTCAAATAGTCATATAATCACCAGGAGGAAGTAGAGCCATGGCGCCCTCTCTATCAAACCCCAAGGATACAAATCAGTACAGTTGTATGAAGAACTGGCTTCACCAACACCCTGTGATGTATGTGTATGTCGCAGCGCTATTGGGAAACGCATGAACTCAATGTACCTATTTGATGTGTGACAAAGAGATGATCAAATGGAGTAATTATATGGAACTGGAAAACCGGGGTGGAGTTAATTCAGACTAGAAACGTGCGGTGAGATAACCGGGTTAACTCGGGATTTAATCCTTATCCTCCCTTGTGGATCAGGCGTACTGGCCACCAGAAGATGACCTGTGTAATAATGAGTGGTAATGCTTTCCTACCATGTAACAGCTGCGGTAACTAAAATTCAATGAAATTGTGTCACGCTTCAGCTACCATGTAATAATTAGTGAACTAAAATGCAGCAAAAAATGTCACGCACTGATTACCATGTAATGTATAGACAGCTAAAAAGCTAAACTGTCCAAGCAGAGTCTGCTACCACCGAACCTGGGTTCAGAAAATTTCAGCCTAATGGCCAACAAGACAAGGTATATAAAAAGGTAGGAAAAAATAAAAATAGAGAAATAAGGGGGAAAAATAAACTGTACTTGTTGAAATAAGGTAAAAGGCAAATGTGCAGTGGAAATCAAAAGGAAAAATCAGAACCTCAATAAAACAAAGGGAAATTAACCTAAAATGGAAAATGGGGAAAAGAACAAAGATGAAAAAGGAATATTAAATTAAATTAACTTGAATTACGCACTAACCTGGTACTTGACCAACGAGGCAAAACTCAGGTGGCTAATATACAAGAAAAACTTTCACTAATAAGTGAAAAAAAAGTAAAAAGAAAAGTAGCACGCGGCTGAATTGAAACCAAATAAAGATGGCGATATGGTTCAATAGGCACAAATCGTAAAAAGAATGAAAAGAAGTGGCTTTGGCGAAGAACAGGTAGCGAATCATACTGAGTTACATCAGGCAGCTGGGTCCCTTGAAGAGGGGAGGGATAGAGGCAGTTTAGCCAACTGTAGGAATATAAAAGTACTTTATGAGGCACTAGCAGTCGAGAAGGCAGGTGTTGGGGGAAATGCATGGAGCCTAGAGAAGGTGATCCATGATACCTGTAAGCTAAAATGCTATGCTTCATAATCCCAAATACCGGGGGCTGCAGTTTCGAGGAGTAGAAACTGTCCATAATCACACTCCCGAAAAAGCATGATGGGGTGGGGGGGGGGGGTCATATTTTTAGTGGAGAAAGTGACTCGCAATAGGCTGGGAAGAGGTAATGCTTGAAAGTAAATGGTAAGAGTTCACCATTTATTCCCCATTTCGAGTATAAATTTTAGTCGAAAGAAGTTTATTAACGATGATCTCAAACATTGAAAAATGTATGCAGAAATTAACGCTGGAAAATGTACTTAAATTTCATTATCATTGCCAAAAATAGATAAAAACTGGAGAAAAAAAAAACTGAAAATCCGTCTTTTTTAAAATGCCGAATATTATTTTGAACGAGTTTTTTGCCATACAATTGGTAGTTAAAAATTCCTCCGTACTTGAAGTGCTGAATTTTCTAAATAATATAATATGATATATTAGAATAATTTATGAAAACTCGCTCATACTGCATGGCTGGAACTTTATTATTTACAGCGTTCCTACCACAGAATCGGCCCTATTCATATAGATATATTATACTGGTGTTCTGGAACTTCTAAGTCAGGTGGAATGATCGATTTTCACAAAAGGAATATATATGTCGCAGCCTTTTTGTAGCTTTTGGAACGTTGGATTTTCAGTTTTTTTTTTTTTTTGAAGTTTTTATCTATTTTTGGCAATGATAATGAAATTTAAGTACAATTTTCAGTATAAATTTCTTCATAATTTTTTTAATGTTCGAGTTCATTGTTGGTAAACTTTTTTCGACTAAAATTCATACTCGAAATGGTTAACCATTACCATTTACTTTCAAGTATTACCTCTTCCCAGCCTATTGCAAGTCAACTTCTCCTCTAAAAATATGACCCCCCCCCCCCCTCACCCCATGATGCTTTTCAAAGTCCCCGGGAGTGTGATGAATATGGACAGTTACCACTTCTTGAAACTGCAGCCCCCGGTATTAGGGATTATGAAGCATAGAATTTTAGCTTAAAAGTCATCTTCGGGTGGTCAGTACGCTTGATCCATAAGGGAGGGTTAGGATTCGATCCCGAGTTAACCCGGTTATCTCACCGCACGTTTCGAGTCTCTGAATGAACTCCACCCCGGTTTTCCAAGGTTTCTCTGGCCCTGTGTGTTGCAGGCTGTTTGCCTCATTTGTTGGAAGGGATAGTTACTCCATTCGATCACCTCTTTGCCACAGATCAAATAAGTACATTGAGTTTATGTGTTTCCTGAACATTATCGTCACAATAGATAAACGCGAATTACGCAATATTGGATGCAAAGGAAGACTCGGAATAATTAATTTTCATTTTCGAGAGGACCTCTGGAGGTCGCCGGTTAATAAAAATCGGATCGGACCGTCCCAAACGCAGTAGAAACAGCCCCGAGTGGATCCCATCAAACGTACAGAACTTCTCCACTAAACGTATGACCCCTTCCTGTTTTTTAAATGCTCCCGGAGTGTGACGCATATGGACAGTTTCCACCTCTTGATCTTGCCCCAGGGATTATACATGAATCATTCTAGCTTACAGGTAATCTTCTGGTGGCCAGTACGCTTGATACACAAGGGAGGATTAGGATTTAATCCCGAGTTAACCCGGTTATCTCACCGCTCGTTTTGAGTCTCTGAATTAACTCCACTCTGGTTTTCCAAGGTTCCTCAAAAGCCTTGTGTATTGCAGGCTTATCGCCACATTTGTTGGAAGGGATAATTACTCCATTCGATCACCTCTTTGTTACACATCAAATAGGTACATTGTGTTTATGCGTTTTCTGAACATCATTGTCGCTATTAATGAACGTGGATTACGCATTATTGAGGGCAAGGGAAAACCCGGAATGATTAATTTGCATTTTCGAGAGGATCTCCGGAGATCGCCGGTTAATGAAAATCGGATCGGCTCCTCCCAAACGCAATAGAAATAGCCCCGAGTGGATCCCATCAAACGTACAGAGTTATTAGGGCCCGACGGCAACCACCCGATTTTGAGCTTCAGTGCAAATACCCGACCTCCCATATCGGAGAGGAGGGAAATAAAACCCGACGAGTTGGGAGCTCGAAGGGAGCGTTGCTATGAATCTGATTGGCGAGCGTCAATCCCATCCGAGTTGCAGGTTAGAGATGCTCGGGTGAGCCGATGCGGGGAGACAGGGTGGAAAATGATTGGTGGATACGCTAGCAGAGGTTGGCCGAGGATGAGGGGGAGGGAGACAGAGAGAGAGAGAGAGAGAGAGAGAGAGAGAGAGAGAGAGAGAGAGAGAGACTGTTTATTTATTAACCTGCACAGAAATTAGGGCCTCTGGTAGGAAACAAGTATAAAAATACAAAAAATAAACATCAGTCTTCATAATATAATATTATTGATCTCAGAGCTCACTTCAGTAATAGTTTATTTTCAAAGTGTCCACTGATGACAAGAACAAAAAAAAAATAATAATAATAATAACTCATACCAATTTATGAATAATTTGCAAAAGTTAAGCATAAACACGTTATTTACTCAGTATACCTATTAAACTATCAGCTACAAACTAAAAAGTTGATCATCGGAATTTTTTTTGTTAACTCGCTCATAATGCATGGCTGGAACTTTTTTATTTACAGCATTCCTACCGCAGAATCGGCCCTATTCATATAAATATACTGGTGTTCTGGAACTTCTAAGTCAGGTGGAATGACCGATTTCCACAAAAGGAATATATTATGTTTCAGCCTTTTTGTAAAAAGCCTAGCTTTTGGAACTTTGGATTTTCAGCTTTTAAAAGCCTAAGCCAAAGCCAAAGCCTTTTTTTTCAGCTTTTTTGCTTTGCTTTTTCAGCTTTTTTTGGTCTTGTTTTTAATAACTTTTCTTTCAGTTTTTCCTTAAATATACTAATACACATATCTGTATCAAACAGTTCCATATTCTCATCGTGCATTCGATATTCTTGAACATGGAATGATCTATTAAAAATCATTGTCCTATGTAAGGGAAATTGTAATAGCCACGAGTGTTCATTAAATGACTATTACTTAAATACAGAAAATCTTCATACCAATAAGAGGGTCTACAGGACTTCAAAATTTTAAAAACAAGAACACCAAGGCAATACCACCTACACTCCCTGATCTTTAACCAACCAAGTTTTTGGAAATATGGCGTAACATGTAGCCATCTAGGGAATTTAAAGATAATACGGATGCAAGCATTTTGCGAATTCTGCAATGTATAATATTTATCAGACGGCGTGTCGCTATAATGCCACAGCAGCGTGGTCAAGAATCGGAAAAAGCATCGTCTGCACAAGCTTGATTCGCACACTCTCAGGCAAATGGAAAGCAATACGTCTAAGAAATTGGTGCAGGCCTTTATAGATTCGCAGATACCGAAGCAACTTGCTGTCCCCACCTCATCTACTATCCACTTCCAATCCTAGGTTTTTAGTAGACAGTACAAAAGGCAATGGCACCCTGTCGATTTCAATACTAGGATAGTTCACATGATCCAGTTGCTTGAGCAGGCCAGACGATCCTAACACAACCACTTTGCGTTTCGAGGGATTAACACTCAGTGCATGCTCATGACACCATATATTTAGTCTGGCCAAATTCTCATTAAGGACCTAATACCCTGCTGTACATCCACTAAATATACTCCAGTGTAAATTTGTAGGTCATCAGCATAGATCATGTACCTACAACTCTCACTGTACCAATCCTATTTATAAAAATTGAGAAAGCCAAAGCTGACAGTATCGAGCCTTGAGGTATAACTACCTGCACTCTACGTCATGATGGCTGTCGATCATCATGAGTTTTCATCATCTGCCACCGATCATCCAATAACGAAGCAAACCTCTTCACCAATTTTTCGGTGATATTAATAGATCCAAGGATCGAAGCGAGCAGGAGTTTATTGTGTCAAATGCACGGGAAAATTCAATAAGGCATCGAAAAACTACTCTTCGACTATCGTTTGCACGAATAATACCATAAAAAACTCGAATTAAGGCCATCTTCGTGCTATGTCCCAAGCGGAAACCGGACTGAAATCTATCCCAAATACCTGAGGACGATATGTAGGTAGACAAGGCATCATACATGCAGATCTTTTGTATCATAGTTATTTTTATTTGGTCATTATTACCCACTCTAGTGGAGTTCTGAGACTTTTATGCTGGAGAATGAACTTTGAATCTACTCAAGCCTGTACCCCTGAAGCAACTTGGTCACACCGTTCTTCGACACCTGGGAGATAGACTTCAACTAACCTTCTGCTATTCGAGGGTTATAGGTATGCATACGGCCATCGGAACGGGTGATCAGGTCGACACAGTGTATACCAAGGCCCTACAACTGTACGTGGATCTCAGACGCCGCCGAATGCAAATTGAAGAGAGCATTGGCGGACATATTGGGGTCAACTTCACGCGCCCTTTTTGAATTGTAAGGCTAGCTAGTTTGTGTATTAAGTGTTCGTAGAAAACATATTTTGTATAATCTTGATGAAAACTAGTCTAAAATCATTAAAAACGTCAATTATTATGATGACAACACAGTTTGTGAATGAATTTTATGCAATATTTTCAACAGAGACAAACTGTGGGAGCTGCTTGTCTTTGGAATATCTAACCAAATATGACGATTTACAAACTTATTTAGGCCACAATTCTCGTCCGATTTTCGTGATTCTTTTTTTTTTTTGTTCAACTATGAATTTGGTCTAGTTTTGGATCTTGTGGTGAATTTCACACCACACACTTCGACGGCCCTTTTAAGGGCCACCAAACATCAAGCTAATACTTGGGAGTACCAACTACCAGCCAAGTATGTGTAAATTCACCCTAAGGGGTGAATCCGCATAACCAAACAACAAATCCACTACAGATATTATAACAGGAATTTCAAATTTGATTATGAAAAAGTCCAGTCATGCAGCATGACCCCATGAGCGAATTTTTGAAGAAATCTTCGACATTTCAGTCGCTATTGATCGTGTAGAGAAATTTTAGTTTATGATTTTGATAGACAAACATGGAACCAAATTATTAAAAATAATTAGGAGGTACTCATTCTTTATTATTATTAAACTAATCTTGTAGATTTAAAGACAATCTGAATTTGGACAATGTTTCATGCAAATATTACCGATTTTTACAACTAACGAACGGCATTATTTCGATTTTTGACTGATTTTTCAACTTTGAAATTTTTGAAAACTTGATACATATTCTTATAGGAAATTTTACGCTGATTCCGAATATACCACATGTTAGTATGCTGAAAAAATTATTTCGCACAACAAATCGCAAAAAACAGGCTATTTTGAAATTTTAGACTACATTTTTGAAAATTTCAACCCGAAGATGTAATCCGATCATGCTGGCCAACGAACTTGAACTTTCGTTTTGTGTCCTTAACATTTTAAAATTTGTTTGAAGTTTCTAGCACAATTCTACGGACAGTTATCGTCTGGAATGACACATACATACATACATACATATATACATACATATATACATACATATATACATATATACATACATAAAAAAATGCGTTAAACTTCAGAATATGATTCAGAATAGCCTGAAACGGATTTCTGCATAAATTTTTTTCAAAAATTCACATTCTACAAATTTTGAGGTGAGAGCAATAGCTTAATTTTCTTCAAAAATTCGCTAAAAGGGTGAATGGAGGAGGTAACAGTGAAATATTATGATGTTTCAACTAATATCGTCAGATGTTTGTGATTGTTTTTTGTTCAACTAAGAATTTTGTCTAGTTTTGGAAGGTGTATTAAAAGTTTCAAATTCCATTGTGGACGAGGAAGATTGGAGGAGGTAATAGTAATAATTTTCAAGATCATTTTTTAAATTCGATGATAAATTCGGTCTAGGTTATAAAAATATGTCAGGAGCTTCAAATTTCATACTGGAAGTTTTATTATTTGAATTTTCTGTCGGTGGAGGGAGTTAATTGGGGGGGGGGGGGGGGGGGGTTGAGAAGTCATGATATATTTGTTTTTTCTCTTATTTTAACACTCACCAAATATATATAAAATCCATTCATAGTCCGTGTAATGCATGCATTACTTACCAATATGATTTCATGTAGTTTTGCGTAGTGGCGATATTGTACTTTTCATACCGTACTTATAATAGTTAGGGCATAAGTTAGTTAGGTATTTTAAAGTGAAAGATCCTTCCATTATTCAAAAGCAATTATCTCAGAACCATTCTTCCAAAGTAACAGAAGAATCGCTCTGCATTTCAATATTGAAACAATATCTTGTACATAAGACAGTTTTACAAACACCATGGGTTCACCTAGATGGGGCAAGGAGTATGATCAGAGGAGCTGAACAATTGAACAAGTAAATGAATAACTACATCATGGCACTTTCTATGTTATTATATTATTTTCATTTTACATACAATTTCATACAATTCTGTCAATACAATACAATACAATATACAATAGTACAATACAATGCCAATACAAAAAAACAATTTTATCTCTCAATTTCTTGTTTAAAGGTAATCTGTGGAAAAAACAAAATAAAGTTTAGATTAATTTGAAACTTTGTAGCTCATGCATCAGGGGCGGCCCGTGAGGGGGGGGGGGGGGGGGGGGGGGGCATCGGGACATTGCCCCAGTACATTTGGGAAAAAAGTAACAAACTGGAATGAAGACTTTACAAACAGCTCCATGCTGTGGCTCCAAGGTGGATGCTAGGTGGATGCTCCATCCAAGGAGGTTTAAGATCCATCTACCAGCGAAAAAGTACGTAGATTGCGATGATACGCTCTATCAAGAGAGATATTTCGTCGTTTCAGGTTAGACTGTGAAGGGGAAAAAAGGGAAATAAAGGGCAAGAAACGGGAAATAAAGGGCAAGGAACGGGAAAAAGAGGTCAAAACGGGATATTTCTCATGATTTTGGGGGCTCTGCCCCAGACAGGGTTTCCAACTTTTCTAAAGACCGTAGAATGAAATTTACGTTATGAGTGGCTTCCACTAGAGGAGTTTCGGTTTATTCCATTAGCCAAACTGATTCCTTCTGGTCATTCCATGCTAAGAGTTCCCTGTTGGGTATGTTCGTAGTAATGTTTTGTTGTCTCTGCAAGTAATATGTGATGTTTCTTTAAGTTCGTCCGGTTGTTCCCAAGAATTTACTCTAAAGTAAAGTCCGTATTATAGTGTTGTGTTAAAAGTAATTGTGTCCTTTGTTGTGTAAAGTCCTTTGTATTGTCGGTCGAGTTGGAGTGCGTTGTTCTATATGTAGAGCTACATAAGCCTTTTCCGTCGGTAGTTACGAACGATAGTTACAAAAATAAATTTTGGCATCCCTTGTGGGGAATGAAAAAAAATCAACGATCACTTTGAATAGAATTCACACCTAAGGACGACGTTCATCAACTGGATTTACGTGAGTTGAAGTTTAGTCAAGTACTGATTTCGACATTTTTGACATTTTCATGTCTTTGCTTTGGCACATTGACTGAAAAATCATCGCGGAAACTTGCTCACGCGACACCAATAAATAAAATAGACTCACTGTATTGCGTAGAGAACAATCAACTAGTTTCTTTATGTCTTTGCTATGGCACATAAACTAAAAAAATACAAAAATATTTTGATGATTTCCGCTTACAACCGAGTCGTTGCTAGGGAAATGGTACTTCGTCGTTTTTCAACCCACAAAATTCGTCGACCATTCGTTCGAAAGCTCTCGATTTATCCAACCATATTGACATGGATATGTCTTTGCTCTGGGGGGTCAACCAAAAATTTCCGTGACGCAAAATTTGTGTCACAATTTCAGTGTTTTTCACGTACAACCCATTCGTTGCTAGGGGAATGGAACTTCCGCAGTTTTCATCGCACAGAAATCGTTCGCCACTCGTTGGAATGCGCTTGATTTATGTGATAAATGTTCACATCTCAAGCTACCAATTCCCCCCTCCTTACGTACCTGGCTACATTCCTAAACTAAGTTGATTGGACTATAAACAATTTTAAGCCGGTTACAATATTCTTAACGTAAAGCAATAGCATAATTTACTCCATTCCATAGGAAACATTTTCATCCACTTGACAACAGTCGACTGTTAACAACAACTCATTGTAGTGGCTTCTCTCCACAGTTATTTTCAACATTTCTATAAGTAAACCGTTGTTTTGTTGGAATTAGTCGGGATTCGTTTAAAGTTGAAGGATTTGTTTACAACTCTCGTGTACAACCGTTATGAAATCCCCAATCAAAGACATATCCACGTAACATGGTATCTGCTTGTAAAGCAGATAGTGGAACTCGTTTACGAGTTACTATAAAATTTGCGTTTCAGTTATGTTAACTACTGCGAGGTGCGTGGCCAACAAGCTGAGTTATGAGCAAGGTTATTTGAATAATTGTGTACACTCAGGTGATCATTCTCAATAATTGATATTGTGAACATGATTGCCACCGCTTGTTAATTTCTGATGATTTCATTGAGCTGGTGTTTCGATGATTTGATTCATAGCAGGTGATCCAAATATTGCGAGAACGGTTTGATTTGTGAAGCGGTGGTTAAATCATTTTAATAGTTAATTTCTATGCTTTACACTCTAGGAAGCTGTAATTTCTTATGTAGCCTCTTTAGGACATTTACTTGACGATGCCCAGGGTTCGGATTAGATGAGTGGCTCTTGAAGCTAATTTCTATGTTTTACACTCTAGGAAGCTGTTGAGTTGATGATTTGAATTGAAGCCTTGATAATTTTTAGTACTTTTAATAATAATAATAATATAGTCCATTCTAAATTTTTTAGATACTTTGTAAGTAGGTACCTATAAGATAGTATTTTTAATTTAATTTATTTATCTAATTAATGTATATTTAATTTATCAATAATATTTAATGATAATGATTGATTATTATTTAGTAGCCATATTCTTTCATAACAGTTGCCCGAGGCATGACATGACCCAAGTGGGATTTATGTATCGTGTATTTAGGTCAAAGTTAATTCACACTGAAAACAAAACTAATGGAAGAATAACCTCAATGCTCTTCTTGACTGTCAAATAGGTAAATATTTTTGTGCCCCACTCCTTTTGGAGACCACCGGCCGCCACTGTCATGCATAGATAAGTTAGTAAAAAGAAAATTATTACCAACTACAATAGGTACTGCGTTACCACATCAAGAGGCCTATAACAGACCAAAATAATCTTTAGGAAATCGTGAAAATCTATTCTTACTTGTGAAATGAGAGTGCGCAGTCTTCAGTTTTGGGATTTATGCAGTTAAATGCCGCACACACTTTAACCATTGTGCATTATCAAAGAAATTTCATGAGTACATAAACCATAATAATACAATCTTCATTGCACATAAATAAACGATGTTACCATCAATATGGCCGACTACAGACCGTTCAATTTGCAACGCGACACTAGCGCTACGAGTGGGTCTAGTTTACTATTACAATGTCTTTGGTGTATATACAGACTACTAGAAGGCGTTCGATGGGCTCTTTCACCGTCATTTATGTAACAAACTCATAGCTTTTGGTTTTCATGGATTGGTTGATGAGCTATTGGAGAGTTTTTGAATTTCTCGTAGACACGAAAACAAGCTGTTACAGCGAGCACGAAGAATGCTAACGTTTTCGTATGCCCGAGAGAAAGAGAACGCTTTTAGAGACGTTAACGTGACTCTTGTAGTGAATCACTGATCAAAAATCAATTGCCACAGTACACAATTTAAAATATAACATGAAGTAAGAAACAACGATCACTAACCTCTACATCATATAAAAAAGATTCAGCCGTGAAGAACACGAATCTTTAAATCGTGTAAAATGAACCTTGAAACGAAATCTTGAGAATGAAAAAGCTGAAATCTTCTATAAAACGTCGAATGCAAAAACAAAACGCCGCAAATGACTTTCTGATTGAGGTGCGGGGAAAACATGAAAGAAAGACAAAGGTTAAACCAACAACACAAGACAGCACGGGGAAAATTCAGGCGATTTTGTCGGGTGTGTGTGTGTGTCCATACCAACTGCATGATAGTTGCCAAGTTAATCTAGAGTGTTATCCTAGAGAAAGGTCAAGTTGTCGTCTCGTAATTACGATTCCGAAAAAGCTGAGCACGAGTAAAGCTGACTCTTCCCGTTCCGAAAAGCATTTCCACGTAACGAAAATCTCTTCTCATTTCGGAAAGGTCATTTTCGTATTCGAGAAAATCATTACGAGAAGTACAAAAACTCTCTATTTAAGCAATCGCTCCCTAATAGTGAAATCGAGAGATTGTAAATCTCGCCCGTTTATTGCCTCATCAGGTTGCCCTCAGGGGTCTCATTTGGGACTTCCGCTGTTCCTGATATTCATCAGAGACATTAAAACTGTTTTTGACAACAAAACCAAGTTTTAGCTATTTGCGGATGATGTTAAAATGTTTACTGAGGTGAATGATCAGTCTGACTGCCTTCTATTACAAACCAATCTGGACAGATTTAGTGCTTGGTGTTCAGGAAATGGTTTGACATTGAACCTCTCCAAGTGTCAGACATTGCCGTTCTCCCGGCGCGAACCTTTGCAGTTCTTATATCGATGGACACGTTCTTGATCGTCAGATCGTCGCGGGATCTGGGTGTGCTATTTGATGTTCAGATGAGGTTTTCGTATCATATTGATTCTGAATGCAATAAGGCAATGAGGATGTTGGATATCTTAGAGAGAATGACATCAGATTTGACCAATGCCATGGCCCTGACTCTTCTCTACACCGCACTTGTCCGATCCACGACTGAATATTGTGCTATAGTTTGGACTCCTTTTTATTAAAAAGCTAGAGTTGGATTGGAGAAGATCCAGAATAAATTTCCAAGATTTTTAGCATTTAGAGTGGGAGTGCTGATCAGTGGTGACGCGTTACATGAAACGATGATGGACTTAAGTGGTCTGACTCCGCTAGAGACAAGACGAACGTGGATGGATGCAGCATTCGTTGCCAAGCTGTTCAATGGTGAAATCGACTGTCCCTCTCTTTTATCGTTACTTAATTTAAATGTCCCCAACTGCAACGTGCGCTACCATTTCATTTTTTCTATTCCTCACACCTACACTAATCATTTATTAAATAGCCCTATAACTAGAATTCAAAGACAAATAAATTATTAAGCTTCACTGTTCGAAGATTTAGGTCTGCTCACCTCCTCTAAGTTACTTCAAGAAGCAGATTTTGTCCCTAATTTAATAAATAGTTCAGTTTTGCTTTCTCATGTCTTTATTGAAATTCATGTTAATTGTTGATGTATTTTTCTTGTACCGTGTAATTTTAGTTGTTTTAGTTAAGTTTAAGAAATTTTATGAACTCCATCCATGTCAGAACTTTTTTGTTTTGTTATATATATACATCTATTTTTTGTCATGTTCATTGTAATTGGGCTTCGCCCGTATCTATACGAATAAACAAAGAAACAAATGATGAGATAAAAATTTCTGTTTCAGTCGTGACGCAAAGCTACAAAGTGACGGTCCAGGTGCAGCGGGTCGCTCAGGGCTGCACTGCCGTGTTACAATGCATCGTTGACCGCAGCGCGCGCGATATGGTCAAAGTCGTCAGTTGGCTCCAGGAACCGTCTTTTTATATCTACCCATCCCTGCAGGGAGGTAAGTCTCGCATTTGCCCAAATTTGCGTCAATATAGGTATATGCAAAATAAATAGGTGTGGATACTTTAAATATGAATTAGGCATTGAACAGGAGCAGTAGATACTACACACCTCAGAAGAACTATTGAAATTCCTTCATGTAATCTCCATCCGTAATTGTTGGATCTAATTGGGCTTCTCTTGTGAGAACGCAGCAAAATCCCGTTATAAAATCAAATCAAATGGATAGCAAATAACGGTGGACTGTAAAAATTAAATTAACATAGAATGTGGGGGCTCAACGGAAAAAATAAAAATCAAAGTTAGAATGATGAACATAAATTATAATATTCTGTTAATTAATTAGAAGAAAAAAAAGCAAGTATATGCAAGTATTGAGTGTCCCTACTTATGGCATGCCGAGGAAAATACAATGTAGATTTGGAAAAAATTATAAAATATAAATAAAGGCTGAAACTTCGATTAGAGAATAATAGAGTTTTTGAAAGGGAAAACTTTGGTTGGTGTCGATGGTGTTCCGCAGTGTTGTCCAGAATGTAAGGCTGATCTAATGATATCCAAGAATGAAGATAGAATAATTGGTAAAGGTACCACTCACCAGAACTCTTACGCAGATACACTACTATTGAGTAGTGCAAAACAAGCCTCGAGGCGTAAAAGAGACCGTCGTAAGAGTATGCACGGGGTGCTGGTGGCCACCTGTATGCAAAATGTTGCACCGCGTGGTGTCTGTTGACTTCGGGAAGAAAAATTGGCGATATGGAAAGCTGGAGCTACCGTACGGTCTTTGCTCAAGAAGATTTAGTTGGACACTGGTGGTAGAACGAGAGGAGGTGAAGTTGAAGAGGAGGTGAAGTGGTGACACGGGAGAGGGCTGATAGTGATGGTGAGATCATATGATGAACGTTGGGGTTGTTTGTCTCATAGGTTCGCCACAGGCACATAGGTTGTTCTATAAAAAGCTTTCTAATCATACAGGAACAAGTGTAGACTTGAAATGCACAATGAAAATTAACAAGTGTACAGGCGAATTTGGACTTGTTACAAGTGTTTCCCCTTCACTTTGTTCAAGTCATTGTTTCCACTTGTAAAAAGTGGCCGATTTTTAACCTACGTCCGTTCACTTGTAAAATTTTTATTTTCTAGCATTTTGAGTTAACAATTTTTCGGTGTTTAATAAGTGGGAATCATCTTCTGCTGAAGAATACAGACAAGAAGCATTCCGAGTAAAAGACGCCAACGATTTTTTTCGGCCACGAATAAACGCTCATTTCGTGGGTATTTTTGAATTTAACGAGAGATTTAGATGTCTTCCGAGACCCTTGAAAGATTCAAATGTTGCGTGACTCTGTGCAATTTTTCCTAATAGGGTATTGAGGATATCCCTATCATTGAAGAACAAAGTGAAGTGTGAAGATCATATTGAACTTACAGATGTCATTTCTAACCCAGCACCAATAAGATTTGATGAACTGATTAATCATTTCCGTTGAATGAAGAGAAAAATCCGATTATGCCATCCATCAGAATAAGTTGAAATCAAATAGGTACAGTAGAGTAAAAATGTATGTTCTGCCTATCATCAGCTGACTGATAAGAGGTCGGCCATCTTGGTGACGTCACGTCTGACGTCATGCTGACGTCACTTTCCACAGCCTTCTAGATCAGTGTTGCCAGTATGATAGAAATGGTGGTTTCCCGCTCAAATTCAAAATTGATTTCCCGCCTTACCCCCTCCCCCTCCCCCTACAGACCTAAAAGTAACGGTCAATCAGCTTATTGACACCCCTCCCCTCTGACGTCACATTTCACAGCCTTCTAGATCAGTGTTGCCACCTGTTTTTCCCCCGCCTAAATTTGAAATTCCCTCCTTTTTTCAAATTAAAAACCTTTTAGGTAACCTAACATCAGTTGGTAATAGGTTGGCCATATTGAATGACGTCACGTGTGACGTCATATCACAGCCTTCTAGATTAGTGGTCAGGTTATGGAAGGTAGTGAGCGGTTTCCCGCTCAAAATTCAAAATTGAGTTCCCTCCTTATTTTACCCCCACCCTTAGACCTCTTAGTAAAGACTGTAAATCAGGTTATCACCAGCTGACTGATAAGAGCCATGTGACGTCACAGCCCCCCTCTGACGTTACAGCCATGGCCTCTTAGACTCATCCATCAGCTGTTTTAGTTCCCGCCTTTTTCAAACCACCTCCTCCTCCAGTGGCTGTTCCCATTTTTTTCTTTTCCACCTGTCAGTATCCTCCCCTCCCCATCAAATGTTTGTTCACAGCTGGCACCTACCGTTCCCTCCAAATTTTAAAATCAAATCTTCCTTTGAACCTACTAATCAGTAACCTCCCATTTCTGACGTCACATCAGATTAAGGATAGGGGTGAGGCATATCTCCAAATTAGTTTTTGGGGGTGGGCCAAAAATTGGGCAATTAACTCAACGTAGAACCTTCGAGTTTGGGCTCATTTTAAAGCTATTGATTAGATGAGTACAAATATGATAAAATAAACACCCCAAATGATTATTTTTGGGGGTGGGCCGACATTTAGGCAATTGCTTCAACGTAGAACCTTCGAGTTTGTACTCATTCAAAAGATATTGATTGAGAGATAATGCATACAATACAATATACACCCCAAATTATTATTTTTGGGGGTGGGTCAACAATTAGGCAATTGAGTTAACCTAGTATCTTCAGGTTTGGGGCTCATTTTAAAGCTATTGATTAGGTGAGTACAAATATGATAAAATAAATACCTCAAATTATATGTTCAGGGGGGTGGACCATAAATTGGGCAATTGACTCAACGTAGAACCTTCGAGTTTGGGTTCTTTTGTAAACTATTGATTGGGAGATTACGAATTGAATAAAATTAAAAACCTGAAATGGTCTTTTGGGAGTGGACCAATAATTAGGCAATTGGTTTAACGTAGCAAAGCCGAGTTTGGGCTCAATTTAAAGCTATCCATTAGGTGATTACAAATAATACGATAACCTTGAATTGCCCACCACCCTCCCCTCTACGGTACCAGTCTTTCCTGACCATGTCTGCCTACGACAGCAGATTCGTACAGCCCATCCGATGACTTAAGAAGACTCCTTTCTTACAGGAAGTGTTGAGTTTCTTTCCCAGAAAAAGACGACACCGTCGCGTCACTGAGAGAGCAGACTTGTACATGTTCTCTCATGAGTCAGCTGAAAATATGCGACTCCACGTGTCAAGGTTAACCCCCTCCTCTAAGCATCAGTTGGAGGGGGTCATAAATCTTTCACTCAAACAATCCACCTATATTCGTTTCCAAGAGTTTTGCAGATTGAGCATCATCCTCCTCGTCACGATAAAACAGTAAGTAAAACCTTCAACATTTATTCTAACTTGTTGCTATACACTTATACCTTTAATATGTATTTATCTAAATTTTCAGATGGACTCGTTGCTCAGAAGACTGCAAAAATCTTCAACTGTTGTTGAATTACGATCAGTTGAGAGTTTACCATTAAATACACCTTTCGCAGTAATGAAGATGGTCTGGGTCCAGACGAAGTTTGGTCCTGCAGTGCAGGTCCACCTACAAGAACTTACTGATGAACAACGGCTCAAAGAAGAAGACGAAATCTTCAGGGTCTACCTTCCAAAAAGGATCTCTGGATCCATAAGAGAGGAAGACGTTGATGAATATAACTCAAGTGGTACAATTTATACTTTGGTATATAGAGGAAAAATGGGCAATGCCTTCCTTATAGATTTTTACTGAGAATATTAAATTTTTATGTAATTGATAACAATTGTAATTATGAAAATAAATGAACAAATAAATGAGGAGTGTGAATTTAACAAGGTTGTCACACACTGAGCACTGCGAGGCTGGGGCAGTGCTTCTTTTAAAATAAAAAATATTTTGTTTTGATTGTACCCTTTAGATTTTATTTGAAATACCTAACGGATTAGTAGAAGTTTTTCCTCACCCAACCCCCTCCCTAACTACCAATGAAAATATACTATTCGTATATAAATGCTTGAGACCAGTGATCAATAACCCCAGTTGCTGATCAGACTCGTTACAATGTGTGGAGATATGGATCATGATGAGTCTCAGTATTGTTGTGACTTGATGTGTTTTCAAATTCCATGCTGTCAGGTTGACGGAAAGGCTTGTGAAAAATGCAACAGTTTTTGTTACTGTGTTTGCCGTTGTGAAACTTATATTGCATCTAACACAGAGAAAGGAACCAAGGACAAATATGGCACTACAGGATCCTCCAATTAGATTGATCCTCCCTCCCACTTTCACAATTTTCAACTCTGAGCAGACGTGAGTAGTTAGTCAGTTCATTGTTGTCACGGGAGTAACTTCATCAAAATTATGGTACAGGAGGTCAAAAAGTTTATTTTCTGTGCTAAGGGACGGAGAGGAATCAACGTTACTAAGGATGATGAAACAGGACTCAGTCAAGTTGTTATCTTCAATGGACGAAAATCTCTCATTGTACCTGCAGATGAATGGATGATAATGCAAGATAATCTACGCAGAAATTTACCAGTCTATCTACAACGCACCTCAACGAGAAAAAATTGTAAGCAACAAAATCCTGCAATAATCTCAGACACCTGTATGATTCGAGTGCAATTCGGAACCCCAACTTTTGGTAAACGGAGAGCTATTGTTATGTTTGAAAAAATCCCTTGGCTGCCTGAGATGGAGATCAGGATAAGTGAAGTATGTATCAATCGTCAAGATGCGAAAAAGCTATTGTATTATCTCACCGAAATTACCAATTTCTTGTGTCAAGATGCAAACACCAGAACTAAGGCCACTCAAACTTCTACATCCACAGACCTTCCGCTTCATTCTCAATCATTATCATCATCAGCGTTATTTGATATAGACACTCGAGATTACAACTATATAATCAGTGACCTTAGAGGATGATAGGAGGAGGAGTATAGCACAAAACTATGTAACCAGTTTTAAACTATGTGTAGGTGTGATCTATGATTATAAATGACTATGTATGTATGAATAATAAATAGCAATGTTGAAAACACATCTTATTAATGAAATAATATAACCACCTACTCCTTTAACCAAGAGGATGGATTATAAATATGCATTCATAAAGCAATTTGTTAATAGTGTTGTAAGAAGCGGAGCGTTAACACGAGTTTGAAAAGGAAATTAGCAGAAGAATTGCATAAACCTAAACGAAAGAATTTTATTCGATCACGAGTTTTGATCAAAGGGGTTCTTGATGATTTGTGGCAGGCAGATTTAGTAGATTTGAGAATGCATCCTGATAAAGGGTATAAATACTTATTAACAGTAATTGATACAGGCTCGAAGAAAGCATGGGCCAAACCCCTAAAGACGAAATCGGGCAATGAAGTAAGCAAGGCACTCTCCTCAATTTTTCGAACGAGTAAGCTTTCACCTAAACTCATACATGTAGATCAAGGTCGAGAATTCTATAATCCTCAGGTCTTGGAATTGATGAGGAAGAAGAGAATAAGTATGTACAGTTCTTACTCAGAAATGAAAGCTCAAATTGTTGAGAGGTTCAACAGAACTATCAAACAATGGATGTGGACTGAATTCAGTGTACAAGGGAATAGGAAATGGGTATATACTCGTATGATTCCTTCCCTTCTCAAACGCTATAACTGTAGGGTTCATAGATCAACAGGAATGAAACCGGCAAATGTTGAGAAGAAAGATGAACAATTAATCCTCTCTCGTCTTTTCCCACCCAACACCTACAAAAACCCAAAGCCAAAATTTGCCCTGGGTGATAGAGTTCGTATCGCGAAACTCAAGCATGCGCTCGCTAAAGGTTATTTACCATCGTGGACAAATGAACAATTTATTATCACACGAATACGAGCTGATGACAAGGTGCCAACCTACAATTTGCAAGATGTCCATGGTAATGAGGTGAAAGGAAGATTCTACGAGCAAGAAATGAAGAAAACCAACTTTCCAGATTATTATTTAGTTGAGAGAATATTGAGACGGAAGAATGGTAAAGTACTTGTAAAATGGCTTGGATTTGATGAGTCTCATAATACTTGGGAAGATGAAAAAGATGTAGAACCTTGAAATTTGGAAAAATTATATTTGTTTGTTTGCTATTGTATTCATCGTGATTTAAAAATACATTACTCAAATTATTGTTGTAGAGCACATTAATATTTAAAATACATAAATATACTAACTCCAAAGCAGGTGTATTTCTATAAATATGTAACATTATAGCAATAAAAATCTTACAGACTCATGAATTTACATTGTTTGCTCCCTTTATAACCATACGGCATAGTGTGGACACCATCCTCTAAAATCATGCGTTTGTCATCGAAGAAAGACAAACCAACCTTATGGTGTTCTGTTGTGCTGACATTGTGTAATTTTGAACTGATTTTTCGAAAAGTACAATATGTTACGGTTTTCTCATTTAATGTTCTAAGATAGTCATCGAATTTAACATTTTTTTTTATACATGACTTTTTCACCCTTTACATTTCATTATATGCTTACTCGCGTAACTTAGACTATACAGTTTGGGTCTGAGAGCAACAACCTCTTTAATGGGGAGAGATTGAGTCTCATCCTTCAACTTGCCAACTACTTTTTTATTCTCTAGAGAAAAACAAAAATGATCGGAGGGATAATCACTAAAATCCATAACTTCTGAAAGTACATTTTTCAGCGTAGCATAAATGTCTGGAACTTTTACATCTAGAATGTACGCATCAGTATCCATATAAACTAAATCTACGTTATTTACACCACCAAATCCCGGCCTAAGAGTGTCATAAAATAACCTATACATGTATTCCTTAGAAATTTCCAAGATAGCAAATCCTACATATATTGGAGCATCAAACACTATTTTTTGTCTACCCATGCTCACTCCTAATAGCTGATTCTCTTGAAATATGTAACGATCCATAAAGTTAGGCTTTGCTGATAATTTCAACAATTCATCGTTTGATGTAACGAGCCGAAAATCTTTAAAATTTCGTTTGTTCATCATTGAACGACCGAAAACTGCATTGTTTGCCAATTTATAATAATCTTTCAAGAAATCCGAAGTTGAAACCGCTCTTAAAGCTGTGTTGAAATCCATATAATCAGAGAGCCACCTAGACTGCCTGAAGCTTAGAATTCTATGGACTTTAGACACTCTCAAGCCTTTCTGAAGGGCTTGAATTAGGTTTACATGATGGGTCACATAGTGGTTCTTATTGTGTAAAGTTGTCAACAGTTTTTTTACTTTACCACCAGGGGGGCTCAATGACTCAGGGAAAAAAGGTAAGTCGGAGTGTTCATCATGTAAATGCTCCGGGTATTGTACGTCAATATCAAACACAAATCCAAACTCACCATCAGGGTCAAGGTTGTGGTAATCAATTGACTGTACGTCGTCAACCCATTTGAATTCACCATATGGAAGGGAACACCCCATTGCATATCCATAAAGGTTATTCACATCAAGATATATAATGTGATTAAGCGGTTTTGAGGGGTCAAATGTCTCTTGTATCAGTGGGTTGTTTGCAATAGCGTGTCTTTTAACGCATTGGGTGATCCCTCCTCTGATCCCTGTCTCGATAAACTGAAGCATATCAATATCCTTGAGGATCTCCAGTTTTACTCCTGTCTTCTTTAACATAGCTTCCCAAAAATATCCGGGGGATGTAAAATGCCAGGATGGATCTATTTGATAATGTTGCCTGCTAACTTTACGGTAATTTTCATAAACATCTGCTAACAAAAGTATGTCTGATTTCAAATAAAGTTCTGTGTATTGCATCAGATTTTTTATGTTAAAATGATTCCAAACAGCTTGAGCATGTTTGTAATCCTCATATGAGATGTCATCTTCGGTTAAGTCAGAGTAGAATGCTTCCTTAGGAGGTAAACAGGTTTCTTTTAGAACATCCCAGGATTTTATATAGCTGTAAGGGTAAACCCCTTTTCTCAAAAGAAGACGTCTATCATGATCATTAGGGAAAATACTAGTTAGTTCAGGGAAGTCGGTTGATGTCTCAACCAATTTAGAAAGACTTGTAGAGAGGAACCTAAAGGAATCAAGAAATCTTGCTTTTATTTTACATCCCTCGAAAGTTTTTGTGAAACTAATGTAATTTTCCGAAGATTTCGCCAACACATTTATGGAGCCTTCATCCAAATTTAGCTTTTTTACTAAGAAGTGGCCGTCATATCCTGACAGGTTATGAAAATAAATAGGTATAAATTGAGGAAGTTTCAACTGTAAGTTACAATTTTGACAAAGACTTGATCGGAATTCTCCAGTTAAGTGATCATGATCAGCAACTTTTATGACGTTGGGAATTGAGAACTCAATATGGCAAATACTACATGAAAGTGCTGCATTATGTTTAATTTGGAGCTCAGGAGTCCATTTAATGTTTGTATTTGTTTTGTATAGACTCTCAACTATGTGGCATATGTTCTTCAACTTCTCCATGAAGCGATCCACACAGTCGGGACCTGAGAATGTCAAAAGCTCACTTGCAATGAGGGAAGGATAGTACGATTTGATATACATCCCTATACATGTTGGTACATGAACATCCCTAGCAAACGTCCATGACTGTTCTTCGGGACAGATGTTATTTGATTGAGAGGCTGATGTTAATGGTTTCAATAGACATTCAATGTCTCCATAGATCACAATAGGTACTGGGGCTAAATGCTTGATATTTTTGAATTTTATGAAGGAATTTTTGGGGAACTGATATCTACATGGTTCCAGTTTCCCACAAAATTCTTCATGTAAGACAAGTTTTTCGACCGCATCTCTACCTTGATACCTTTGGAAGCATCTCTCGCAAATCTCAACCTTCCTACAATGGCTTGTTAATTGCTCAGACACCAATCTGGATAAATCTCTGATGAAGCAATAGTGTGTATTATTATTCTCCATTAATAAAAGTAAGTTGAAATGTTGAGGTACTTTCTTCACTAACGGTGATATCCTGTATGGATACACACTGTTATTGTTATCGAGAGCATACAGATTGATACTGACTTGATTAACACGTTCAAATTTGGAAATATCGTTCTTGGAAACTGGATAATTAATACACGAAAAATCGAAATTATGCAGTAAGCTGTTATAAAATTCGGGGGTGGTGATGTTACGCTGTCCAGGCTCGGTGTAAGATCCTAGAACAGCATATTTAAAACAGAAATCATCGTTACTCGTTACATTGACAACGCTCTTGGTTTTGATAATTTTTGATGGCAAGGGGATGGGTGCGCCACCCTTTAATGGTCTAAATTTAGTTTGCTTCAATAGAATCCCATCAACACTAAGGAGACTCCAACCGCTAGACTTCCGCTCAAGCGATTCCATTTCGGCTAGGATATGTTCGAACTGGTTTTGAAGAATGAAATCAAGTTCATGCACATCTCCTAGCAGCAACGTTTGGGTCTTGGTTTTGAAGTTAGCAATAAGAATTTCTGGAGGTTGAAGGGGAGCCCCCGGAAGTTGTTTGGAGAATTTGCATTGCAGCCAAAGACTAAACTTCAGACCTCTCCACACTTGAACGCGCGAGCTCAATTTATCCGTCAGTATGTGAACTAAAGAGTACAAATAATATTGAGGGTTCTTAATGTTATTAAGATTAATAAAATAAGTATCCAAAACAGTGTCTCCAAATTGACGAACAACGATATCTCCGAGTTGGTTTGGAGGTGTTTTAATGTCTTCACACCATCCCCTTCCCCTCTGTAGAGAGGTGGTTGGACACGGGGTGTCAGCTCTACCGATATACCGGATTACAGATGGTCTTACATTTACACCTGTTGTACGCTGAATCTCATATTGCCTTTCATTGACCGCTTGCGAAGTTCCAGGCTGTCCGACGGATTTAGCGTAGGTGTGATCCATTATTGCGGTGTAGAAATCAAAAATTAGGCTAAAAAGAAAAAAAAAATTTATTACTAATAATCATTATACAGGTTACTTGAATACATAAATAATCCTATTTATATCATTAATATTTCTGTACATGTCCTGAGATAGGTGTGTAAGATACAAGTTTATCATGAATAATGATAGCTACGCAGCTTGTGCCTACTTCAAAGTTCTGTGAAATTTCAATTTCAAGCCTTACATCAACTGCTCCCTCGCGTACAATATCCTCAGTTCTACTACAATCCAGGCAAATTAAAGGGCATTCTTTAAATTTTGAACGTGTCAATAGAGGGGATGAGTATTTTATATTACCATAATAGGACTGTTGAAAACGAATATAGTTATTGTACAATTCTGCAAATACCCCATTTTGGAGATCAATTGTCTGTTCCTGAAATGGAAATTGTTCATTGTTTAGAAACAGTCTGAAGCTTTTAAGAGGCACTGAGTCTGGAAGTGACAAATTCTTGGTTATGTCGTTCTTCTTATTCTTATAAAATGCGACGAGAACGTAGCGCGGCTTCTGGAGTTGATTAGTTGTCTTGATTGGCCATGTAAATGATGATGATTGAGGAACAGCAGGGTTCTCGTGGTATTCCCAGCTTCGAAATGCTAAAGGCAGTGGAGGATCTCGTTTGGTGGTTAAGTAGAGTTCTGCTTTAATGTTATCTGCGAGTTTCACAATCGGTACCACCCAATGAACTTTCTCCAAACTCAACGAAACATCCGTATGAGTGGGATGTCCTTGAAACACGTTAGAATCATTGCTCGCACGGGTGAGAACTAACTCTTGAGATACACCAGTCACGACTCGTTTTTCGTCTTCAAAAAACCCCATCCAATAACGCATACATTAAACATTCCTCCTGATGTGTAAACCGAGTCGGGGGCGTATGAGTTGGAATTTGGATTAGAGATTCCGGCATTTGACAAAGCATTTAAGTCTGTTTCAGAAAATGACGCCAGTCCCTTCAATGTAGAGACAATGCCCGGATTTCGTACTTGATCCACATCAGTACCGTTGATTCTGTATGTGATTGAATCAAAAAGGTGTGCGAACCCGTTGTTTATCACATGTAATGCTTCATTTGAGGTACCTTTGTTTACTTTCCCGACCAATGAGAGGAAACTATCAAACGGGGCGAAAGTTTCAAAACTGTTGATACCTATACGGATCTCAGACTTTGAAGATAGATCGGACATATTATAAGCTGCATTTCTGATAAAATGGTATCCCACAATTTGATCATTCACTATTGGGGGTTTAGTAATTTGTAGAAAAGACTCCATGACGTCTCACTTTGTATCCAAGGTTTTGAAGAAATTTGATGTTTCTCGAAGTCAGCCCCTTGTTTATCTTTTTCTTCAGAGGGCCTCCTCTTGCAGCTTTGAAATTAGATGATGGTTGGTCTAACAAGAAACTCGAACTCTGGTTTGAGTTACAACTGCGTTTGCTGTACTGGGGGTTTATTTTATGATAATATCTTTCACTAAAGTCAAATCCCATTCGGACTCTTCACAATCTTACTAGTTCCAGAACAATCGTGATATTTTCCTTTCTAAAATCCAAAAGGGAACCTTTCTCATCCACTACTCGAAGTTGAATGAAGTCAATGATGTCTCGGTTGATCTTTAAATACGATATTGGGGATGGTGTGTAATTGATTCTGTAATTAACCTCAACGTCAGGACAAAAGCTGTGTAGAACGTTTGATGGAGAAGAGTTGAAATATGATGAATCATGAGCTATTAAATTACACTGTATGTTGATCGAATTATAGTTGAAAATATTAACGTTGCTTGGTGCGTAGTGGGTCACATTTCTAGGGAGCACAACTTTTTCAGTATATCCCAACAGCGGTCCCACACAACCGTCTTTGGACATATCAACATCGAATGTGGCTATGAAGTGTACGAGTCCTGTTTTGTGATCGACTCCAAATTTAATACTGAAGTGTTGTAACGAAATAACTTTTTGAATTCTCATCTCATCCACACGCGATTCGATAAAATCAAAAATATCCTCCATACCATAGGTACCATCTGGAAAAACAATCGAGTCTTCTTTTTCACCCACAATATAAAAATGATTTGATTCATTTTCTTGACATTCGAAATCGTATTGTAGCTCATAAAGGATCGTAACCCGATTCCATGTTCCTGATCATGTTCCAACTCGATTGGCGGGAAGATCGTTGCACTTAATACGCTTTCCTGAGAACTGAGGGTAAAGATTCTAGACATCTCTCAGCTAACAAGAAATAACACGAAAAATGAGCACAGTGAATACAGCCAGAGTCTTGATACTGAATGCTGTTGTAATAGATGGCACAGTTCTTTAAATATTTGATAACTTCGTTCGGTGGTTCCAAACCGAAAGAATCGAAGTATAAAGCGACGGCCCCGCTTTTCCGCAACGCGGTCCAATGAGTTCCATCCAAATCTGTTGATGAGGCTAAATTGATTACTAACCGTTCATGAACGTGGGGAGTTTTAGGAAGTTCATTTTTCATGTAAACCCCCCGAAAAAATGGGACTCGAGGACTCAGAACATTTTCAATTTCAATATTACTTAATGCTCTGTTTGGTAATTTCAACAACGCTTGTATTGGTTTAAGACGAATCCTCCCCCGAGCTTTGTTTTTTTCTTTGATGCTCTCAGCTTTTTCAATTTGTCCTCTCCCTTCACAGGCATCTTCCGATGTTTTCGAGGTAAAGTGGTCTTTGAACGAGTGACGTAACCGCTGCCAGATTTTTCCATTGCCATGTTGTGACGTTTCATCTCCTGGAGCTCCAGGTCTCCTCTTCTGGCGTCTCTGACGTTTTTTATGATCTGTGAGACACCTCCACCGAGCCCTCCGAGTGCACTGAGACCTGCTAAGAGAGGAAGCAGAAAACCTCCGTGAACCTCTCGTTTCAGCTTTGAACCCTTCTGTCCTTTTGCTTTCCTTCGCGCCCCTCTCTTTTTTGAACATGTTTTTTTCCGAGCCTGTAGACCTGCTCCTAGAGCCAGCTTCCCCTTCATAGCTGTGCCAACTGCTAGAGCTGCCAATCGTTCTTTTACAGTCGAATTTCTATCTTTAAATCGGGTAAATGCTTTATCCGCTAGGACCTTATCAGCTTTATGTCGATCTTTCAAAGTTTGGTGTTGGACATACGCGAGATCGTGATCTTTACAGTATGAATCCAGAGGTGTAACTGGTTGAACCCCCCTTTCGATTTGTCTTATAACGTCATTACCTGGTCCGCAAAAATTGCCATGTACTAGTAAAGGGGTACGGTTCCGATTAATGAATTCGTTTAATATGCCCATGTTCCCGGCTAAGTTATCACTAGGTTATTTATTCAGGTACTATATGCTTTTATACTCAGTCTACAAGATGAAGCTGCGTCAAATGGAACAAACATTTCCTATGATAAATTACGACGTCGTTGTTAAATCTCAAACTGATGATAATGAAAATACGTCAAAAAATGGTCCGTTTCTAGCGAATAACTGTCGAGCAATAGTATGTGGACCATCTGGGAAAGGAAAGTCGAATCTAATGATGAATTTAATTTTATCGGAAAATTCTCTTAAGTTTTCTCGACTGATCCTATGCTCAAAAAGCTTGCATCAAGAGAAATATTCATTTTTAGATCAAGTTTTCGAGGAGGTTCCAGAAATTGGATACATGAAATGCTCTAATCGAGAGGATTTCCCTGAAATTGAGGAGGATGAAGGGGCCAGGAACCATACACTTGTGATATTTGATGATGTGGATGGATCTTTCAACGATCTAATTCAGATTTTCTTCACACGTGGGAGACATTACAACGTGGATTCATTCTTTTTAATACAATCCTATGCATCATGTATGAAACATTTTGTCAGAGATAACGCAAACCTTATTATTATATTTCCACAGGATGGATGAAATTTGAATTTAATTTGGCGCGATCACGCTCATAATGATATGCCTTTCCCCAAATTCGCGGAAATGTGTAGGGGAGCTTTTTCTAAACCTTTCAACTTTTTGGTGATTGACAAAAGTGCTGACATGCAAACAGGCCGTTTTAGGAGTGGGATGGATTCATGTTTTGAGTTCCCTACAGTGCAGTGAAGAAAAGTAGTTATTCATCACCTATTCCTATAAATGGTATTATTTTCGCTAAAATCAATCATTCAACCTGTACTTATCATGACAGCAAGACTGAGTGATAGTTCTCTAGGGCTCAACAGAGAAATTAATCGCGAGAAAGAAGCTCAAATTTCATCCGAGCTTCACACTGCGAGAAAAGCTCTGAAAAAGAAATTTTCAGAGCTACAACATGCTCGTGAGAAGTCAGCACATTCTCTTGATCAACAGTACCTACCGATTACCAACACATTGAAAGAGCTCTTAGGAGCAGCAAACGAAACTAAAGGTGGAGCTGTGGTCAAAAAAAGAATGCAACGACAACGTCGACTACAAAGTGAAGTAACCAAGGGCACTGAATCTGAAGGATTAATTTCACAAGGGTCATCAATTGATGGTGATGATAATGAAGATCCAAGTATTCAGGTTCCGTCCGATACAGAGATTTTCGAATCTCAAGGGATGGGATCATCTCAAATCTTAACACCCCCCGCAACATCACCAGGGCCTTTCATGTCAACACCAATTGCTCATCCAAGCTCCTTTTTGGGAGCCCCTCAAAAATTAACCCTCATGCGACGAATAAAACGAGACACAAAGAGACTAGAGGCTTCTCATCGAGCGGATATCGATAACAGCATTGAGCCTGTACATAGTTTGATTAACTCTACGCCAGAAGCGCAAAAGATGACTCGCGATTTTATCGATAGATGGCCTCCGTATGCTAAAGTGTACTGGACCTATCTCACCACTGGTAAATGGGAAGGAGGAAATGGACAACAGCTTGATAGATATTATGGACCGAGTGTTAGTCGACAGGGCGTGAACCTCGGAGCTGCGAAAGTTGCCTTTGACGAAGATAACATATATATAAATGGAAATCCTTACACCGCAACTCCGGGATTGTATGAGTTAATTTTTCTGAAAAAACCTGTAAATTTTGATCCGCAAGATTTTGAAAACTATACCGATATAGTAAAGAGAAGCCATATAGCTCACCACGGTTATGATATACACCGACCATTGAATCGATTTGGAGGGGAGAAATATAACTCTATAATTTCACGCATATACCCTCCAAAGGATAAAAAGGGGAGTGGTTTGACAAATATGTTCACACACTTCCAAGGTTTTGATGCAGATGTGTCTCCCGATTGGATTTCAACAGAAGATGACCCAAATTTACTGGTAAAAAGATTAGAGTTGTCCCTGGGATCATTCGGTGCTGGTAATTCCCGACTTCAGAGCAAAGCCAACAAAATTCTCGATCGTTTAGAGGAATTGGGTTACATTTATTAAACCTTTGTGAGAAAACAGAATGCCAAGTGACAGATTCGGTGGTAGTATTAGGAAGCATGTTTCCGTACACGAACTTCCTACTCGATCATTCCATGCTGTGAGCAAACGTTACGTTGACTCGGCGCTTGAAAAAATGATGACGCAATTAAAAAATGAGCTTCAAGAACAGCTTAAAAATCTTGATTCTACCCTGAGAAATTTCATATCTATATCCATCGCAGAACGGTATAGTAAAAGCAACAGTTTACAAAAAATTCGGTCAGTTACAGCAAGATCTCGGAACGAGAAGTAACCATGTCATCAGTTATCATTGATCTGACGCTACAATGTGAGAAAGTGATAAAAGAACTATCAATCATTCCTCACGATGTACCTTCGACTTTCCTCCTTAAACACTTTGTATTTTTACCGCCCGCACACCTGAAAGGCCGCTCCAACTTCCATTCGAGATACAACCAAGAACATCTACATGGATTGTCATGGAACACTGGAAACACGACCTATGAATGTATTCCGGAAATTCTTAAAGAAGCGACAGAAAACATCAAGTTTGTATTCGCAAAAGGAGCTGAAAAATGTCGAATTTTGAAAGAGCTTCTCCCAAATGATAGACAAGTACACGACTTGATGATATTTGGATGTCCTAAAATTCCTACATTGCTTGGCTCCAGCATACTTTCTCAAAAACCTTGTTTAGACCATCAAGATGCAGGAATCAGTTTCACTCAGTCATGTTCTATGATCAAAATTCTTGCGCTATCGGAATGGTTACTTGAAAATGAACTTCGAGCCAACCTATTTGATACTGAACCACGTCTCGCAACATTTCGAGGAGTTAAAATGACTGTAGACCCATTGATATTGGCAAAACACGGTTTTTATCGAAATAGTTTTCAGAAAAATTCTATATGTTGTGTATTTTGTGAAAAAATCCTTGCAATTCATAATTATAATACTCATGATTGTATGGGTTGGTATCGAACTGATACTACTAAATTGTGTTATTAATAATAAAAATATACTTGTTAAATTTCGCTCACCCTTGTTTCCAATTTGTTTTCTTCCTTCGTACAAACGAGTTGTGACGCTATTTGCAGTTGTAAGATTCTCTCTGGGAAAAGAAGAAGAAGAAAATGAAAAAATCGTTTAAAAGTTCAGGTGGAATGTATTATTCGTTTCTTAGAAAATATACCTACCTATAAATCTTAAATTTTCACCTATAGGGTTAGAAAATTAAGGCTCAGAAATAATACATGCTTCATACCTATGAAAAACAAGTGGAGATCGGGAGACGCAACTTGTGTCTAAAATGACGAAGGCTTTCCCGCTCTTCTGATCTGGAAATATCAACAATCGAATTAAACAACATTAACTCTAATGCTGTATAAAATATCAATTATGAATGCTTGATCTGTATGTTGATGTAATCATTCGGTAATAACATTTAAAAAATTGAATCTTTCACTTACCTCGTTGTTTCGCTGGTTAACTGTCTCCAAATAGAATTACGAAGTGAATGATTGTTTTCAAACGTCCTGCTACGAGAAAAACTGGTAAGCAAGTGAAGATCGAGCGGACTCGCAGTTACAAACTAAACTCGGGTTACACCCTCCCGTCGTTGCGGGATTCGAATGTCACACCTTTTCCTCGGAGGTATTGCTAAGGATGCGAATCCTTCTCTTCTGGATATCGTCGTTGAATTATTACGCGGATATTGTCGACAAGCTCTTGTTGGTTTCTGAACCCCTGGTACTTCTGTACCTATTTTTATTGCAATGAAATGATGGCCCACCCCCAAAAATTAATTTGGGAGATTCAACGTTATCGTATTTGTAATCACCTAATGGATAGCTTTAAATTGAGCCCAAACTCGGCTTTGCTACGTACCAATTGCCTAATTATTGGTCCACTCCCAAAAACCATTTCAGGTTTTTAATTTTATTCAATTCGTAATCTCCCAATCAATAGTTTACAAAAGAACCCAAACTCGAAGGTTCTACGTTGAGTCAATTGCCCAATTTATGGTCCACCCCCCTGAACATATAATTTGAGGTATTTATTTTATCATATTTGTACTCACCTAATCAATAGCTTTAAAATGAGCCCCAAACCTGAAGATACTAGGTTAACTCAATTGCCTAATTGTTGACCCACCCCCAAAAATAATAATTTGGGGTGTATATTGTATTGTATGCATTATCTCTCAATCAATATCTTTTGAATGAGTACAAACTCGAAGGTTCTACGTTGAAGCAATTGCCTAAATGTCGGCCCACCCCAAAAATAATCATTTGGGGTGTTTATTTTATCATATTTATACTCATCTAATCAATAGCTTTAAAATGAGCCCAAACTCGAAGGTTCTACGTTGAGTTAATTGCCCAATTTTTGGCCCACCCCCAAAAACTAATTTGGAGATATGCCTCACCCCTATCCTTAATCTGATGTGACGTCAGAAATGGGAGGTTACTGATTAGTAGGTTCAAAGGAAGATTTGATTTTAAAATTTGGAGGGAACGGTAGGTGCCAGCTGTGAACAAACATTTGATGGGGAGGGGAGGATACTGACAGGTGGAAAAGAAAAAAATGGGAACAGCCACTGGAGGAGGAGGTGGTTTGAAAAAGGCGGGAACTAAAACAGCTGATGGATGAGTCTAAGAGGCCATGGCTGTGACGTCAGAGGGGGGCTGTGACGTCACATGGCTCTTATCAGTCAGCTGGTGATAACCTGATTTACAGTCTTTACTAAGAGGTCTAAGGGTGGGGGTAAAATAAGGAGGGAACTCAATTTTGAATTTTGAGCGGGAAACCGCTCACTACCTTCCATAACCTGACCACTAATCTAGAAGGCTGTGATATGACGTCACACGTGACGTCATTCAATATGGCCAACCTATTACCAACTGATGTTAGGTTACCTAAAAGGTTAATTTGAAAAAAGGCGGGAATTTCAAATTTAGGCGGGGGAAAAAACAGGTGGCAACACTGATCTAGAAGGCTGTGAAATGTGACGTCAGAGGGGAGGGGTGTCAATAAGCTGATTGACCGTTACTTTTAGGTCTGTAGGGGGGAGGGGGAGGGGGTAAGGCGGGAAATCAATTTTGAATTTGAGCGGGAAACCACCATTTCTATCATACTGGCAACACTGATCTAGAAGGCTGTGGAAAGTGACGTCAGCATGACGTCAGACGTGACGTCACCAAGATGGCCGACCTCTTATCAGTCAGCTGATGATAGGCAGAACATACATTTTTACTCTACTTAGGTACACACTTTATTCACTTTTCAGTTTATAATTTGTCTGTCTTCCTATCACTAAAACTTGTAATGTACGATAAACATCCTATCGTGAACTTAGCACCGTTTTTATATTATGATTCGCTGACTAAACTTCAATTTCGGCATCCTGCTTGACGTTGTTCATTTCGTTTGTCCCCACAGGCCATTTTTCTTTTCTGCTACACTTGTAAACTTGGCTTCTACAAGTGTAACTTTTCTACACTTGTACTATTTGCTTTGGTGTTACACTTGTTCTAGTTTACCGTGCACTACAAGTACATGTACTTGTTAACTTGTACACTTGTAACTTGTAACTTGTTGTTTTATGAAATAGGCCCCTGGTCAAATTTAGTAGCCTCCCTCACTGGTGAACTAAACGCCATAATTACCCAGAAGGGCCGTCAGGTCGCAGCCCTGTTCCTTCAGCACAAATTGGCATCCGCATGTCTCAGCTCAGCGTTCCCCCCCTCCACGAATCCCGTAAACGGATTGTCCTTTGTCAAGTCCTCACAGACATTCCTTCTTAAGCATTTCGCTTTTCTGCAAGAAACCCCCTTAAGGGGTCCGCATTGAAGACCGAAGGCAACATTTTCCAGTAAAGTCGCCAACTGCCGTCTCCGGTTTGTCTTTGACAATCCGATTATGCGTCTCGGATTCAATCATTGCGACCTTACCCGGGGCTGTCGGTTGAGCGAGACTGAAATCCCGCTCTTCTAATCAAATTGAAGTCCTTTCGCGAAAGGAGGAGAAAAGTCAGTGAAAATCAAATCGCGCAAGTTTGTCACAGTTTAATTTCACAGCGTTAAGTTCGCTTTTTCATTCAGTTCGTTCTGACGTTTGCAGTCACAGGAAACTCCAATAGATCGGCCACCTACATAGCAATAAATAAATCGAAACACCAAACAACTATTGGTTGTCTATTTTGACCTGATTTTGGTTTCATGGGAAGATTACCTACTAAATAAGTTCATTTCATAATTTTACAAATTCAGTACACATAGAAATAAAAAATAGGTACCTATACAGTCAGTTACAAAATGTAAATAAAAAACTGAAACACTTCGACATAGAAACGAAGAAACATCATGAAATTAATCTTCCATATGAGGTACACCTCGTGGTGGAAGATGAGTTGAATGTTCCTTTCTATTGACATGGATATGTCTTTGCTTTGGGGGGTCAACCAAAAATTACCGTCTCGCAAATTCGTGTGACAATTTCAGTGTTTTTCACGTACAACCCAGCCGTTACTAGGGGAATGGAACTTCCGCAGTTTTCATCGCACAGAAATAGTTCCACTCGTTGGAAAGCGCTTGATTTATGTGATAAATTTTCACATCTCAAGCTACCAATTTCCCCCTCCTTACGTACCTGGCTACATTCCTAAACTGAGTTGATTGGACTATAAACAATTTTAATAAGCCGGTTACAATATTCTTAACGTAAAGCAATAGCATCATTTACTCCACTCCATAGGAAACATTTTCATCCTCTTGACATCAGTCGAATGACAACAACAACTCATTGTAGTGGCTTCTCTCCACAGTTGTTATTCTATGGTGGTCCTCTCAACATTTCTATTTTAAGTAAACCGTTGTTTTGTTGGAATTAGTCGGGATGCGGCCCAGGGATTTGTTTAAAGTTAAAGGATTCGTTTACAACTCTCGAGGACAACCGTTATGAAATCCCCAATCAAAGACATATCCATGTAACATGGTATCTGCTTGTAAAGCAGATAGTGGAACTCGTTTTTTTTCAAAGATTATTTCCGCCAATTAAGCCATATTTTTAAGTAAATATTTAATCATTATTCCATTTTTATCCAAAATATTGTAGATATTTATGGTCCTACATTTGTCAAAAAGTAATTCTTTAAATCAAAAAGTCGAGTTATTGTAAACTTTTCAAACAGAAGGTTCTTTTGTAGACAGGGTAGGCTAATAATAATTTTAATAGCATAAGTAGTTCGGATTTGGTTTATTTGGAATTGAAATATTTGAGTTTTGTATCAAGGTACACACCCGAATAATTGGAACATTGTGAATGCATGATTACACGACCCACAGCTATCTTGACATGTGTGTGAATGGATAGGTATAGGTGATGATGGGGGGGGGGGGGGGGGGGGGTGCTTCTTGGATCAATACTAAAAGACGGTTTTTTCAATGTTCCGCGTTTGCTTGTTTGAAATCATCCAGTTGTTAAAAATATTTAACCCTTGACCGACCATCTGTCTAACTTCATCCCATGTATCAGCACAGCAGTAATATACAGTGTCATCTGCAAAATGGATAGTGTTACCGGGTATATAGTTTTGATATTGAGTTTACATAAATCATAAACAAAATTGGACCCAGTACAGTGCTTCGGGGTACCGAGTATGAACCCAACCTTATTTCATCGCTAGTTACGCCGTTCACCCTAACCTTCTGTTTACGCTCCTTAAGGTATAGCTTTTGAACCAACTCAACTCCTGGTCGTCTATGCCTAGTCCTATCATTTTCTGGAATATTTATCGTGTGATATTATGTCGAAAGCCTTGGCGAGGTCAAAGAACACTGCTATAGTTTTTTTATATTTTTTTTTAAGTTCGAAATTTTGTTATGGAAGGGAGTGAATGGAGTACCTCAGATTAATGTTATAATACCTCATACCAATAAACCGTTTTGTTTTGGTTTTTTGTGATTCGCTGACTTTATTACTATGTCCAAAAATAATTTATTAGGAACATCTTCTGAGGTTAAACTTTTGCGGGTCCACTCACTTCTTCCTATCATTTGTTTTCGTCTTGAAAGGACTTAGATCTTCGATTTTCGCATTTGGTTTATTATTTTCAATAGTGAAAGTTTGTAATCGATCAAGACGAAATAAATGTAATCGCCCCTCAATTTTGTCGGTTCATGTTTCAAGATTCGTAAAAACAGATAGTTCCATTCAAGCAGCATGAGCGAGTATCAGCGAATTTCCGTTAATTATGAAATGAAAAGAAGTTGTATTTCGCAATTAAGCAAAAAAAAGTATACACAATGTACAAATTCAAAACATACAACAGAAACTATTCCCCTATGTGGGCGAATTATCGTACTGTATAATGTTAAACAGTTTTGAAATTAGAGCTGTTTGAGTGCAAGGAAATTGATTACTATCAATTTTAAGGCAAAAAGAGCATTCTAAATAATAATCTACTATTTGAATAGAGGTTTTGAATTTTCAGCTTTTTTGCAGTTTTCATTGATTTTTTAACACATTTTAATGAAATTTAAATAAATTTTTCGTCATAATTTTGTACATACATTTTTTAATGTTCTATTTTACAGGTTATAAACTTTATTCGAGCAAGATTCTGCCAAAAAATATAAATGTAACGATTTTTAGCCGTTTTTAGCAATTTTTAGTGATGGGTTTAGCACATTTTTTGAAATTTGACTAATTTAGGTTTCGAACAGCAAAATGGCAAACTAAAGTTAGCTTCTAAAGAATCTACAGCAAATATTGCTGGAAAAGGATTTGTGAAAGTGAAGCTGGGAAATGACCATATTGTAAATCTATCTGATACATTATTCGCACCAAATCTCAGCATGAATTTATTATCCATCCGTTAGCAAGATAACCAATAAAGGTGTTGAGGTAACTTTCAAAAATGACCGTGCTGAAAGTCGGGACAAAAATGGAAATGTAATTGTAACAGCAAATAAAAATAATAATCTGTACACGATAAATGAAGATAACTTTTCAGCTTGCATGTCCACTACAGATGAAGTACCTGAAATCCAAAACTGGCACAAAAAACTAGGCCATATAAACCAAAAAGGCCTAAAACTAGCTAGGAAAAATAAAATAATGAAAGGACTAAAATTTAAACCTTCAGACACACTCGATGATTGTGAAACGTGCATCAAGGGAAAATTCTCAAAACGCCCTTTTCCTTCAATGGATGAACCTAAAAATTTGGACCCACTTGAGATTATTCATTCCGATGTGGTCGGCCCTATGCGTTGCGCGTCTCCGGGTGGATCGAAATATTTCGTAACCTTTATTGACGAATATTCCCGATATGGTCGAGTTTATTTCCTAAAGCATAAAAATGAAGTAATTCAATATTTCAAAGAATTCAAGAATGAAGTCGAAAACAATCTAAACAAAAAAATAAAATATTTCCAAAGTGATAATGAACGAGCGGAGTACGTCAACAATGAATTTGAAAAATTTCTAAGGGATTCTGGTATCAGACGTCGACTTTCAGCCTCTCGAACGCCCGAACAAAATGGATTGGCCGAGCTCCGAAATAGAGCTTTGCTAGATAAGGCAAGATGTCTCATGCTCGAATCAAATATGCCACCGATGTTCTGGGCTGAGGGCATTTATTGCTCTAACTATTTGTTGAATAGATGTCCGTCTAGAGTTTTAAACCATCAAACTCCATTCCAAAGATGGACAGGACGCATACCTTCAGTTCGACACTTGCATATATTTGGCGCCAAGACATTTGTCAAGGATAAAACTAAAAGCAAAGACAAATTCCAAACCAGAGCCGAGGAGGGCATATTCCTTGGTTATTATGAAGTCTCAAAGGCATACCGAATCTGGATGCCCTCAAGAAACAAAATTATGATTTCTAGGGATATAAAAGTAGTCAACCAATTTTACTATTCTGAACAAACAAAAAATGATCCATTTCCATCCAGTTCAGGATCTGAAACTCAAGAATTCATCAAGAACGAAGACAAAATGATAGATGTATTCACGAACGAAAATCATGCAACTCAACAAAATGACGAGGAGGCGGAACTCGAAATTGAAAACAATCACGAAGAAGATGAAGAACAAAGAAATGAAAACCAGTACAATCTAAGGGATAGGGCACAACTAAATCCCCCAGCAAGGTTAAATGATTTTGAAGTCGCAGCCTTAACCCAAAAAGAAGCATTGGAGAGAACAGACGCAAAATCTTGGGAGGAAGCCATTAAAAATGAAATTAGAGCCCACCAAGAAAACGAAACATGGAAAATAGTTAAAAGAATTAAAGGGTCAAACGTCATAGGAAACAAAATGGTGTTGAAAAACCAGTACAAAGCAAACAGCGAGTTAGATCGTCGAAAAGCACGACATACTCGTACTACTCACCAAAGGACTAACCAGCCCTCGGCATTGTGAACTCACTAAGGCTATAGGACTTTGTTAAGTGTTTATGTTCTGTTGAGTGAGGGGGAGTGTTGAAATTCAAATACCATTTAAAACATTCCACTCGCCAGACATTTGGGATAAGTAACGTTTGATACACACATATGGTTTGTATCATTGTTACGAAATTGTCCTGATCAACGAAATACTTTTTTAGTTTCACTCTTGTGTAAAATACTGTCTAAAACTGTTCAATATAAATATTCGATATTTGTTATCACACTGCCTTCTATCTTCCGAATTAGCTTTCACTATAAGCACATTTTTTGAAATTTGACTAATTTAATAATTTTAAAAAGTGCTGGCCAACAAACTCATTATTTCATTCGGAAAGCTCGTTGGTTTGGCGCAATCCCTATAAAAGAGCACACTCATCACGCACTTGATGGTGTCCATGCTTGACAGACCACCTTCCTTTCAGTTTAATGCGTGCGTGACCGTCGTTTCCTCGGCACAATCTTCACAGGGGTTTGGTAGGCTTTGCAGAGGACTCCCGTACCTCAATGCTAACGCTTCCTGGAATTGGGTCTTGGATAAATCCATGGCATCCTTTACTGTTGATATCACTGATAACCATTGGGACGTTTTTGCATCAATCACTTGACGTATTGGTCGTTACTAGTGCGGGCGTAAGGTACCAACCAAGCATTTGCTTTCATCCCTAAAATTTCCTTCTTGCCGTTTTCTCTCTTCCCCAGTAATTTGCTGGATCTAGTCGAGATGTTCATTGTGTTCCAGTATTGTCCCTTTTATCCCATTCATTATTGCTGATGTTAACACCTCTGTCGCCCAATTAGATACTGTATACGTGGCACTCGCCCCCTTCATTAGATCCTTGATGGCCAAACCTCCAAATCTAACAGAGAGTGGGAAGAGCTCCTGTGATAAACAAATTTATTGGTTGTGTATCACGTCTTATAATGTCGTGTGTTGTCGAAGTTAATCGAGTTTCATACGAAGTTAATCGGTACACAGAGTTTGCTTTCATTGAAAGGCCATTATAAACAGAAATCTAAAGCGAGGAAAACCAAACAGATTCAACCCGAGTATAATATCACCAGTTTTGTTCGTACCTGAACCAATTTATTTTTGAATGCAAAACAATTTCCCAGGCTTCAACCGAATCATTATGGAGAAATATACAATATCCACTTTTGAAGGGAGCGGTCCGAGTTTGAATGCAAACAAAGAGTTATTTGTGACTTCAAATATTCATTGTTCAGAGAGGGTTCAAAAAGGGCGGACGAGATGACAAAGGGCAGAAACACCCTTTCATGTTCACCCTCTGACGCACTTCAATTTCTAGCGAGTGACGTCACATTCGCTTCAAGAAGATGGCTCGCTAAGAAATTGAACTGAAGACTGAAGAGAAACAAAAAGAATGTCTTCGTGCTCCGTGAATCTGTTGAGTTTTCTGCAAAATTTATTCTTTCCTGGCCAGGGGATATTCGAAGTTGGAAGATAGTTCAGAGGTCACGAATAGGGGGGGGGGGGGGTTAATCGTACCATTAAATGTGGACCGTGTTTTATTTATTTATTTACGGGCATAACCAGTGTTTTGCAATAACCAGCCAAAACTGATTCTTAGAAAAAGACAAAAACAGGAATCCATCTAAAATTCGTAATTTGATTCATATTGATTTGCGATTCCTTTTAATGTATCCTTTCCAGTCTTTTATATTAGTTTATAGAAACATAAGATCACCCTCATTAATTTTTCAATTTTAAAAGTTGCAAAAGCGTTTTGTAACTTTTAAAATTGAAAAATTAATGTGGGTGATTTTATGTTTCCACAAACTAATAAAACCGATCAAAATGGATATATCAAAAGGAATAGCAAATCAATGCGAATCAATAAGATTTGTAGGTACAAAGCGACCTCGACTAATTGAGATTGCGACTTCTCATTTATAAATTGAGCTAACTTATGGAGTCAGAAAGAATAACTAGATTGCCACTAGTGTAGGTACGTATATAATGTTTACTGAACATCAGAGTGAGAACAGTCAATAGAACGAAATTGGAACATTTGAGAGCCATAAATTGAGTACTTGAACGAGGAAAATGAAATAAATAGTATAAAACAATCGGATTGTAAAAAGACGGGTGCCGAGAAAAAGAAAGATCAGCAAACGGGTTAAAGTAGAGAGAATAGCAATTTGACAGAAGAAACAAAAGGCGACTGACAGATGTGATGGTTGGCACAACTGAGATCTGACCAAAACGATCCACTCAAATGAGCTAGTAATAATATTAAAATTCAGATTTAATAAACCAAACAATACACATAAATAACATTGACCCCTTCTTTTTATAGTAGGTAATAATTTAGGATAAGGTGGAAGGACAAAGACTGATACAGACAGAATGGAGTGGCCCCGGTATCGGCTCGCCCCAAGCGGAGAACGACTGCATTTGCATATTCCTGTCAGCGAGGCTGACCAGGTACCAATGACGCTCATTTCTCTGATATTTTAAAGCGAATAATCTCAATTCGCAGGTCTAATGGGTACCTGTAGGTGTTCCTTAATAAATTAGTGATTTAATCTCAATTTGTAGGTGTAATGGGTACTTGTTGGTGTAATTACCTTAATAAATTAGTGATTTAATTTTTTTTTTTTTTTTCATCCATTAAAATCAGATGATTGAATTTCAAAATGGTACCCACTGATTATTGGACACCTAATGTTACTGGAACGGTTGGATAAATAAACAGCAATATGCAGGGGCGTAATTACAGCAGGGGGACGTAGGGGACCGGACCCCCCCCCCCCCCCCCCCCAGAAGGACCTTTTGTTTGCGTCAATTTCCATTTTTTTATTTCTCTTTGAGCTTTTTCAAAATAATTTTCACTGAAGAGAAAAAACAGTGACCTAGCAAAACAAACAAAAACAAACAGTGTTAACAAATGCAGCGGTATACAGGGTCGGCCTGAGGGGTGTGCGACGTAGGTATGCAATGGCACTCTCGAGCCTTTTGGAGGGGCATACAATTGGCCAATTTCGGTTGAAAAAAATAAAATTTGTCAAATTTTTAGAAATTGATTTGAATGTTAAGCTGTTTAAACTAGAAGGAACTTTGTCTCAATACTATTAAAGTTGAATTTCAAGAGAAAACCGAAGCACAATGAGTTCTGAAATACTGATACCCTTGACCATGGTCCACGGTCAGTAGAGAGGTCGTCTACCCGTGTGGTCCTCATCTTGATAAAAACTTAGCTCAGCTCAACACTGTCTCAAAAAATACTAAACAGCCTTTAGTATTATCAATTAAAAACCAGTTGTCTCAGTCAATTGATTATTTGGGCATAATTAATTCGTTATCCGAAATGGAAGCAAATAAAGCCCTTGTCACGTCAAACGCGAAGCTCGAAAAATAAATTCTCTGCGAAAATGACCATTTTTTCACAACTTGTACATATATGTAAGAAAATGGTTCCCCCCGAATTTCAGGTCATTAAAATTATTTTTGGCCCTTCCACAGGCAGTTGAACTTTACAAAAATTCTTGGTAAGGGTCTGTTTCAGTGGATTTTTTTGCCCTTAGTAATCTTGTATCTAGTGTTCTTGACAGGATAAATCCTGTTCTTTTCACTGGTGTATTTATTTTTTTGACAAAAAACTTTTTCACTACAAAAAACGAGCTTAAAATTGCAAAAAGTAATTTTCCAAATTTCGACATAAAAAAAAAAAAAAAATTTAATTTTTGTCTCAAATCGTAGCTGTATTTGTGTGATCATGATTCCAAAAGGAAATTTTGGAGTAGCCGGTTATTTGGGCGGAGCAGTCAAAAGAATAAACCATTATAGGTACCACGAAAAACTTCTAGCCGTTTTTAGCGAATTTTTGTTAAAATGAAGCTATTGTAATGGCTCCAGAAATTAGTAAATTAGAAGTTTCGATAAACGTCTTCATTGAAATCTTTTTTGAGGCATTTCGAAACGAATCCTAGAGATTAACACTTTTTAATGTGTATATATGCATTTTTTAATATATATATATGAGTCCTTCTAGACGATAACTCTCCTCAGGATTGAGACATAAACTCCGTTCCTTCAACAAAAAATCAAGCTTCCCAAATAAAAGAAAGAGTTCGTTGGCCGGCACTTTATGAGCACATTAAATTAGTCAAACTTAAAAATAAAATAAATAAAAAATTATCAAAAAATCACGAAAAATTGCTACAAACGCTAAAAATTGTGAAATTTATATTTTTTATCAGAATTTCAGACAAAAAAGTTTATCAACAATGAAATAGGGCATAAAAAATTGTTTACGAAATTTCTGCATATAAAAATTATGCAGAAAATGTACATCTTTAAATTTCATATATTGTTGCTGAAAAATCGGTAAAAACCACAGCAAATAGCTAAAAATCCAAAATTTTTTTTTTCGCAGACATTTTGTCCAACATTTTTCATGCCCTAATTCATTGGGGATGATCATTTTTGACTAAAATTCTGTTAAAAGATATAAATTTCACAATTTTTGGCGTTTTCAGCCATTTTTAGTGATTTCTTGAAATTTGAAAAATTTAATTTGCTCACAAAATGCTGGCCAACGAACTCGTCCTTCTATTTGGAAAGCTTGATTTTTTGGCGAAAGAACGAAGTTTTTATCTCATTCCTAAGAAAATTTTTCGTCTGGAATGACACACAGATATTTAAACGAATGCACATATGGAAGTGTGTTAAAATCTAGGATTCGTTTCAGAATGCCTCAATAACGATTTCAATGAACAAATTTATCGAAATTTTCTATTTAAAATTTTTGGAGCCATCACAATAGCTTTATTTCAAGGAAAATTCGCTAGAAATGGCTAAAAACGAGTTTTTTGTGGTTTAATGGTTCATTATTTTGACTGCTCTTCCCAAATGACCGGCTATCCAAAAATTTCGTTTTGGTTGCATATTCTACACTAATATTGCTACAATTTGAGGCAAAAAATAATTGTTTTTAAATGCTGAAATTCGAGAAATTACTTTTTACAATTTTTAACGCGTTTTTTTGTACTGAAAAAATGTTAATGTCAAAAAACTGAATACACCAGTGGAAAGAACAGGATTCGGGCCTTTTCTGTTATATTCCCGCATTTACAAACTATTTTTTATAGAATGGAGATTGATCGGATTGATGATCCTCAATCATTTTTACGTCCACTGTTGTTTAAAATAGATCAGAATACTGTGTGTAGTTTGGTGGTCTGGATGCTTGCATTACATCATTTAATCAATCCCTTAGTGAAAATTCAGATTACGTTGGACATGTAGGTCAAAATGATGTGTATAGTTTGGTGGTCTGGATGCTCGCAAGCTCGCATCTCAAAAATACATAATATCAAGTAGTCAATCCCTTAGTAAAAGTACAGTTTAGTAGGAAATACAGGTCAGAATGAATGAATAGCAGACAATTAACGAAAATATGCAAGGCTATAACAGAAGAGGCCCCAGGATTTATCCACTCAAGAACACTAGATACAAGATTTTTTTGGTTGCAAACTACGGGCGATAAAATCCACTGAAATAGACCCTTACCTCAATTTGTGTGGAGTTCAGCTGCCTGTGGAAGGACAAAAAAATTTAAAATTTTTCGCTATGGACTGAATCTTTGATACAAGTACAGCGGGATTTTAGGCATGAATTCCGTATCAACCCTCCAACAAAACAGTTGAAAAGAACGATGGCATCAAACCTTTAAAGATTCGGGTTGTATCTGCATGACAAAATTCCGGGAAGTCGGGAAGTGTGTCGGGAGGTGACACCTGGGGCCTATTTCGTAAAGCAACAAGTGACAAGTTACAAGCCGATTTTATGTACAAGTGGTAAAAAATGAGTGTGCAAGCGTTTCATAAAGGTACAAGTGTAGACTTGAAATGCACTGTGAAAATTTGGACTAGTTACAAGTGTTTTCTCATCATTTTGAAAAAGTCACTGTTTTACAGTTATAAAAAATGACCGATTTTTAACCCACGCCCGTTCACCTGTAAACTTTGATTTTCCAGCATTGTGAGTTGACAGTTTTCGGTGTTTACTATGTGGAAATCAGCTTCTCCTGAAGAATACAGACAAGAAAGAAGCATTCAACGTAAAAGACGCCAAAGATTCTTTCGGCCGCGAATAAACGCTCATTTCGTGGGTATTTTTGAATTTAACGAGAGATATAGGATGTCTTCCGAGACCCTTGAAAGATTCAAACGGTGCGTGACCCTGTGCAATTTTTCCTGATCGGGTATTGAGGATCAATCCCCTATCATTGAAGAAAAAAGTGAAGTGCGAAGATCATTTCGAAGTTAGAGATGGCATTCCTAACCCAGCAGCATTAAGACTTGATGAACTGATTAGTCATTTCCGCTGAATGAAGGAGAAAAATCCGATTATGCCACAGAATGCCATCTGAATAAGTTTAAATCAAATACAGACTTTCTCCACTTTTCAGTTTATAATTTGTCCATCTTCCAATCATTTCACCTCGTTATGTACGATGACATCCTACCGTGTACCGTTTTTATATTATGATTCGCTGACGAAACTTTAATTTTGGCATCCCACTTGACGTTGTTAATTTCGTTTGTCCCCACAGGCAATTTTTCTTTTCTGCTACACTTGTAACCTTTCCTTCTACAAATTTTACTTTTCTACACTTGTACTCTTTGTTTTAGTGAAACAGTTGTTCTAGTTTACCGTGCATTACAAGTACCTGTACTTGTTAACTTGTACACAGGTATGGGAAGAATTTGAATATCCGCTAAATGAGTGTCGTGAAGCAGAGAGCATAATTGAACATCTATAAATAAAACTTCATTATACAGTGAAACTTGGATAATTCGAACCTCGAGGGACCATTCAAAAACTTCGAATTAACCAAAAATTTGAATTAAAGAAGTTTTTAATAAGTTATAATAAATCATATTTTAACAAACTACAGTACGAAGTAAAGTGCATACAGTAACATTGAATACTGTATTGACCAACAGAATATTGAACAATAAAATATAAAGACACCTGGAATGGTACTGAATTTAACTGCAACCATAAAAAACAAACTATTGTTTTTCAAAAAAGGATGATATTTAGGCCTATTTTCTTGTATTAAGTCTCTCGGCCATTATAAAAGATTCCAACGCATTCAAAAAGATGAAGTATGAATCACATCAATTCGGCTTTCAAAAAACGTCTAAATTCTTGTAAGTGATTCTTGGCGTCAGCTGGACTCGGCACCGGTACGTCTTCTGCCGGTTGGTGAGGGGAGGGGAAGGGGAGTTATCAGACTGTACGATGGCCCTGACTTGCATGCATTTGGTCTAACGCAAACCTTTTGTCGAATGTCGTTACTAAAACGTATTTCCCGATAAATTTACAATTATTTTGAGTCGCAGCTTAAAATTTATACCTTACTTAGCACGCCGAAAATTCGAATTATCCACGATTTTTTAGCATTGTTTAAATACAAAATGCTAGAGACCATGAGAAATATTCAAATTAAAGAAGATTTCGAATTAAAGAAGTTCGAATTATCCAGGTTCCACTGTATTACGAACGATTCAAGATGTCAACCATTCCATCAACAGTTAAATGGAAAATACAGATTTTTGATATGAGATGAACCTTTGTGAGACACCGTGGACGAATAAAAAAATAAATAAAATAAATTTCACAATAATCGTTGTGCCATCACCCAAATTTCAGATTCATCTTCATCCCAGAAACTTATCCATGCCAGCGTATCTGTTCAGTAATGAATATTGTATGAAAATACTGAGTTTCAATAAAACCAGTGAAAAGAGCCCTTTAGAACTAGATAAGCTCGTGTAGAAGTGGGAGAGCATTGCCCGTGGCAGGGCGCAGTTTTCCTAATTAACGGAATACCGGTGGGATCTAATTAACATCACGGCGATGAGAGACCTCATCTGAAGGGGTCGAAAGCTGGGAGAGGCGGCTTGTTGAGAGATCTGATGGCAGTCAGCTGTGTTTTGTGGCGGGCTGGAGCTCGGGCGGGGGGACCTGCTTTTGAAAATCGTCCGCTAATTGGAAAATGTGCCCTCGAAGTTCCTCGCGGGTTTTTCGCCTCCAATTAACGGGAGGCTCTGAACGAGGGTTTCCTCAAGCGAAGGTTAGGAAAGGCGTTTTGTATTTCGTTCTGTGTATTTTCTCACTGGGAGGACTTGGTAGAGGTGCTCCTGATGACAAGCATAGGTTCAGAATCCCACTGAAATTTGACTGGAAGCTTTTTGTATCTAAAATTAGTTTCCAAAACTATTGATTTTTTAATAATGAATCGCTTGACGTTTCCATTTTTTCACCGACCGTCACGTCACGGAGAAAATATTGATTTTCACGTACAACCAATGCGTAACTAGGAAAGTGCAACTCCTTTTTTTTTACATGAATAAATACAGCAGGGGTAAATCCAAAATCGTGTCCCCTCATGAGTGTTACCAATCTTGTCCGCGAAAAAGCGTTACCATGTTTGACATGGTTTTTTTGTTGTTATGGCCAAGCAGTCAGCATAAAATTTCGGCATAAATCGATAGCTTTCCAACGAGCGGATAACGATTTTCGTAGGTAAAAAACCTATTGAGTTACATTTCCCTAGTTACGAGAGAGAAAATTGCGCTTGACAGTGTTTTACTTCAATTTCGCTATAGTTCAACTAATTCTTTCAACAGGAATATATAGACTTTTGGGACATTAAGAGACGATTGAAATTATGTGGTCTTTCGTGATCAGCTGTATAAGGAATTTAGGTGCCCCCCCCCCCCCCCCCCCCGAGGTGCAATGGGGGCCAAAAATCCTCATAAAAAGGTAGAGGAGAGTAAAGAGCATCCCGTCAGAGAAATACCACTCCTACTAATAGCCTTTAATGAGCCATGTTCGGAGTAGATTGGTTTCCAGTCACCTGGAAAGCCCATCCAACGCCAAACCCAGCTGCTAAAACACACGAGAACAGGCAGCGACGCCCGTTGTTTCATCAACGGGTCGCCGACAGCGCTATCTCTGAAGCCTTGATGGGACCTCGATGGAGGTAACTCTGTTACAGCTGATTGAGCTAAATTTCTCCTGTTTATCCTAGGTTGTTTAAATTCGATTGGAGACTCCTTGGGTCATTCCGAGACAACTGAAATAATGGGCTCTTTCCTGATCAGCTGAGTGAGCTAAGTTCTCTCTTGTTCATCGTAGGAAGTTGAGATTTGATAGGGAGACTCTCTGGATCACTAAGAGACGATTGACATTATTGGGTCTTTCCTAATTAGGTGAATGAGCTATAATCTTTCCTGTTCATAAGTGGCGGGCTGGAGCTCGGGCGGGGGGACCTGCTTTTGAAAATCGTCCGGTAGTTATATTTATCTCTCAATATATTGATGATTGATATAATGATCACCGATCAATTGCAGAACCGCGTCTTGAACTCGGATCAAAACCTTGGTGAAAGCGGCCCATAATAGAACAGTTTCAGCTTTACCCGTTCTAACCGTTAAAATAAGCCTGTGAGCCAGGAAACTGCGTGGAAAGATGTTCTCTTTGGAGCTACTTGAGGAATTCAGTTGCCGAGCGGGGATACATCCTCGCGAAAGCGGTTTCCCGAGGGTGTTTGTGTCGGGTTATGTGAAGGAGAAACGGGCGGAAAAAGCCTTAACTGAAATGGAAAGATTTTCGTCTCTTTTGAAGCGGCAACTGAGTGGTTTCTGCAGGAGGGAAGGTGCCTCGTGTTCAGTGGGTCGAAGTCTGGCGATACGACTAGTCGTTTCCTCGGCCACAGAAACGGATTATTGTGTTGGAAATCAGTTGGAGGATCTCGTAGTCTTGATAGTCCCAGAGAAAGCGATCGCTAAATAGGTTAAAAAATACTTTTACATTAAACCACAAATAGGAAGGTATATTCTGTTTCTATACGAATAATCTTCGAGACAAATCAGAGGGGGGCGCAGGGGACGCTCGCCCCCTCCTCGGACCTTGGTAAAACATAATGGTAAGGAAGGCATGCATTACATGAACGTCCCTATGAATGGATTTGATATAATTTTGGTGACAGTTGAAATAAGAGAAAAAACAAAAATATAATGACTTCTCGGAATTACACTTCCCCCCTATTAGCTTCCTCCACCAACAGTAAATTTCCATCATACAACTTCCTGTATGAAATTTAAAAATCCTGACATATTTTCCAAAACAAGACCAAATTCATAAATGAACAAAAAAGGAACATGAAAATCTGACGAGAATAGTTAAAACATCATGATTTATTACTATTACCCCCTCCATTCACCCCGTTCCATGATGACATTTGAAACTCCTTACATATTTTCAAAAACTAGACCGAATTCATAAGTACTTAAACAAAGAAAATAATATTAATAAAGACATTAAAAAAAAAACGCGAAAATCTGACGAGATTAGTAAAACACCATTGTTTATCGGTATTACCCCTTACATTAACCTCCTTTCATAGTGAAATTTCAAACTCCCTAATATATTATCCAAAAGTAGACCGATTACATAATTTAGCAAAGAAAGAATCACAAATATCGGGCGAGAGAAACGTAAGAGGAGAGGAGCGAGGAGGGTAACATTGTTTCGTCTTGGCCGGTTAGACGGTTCATTGTTGAAAATAATAAATCAATTTTGGTCGACATGTTACCAAATGAATTCTACAACACCCGCAGCCATACCTAACTATACGAAGACCAGCTACTTACTGCTGACAATTTGTGTACTCAAAGTTTTTGAAAACCCACTCTAAATGAAGTAATTCCAAATTAAAGTTCATTCTAGTTAGTAAGGCACTGTTACGAAGTATCTCTGCCGTGTAACTCAGTTGTTTTGTATTGTGGAAACGAGGGAGAAAAGTGATTTGTTTGTGAAGGGGAATAGAACTTTACAGTGGGTACCTTACCAAGTTCTGTGAAGGGGAACGGAAAGTTTAAGAGATGAGATCGCGCTAAGTATTAACACTGGTAACTTGATTACGAAACTTTATTTTTCCTTTCCACAGATCGATGGTTTCTGAAGAAGTTTCGCGGCTGTCTCCGCTGTGAACAGAGGGATAAGCTAAATCGGATCATAATTTTTATGTTTGTTTGGTGAGCCCCATGTTAATAATTCCCTTGTCTCTTTGATCCTCTTCATGAAAGGCAATCCCATTGGGACAATTGGGACCTTTGCTTCGTGCTAAGTGTACAATTGTTTTCTATTTTTGCGGAATATTATGAACAACTTACCTAATTCTTTCAAATAATGCAGCAATGCTTTATTACTTGACGAAAAAGAATTCGTCGATACGGAAGCCAGTTTTTACTATTTATTATCATTTAATAATTATTAACAGGACTGTTCTGTTTCTGTTCTGTTTAATGATTATTAACAGGACGTTTCCATTTGTTTTCGTCACGTCACGAGTGTCACGTCACGGTGGGGTTTTCTATTGATTTTCACGGACAACCAATGCGTTACTAGGGAAGTGTAACTCCCTTAGTTTTCATAGCAGGAAAATCGTTAGCCACTTTTTGGAATGCTCTCATTTTATCACAGCATCTCATAATCCCTAAGCCTCTGTAGTGTCAAGGAAAGCTGATTTAATTACGCTCAGTTATAAACTAATATTGCTAAGTAACCATAATGAACTAATAATGTGTAAAATTAATCATTATTAAATGATCTGACTGCAGAACCGTAGGTCTACCGCTCGTTTTTTTATTCAATGAGGGAACAATGCGGTGAGTTCCACCATTTGTTCCCGCAACTCAGGATGGATGGGGCGGCATTTTTTTCTTACTCCACGATGAAAATATCCACCTTCGATTATATTGTTGAGTATATTGAAGGAGAATTCAATCATCAAGTTACCAATTTTCAAAGGCCCGTATGAGCTGAGGAAAGATTGATGTTGACAATCAGGTAGGTTAGTACGAACGTAATAAATTATTATGAAACATTTTATTTTTAATTTAGTTTAATAATAATCGTCAAGGTCTTTGAAAATGAACGTCATGATCTTTTCGAGAAACCTCCCTTATCAAAATACTTTGGAACTCATTCCTAAATTTCAGTTTTTCAATGTCCACCAGCTTTTTGAAATATGGGATGAGGGAATCAAAAAAACTTGTGTCTTCGACATCTTGTCTCGCTGTCCCAGCCATTTCCAGGGGGAAAAATGAGAGGAATACGGTAACACAAACAAAAACTTGAACACAAAAATGTAACCTCCCGGTAGAGTGACCAGGCGAGCGCGCTACCAAAATCAAACTGGTTTGAAAATCAAACCCGAACGCGCGACCTCAGTCCGAATCGCGGCGTCGGGCGGTGGCACGTTGGACCTTCGGTTAACTTTGTTTGAGATCAGCTGGTCGCTCGCGCTGTTCGGTGATCCACGTAGGACACGGCCTTACGTGTCTTGACCAATGACAAGCGTCGTCAAATCCGCTGAACGAGAGAAAAACTTCCAGTCATACAGCACGATCGAATGAGTTAATTTTCGTAGATTATCGAGTTTGAAATGTGAGCACTTCTAGTACAAAGAAATTGTTAACCACCAATTTTATGGGTAATAAACTCATTCTAAATAATATTCAACAATTCAAAACAGAATTGGGATGTTTGGGGATTTTTCATACTTGTCGAATTTTCGTAGAAAATGAAGCTATTGCAATGGCTCCAAGAATTTTAAAATCGAAATGTTCGAACCCTGTTTTCAATGTCTCAATCGCTCATACGATCATGCTGCATGACTGGAACGGTTTTTAATCGATTTTCAGCGATTATTAATGAAATTAAAGTAAAACTTTACCATAATTTTGAGAATAAATTTTTAGTTTACCGTTGATAAATATCTTTTGACTAAAATTCTGATAAAAATATCAATTTAAAGATTTTTGACGTTTCCAGTCATTTTTAGTGATTTTTTTAGCACATTATCTGAGTTTTGACCAGTTTACGTGCTCAAAAAATGCTGGCCAACAAAACTCATCCTTGCAATTGGAAAGCTTGATTTTTGGCGCATGAACAATATTGTTATCTCACTCTGAAATGTGTGTGTGTGTGTGTGTGAAAGTGCAAACTTCAGGAATCCTTTCCTAATGTCCCAAAACGGATTTCAATTACGAAAGTATTTCAAAAATTTTGATCTCAAAATTTTTCGAGCCTTTGCAATAGCTTCACTTTCTACGAAAAGTCATTAAAATGTGAGTCAAAAGCCGTTGGTGATCGCTGAACAATGGACGATACCAATAGGCTGCTGTACAGTCAGGGAAAGTTGTGTGGAGTCTCCCACTTTCGAATGTTGTTGGTCGCGGTACTCTGTAGAAAAAGCTCTGTGACGCTATAAATGCGAACACTTTCCTTTTATACACCTAATTTCCGTGTTTTTATAGCGACGGCAGTAAAACCCAAGTATGGCGCTCGGGGTTCACAACAAAATGAAAACTTGATGACGTCGTCGGGAAACGTCAAAGGACCCGGATAATTGTGCCGAAAGACTGATAACATTGTATAGAACTGAAATTGAGAGGGGGAGGAACAGGATGAAACAGGAATCACGAGGGAGAAGAAACAGGATAGAACATGAATCGAGAGGGAAGAGATCAGGTTTGTACATGTTTAAGGGGGGGGGGGGGGTAAAAGCGGCGATCTCAGACTTCTATTTCCCTGCCGGGATGAGGGTGCATTGAAGCAAACATTAAGAAAAGGGCAGAAAGGGAGGGACCCCCATCTTGCGAGTTGCACTTAAATGCTAATAGGGCGAAGGGGGTTAAAAGGGGGGAGGACCATCAAGGAGGCTGCCTTACGGGATGGGGTTTGCTCTTAGAAGCCTTTACAGTTCAAAGACCCGAAGGCGGAGGTCTAATGGACCGGAGCGGCCCTTTTCTTCTAGAACCACAACTCAGATGGCCGAGACCCCCTTTTGTCTTAATACAAGCGCACAGGGCCTCCTAGCCCTTTACCTCTTCTCTCCCTTGAGTGGAAAGGTTGCCCTCAGTGAGCATTGGCGATTACTTAACCCGTATTTCGGTTTCTAACCACCTTTTTTTAAAACCCCCTCCCGAACGTATTATGAGATAGTAGCTGCGGGGGACTCGCGGGGCCCAAACTCGTATTTATGTTCCTACAGGGAAAAAATTACCGGGGCATTTTCTTTTTCTCCCTCCTTTTTTTTAGCCTGATTCATGCACTTAGAAGTCTCTGGGCAATAAATAAGTTTTGTCAGTGGAGCTAAGAGGCATCTGCGCTGGGCGGGTCCGCCGAGCACCGTCTTGCTCTTACGTGCGAATCTCACGTGCGGCTCTTACGGGCTTAGTGGAGCCCCTCCCGAAAATCCTTGTTCGAGAGCATCTTTACGACGTCGTAACTTCCTCGTTGAACAAAAGCGTTGCAGCTGAGACCTGTATAAAAGACTCGGTGATGAAATTAGGTCTGCGAAATACCTACAGCGGAGTCCAAGGAATTGATGTCAAACGTCAATGAAGTTGTAAAGTAAATTTAATTTGTATGAAACGAATATGTAAGAGAGTTAGGGCCCGTTTATCAATTACAGGGATAACTTCCAGACGAACCTCAGGTAGATACCTCGAGAAAACTATAAAAATATCACAGAAATTCAAATGGGTTTTCAGATATAAGCCACAGGAAGGTCAGAATTAAATACATAAAGCAGGGCGTACGCTATTACGTGCTCTGGCAACTGGAAAGACTTGACGTTGGGTACACAACATGTCCCGCTGTGCGCACCCCTACCGATCTGAATAGTAACTACGTTCCCCATAGTCTTTTCGCACAAATAGGTTCCGTTGAATGAATTGGCGCCTAAGTTTTTATTAATCTATGTCCCCTGCTAAAATATAGATTAGTTGAACAAATACATCAGAATGATTTGTATAGTTTCGTAGTCTGGATGCTCGCTACCTCGCATCTCAAGAATGAATAACATCAAGTACTCAATCCTTAGTAAAATGAAGATTGTTTGGACGAATAGATCAAAATGACGTTTCAAAGTATGATTTAAGACATTTTACAATAAAGACGTCTAAAAATATGTTTCGGAGGTTGAATTCGAATGCAAAAAAATGACGTTTTAAAGTATGATTGCAAAAAAAAAAAAAAAAAAAAAAAAAAATGTTTAAAGTATGATTTAAGAAATTTTACAATAGTAACGTCTAAAAATATGTTTCGGAGGTTGAATTCGAATGCAAAGAAATTTTGGCCCAAGCACGGGATCGACCTAGGGTCCCTCACCGGACGGAAGTCCGACAAGCTACCCACGATGAATGATGAATGATTACAGATCTTAGCTATCCATAAGGGAGCTTATTTCCATTGCCAGTTGACGCTAGTTCGAATTCAGGTGGGCAGGGGCGCGCACAGCGGGATATGTTGTGTACGTAGTGCCTGGTGCTCGAAAGAACCTACAATGTAACTTTCAACAAAATGAAGTCATCATTTAGTCTGGAGTAGAGAACAACACAACAACTCGCTTATCCGGCTCTTTCGATTTTTTCCTGTGTGATGATTTTTTATTTTCTCGTTGTTCGGAAAACGAAGTGGGTTGGTATGAGCAATTATACAAATGCAACCGTTCTAGTGCTCTACGGAATTTGCCTTCGTACGGAAGTTGTAGAGCATAAAAGTCCCCTAGACTAGATTATTTTAGATTTTTATAGATTATTTTCTAAACTATGGGAGTTTTAAAAACATTTGGAAATTGAGCTAATCTTGCTTACGATGTCTTTCTTCTTGATCTCTTCTGTTCAGTTTTTAGACGGGCGTACTGACCGAAAAGAATTTGTGACTGAGAACGACCTGAAACCGAAAGGCTGAAGAATTCTTTGTTGTAGAACAAAAACACGGAAAGTTATATTATTATAGTTACCTTTGAAGCCCAGATGAATTTTGATAGGCTGATCGAAGTTTCGATTTGGCCGTATTACCTAGGTATATAAAAACTCAGGAGCACCAAGGTTTTTGTTTACTATTATTACTTATGATACTTATCCCTCGGATAGGCGCGGTATAAAAAAAACGGCGATAGGCGCGATGTATCATTTTGATATAATGGGTATTAGGAGGGGAAATGGGTTAAGGGAAATAGCATAAAGTTAGCCATTGTTCAAATCAATAGTTTTATTGGACTAGCAAACAAGCTGATAGGTAGAGAAACTACTGTAACATTATAGATAAATTCAAGAAATTAAATTATGAGGTTGAAAAATTAGGTAACAAATAATTTGAGCTACATAATTGTTAGGTATACAGATAAGTTTAAATCTTTACTCATGTTTACAGCAAACGTTTTACGGAAAAAATACAAGTGTATAGATAGGAACTATACTCGTAAACTCAAAGGAACGAAATAATAAACTAGAAAAGAGAACGAAAATTTTAAGTAAAGCAAATAATTTGCGGTAACAAAAGTATGTTAGGCGAAATTTTTAGGTACCAATTATCTTATTGAGCTAAATTTAATTGTTAGCAACAATCTTTACAAATAGGTTTCAAGTGAACACAGAAATTTTTCACATAGTACGCAATTGTGAGTCGTCAATCTACTTTTTTTTAAGTTTTACAGTGGTCGCATCTCTTTCGTTTTTTCCCTGATGTGGGTTGTGGAAAAGCTCTCTCACGCAGTTGTTGCATCGGCTGTTCCTGAGAGTGTTCTTCATCATTGCCATTGACATTTTCAATCTCGTAATCTGTAAATTACCTGGATGGGCGCGGTGTATCAATTTGATTAAAATCAGCCGTAACTTCTGTAGCTCACTTCTTCGACGCGTGAAGGTCAACTGATTCTGAAGACGGATTGAAGTTAGGAAGGTAGAGGGAAGGGGGCCCCTCTCCGAATGCGATAGCGGGCGTTGCAACCCTTCAAAGCCATGTTTTGTATCAATTTGATACCGCGCCTATCCGAGGGTTATATGAAATTTCGTTGATAGGTATGATGTTGTGCTTTATATTATTGAATTTTTGTAGAAAATAGAGCTATTGCGATGGATCAAAAATTTTTAAAATACACATTTTCTTCATGAAACTTCAACTTTGTAAGTACCTGGCGCATTTTCTACACGTTACACACAACTTACCTCCAGGATAAATTGCTAACTGAGGAAGATGAGTCTCAGGTAAGGATACCAAGCAGATAGCGGTATCTTGCAGGTAAATGTGAGTTGATAAACAGCCAATGAGAAGATATCCGAGGCCGCTAGTTACCTAGAGTTTGCCTGAGCTTCATTTCTGATAGAGCCCCTTAGAGCTACACTACCTACGTACCTACTTGTACCCTATTTGAAATACTCTATAAGTTCTTTGATGTATGAAATGGATTTGTTAACCCCCCCCTCACTCACCGCCTGTTAAATTTGAAGCCTTCTAAATAGCTTACTTTTTCATCAAAAATTCGCCACAAACATGTTTTGAGGACAAAAAAATCAACAGTGGTGATGATTATACGAAATTTAAGATTTTTTTGAAGTAATACACATATAAATATATCCATTGGAGAAGGAAAATTTGATGGCTAACTTCAGTCAAACTTATCCTTCAGATCCTTAGAATCTTTAGTGTTCAGGCCGATTCCTGCCCTTTCACCTTTATCTTATACCTACTTTATCAGTGAGGATTAGGACGTGCTTGTTGTTCGGATCGATTAGTGGGGATTCTTCAAGTGGGGGACCATCCATCGGATTCTCAATCAGTTCTCGTCTTCATGCGCTCTGAAGCAGTCTATCTTTATCCTTTTTTTCCTGGCCACGCAACTCATAACACGAGGTCGTCAGCATCCTCGCCTCGAATCGCCATCTTGGGTCTTCAGAATCCCGTATTTTCTAATGGATTCATCTATCAATTCCTGGAATGTAGGTATCTGGATTTCTTGAGCCGACATCTGGTACCATAATTTCCAGATCTACATGAATTTTATTTTGTTTTCGGCTCCACCTAAGCATTCTGGAGCACCTCTCATCTTACCCTGATACCTCAAGGCTCTCACTGCTTATCTCACCTTCTACTCGACTCGACAACCGTCGTCGTTCAGGTGATCAGGCTGTCATTTGGGCAAATTTTGGGCAGGAAGTCGAGGTATGTAAGGGACCTTTCATTGACATCGGAGCGTGCCTCCATACTTTAAGCTGGAACCCGGATTTCATAAACTTTATTGATCGCCGACATCACTTCACAACAAAAGACTTTTCTTCAGACCATTTGAATTCCAAGCAAATTTATTGTAATCGTTTTCTTTTCTTGTTAACCTTATTTTAGGACAAAGGAGCTCCTTCTAGGTTATTAATTACTTTCTTTTGTCACATTTGTTCATTTAAATACCGAAGAATACATTTATTTTAACTGAAAGTTTGAGTCAGGATCAGGTTATTTCATTGCCACCTTCCCAAGCTCAAACATTGTCTAGTTTCCAAACATCGCTTTAAATTGCTGCGATCTTCGGCGTTCTATAATATATATTTATTTATTTTTATTTTTTTCTCCACTGTATAACATAGATAGATTCACAATTGGTCCACAAAACGGTTAATTCAATTTGGAATAGCTATAACACAACATAATAATTTACAAAAATTCGCTAATACGATCATGCTGCATGACTGGAACTTTTTGAAGATGAGCACCTCCTGTAAACCCCTTCATCCCTTCTGTGATCCCCCTCATCCCTTTCTGTGAACCCCTTCCATCCCCTTCTCTGATCCCCCTTCCTTCTTACCGCTACGCTCTCCGCGGTGCGCATCGCCGAGGACAATAAAGCTTTTTTTCGTCTCGTAAATTCCATTGGGTCCGCGAGGATACGATGAAACTCGTTGGTCGTATTACGGATTCAGGCCACGCCGAGGCCTCCTCCCTCGTAGGCCCTGGGACCCCACCGTGGGGGCAACAATGCCCCCCCCCCCCCCCCCCCTCGCACCACCTTACCACTCACCGCCTTACCACTCTTACCATCACCCTCTCCACCCCCTTACCGCTTTTACCACCTCCCTCTTCATCCCCCTGGCGCTCTACAGTGTTACAATGTCTACCCCGTCAAACACTAGCTGAATTATTTATCCACTCGTCGTCCATTGAAACTTCCCCGGGCCCGCTGCCCCTTCTTTCTCAGGCCCGGATCTTTTTTGTTGTACGTCCGGTTTGCGTTTTTGCTTCAAACTCATCGAGAGTGTCATTGTTGAAACTCTACACAGACGCACGTGATTGTTTTAAGTGGAAGACATTTTGGGTCATTTCTGTTCTACCCCGCATTTACAAACTATTTTCTATAGATTGGGGATTGATCGGATTGGTGATCCCCAATCATTTTTACGTCCACTGTGGTTAAATATATCAGAATGCCGTTGTATAGTTTGGTGGTCTGGATGCTCGCAAGCTCGCATCTCAAAAATACATGACATCAAGTAGTTAATCCCTTAGTAAAAATACAGATCAGTTGGACATACAGGTTATTATGAATGAATAGTAGAGAATGAACGGAAATATACGGGGACACAACAGAAAAGGCGCAACATTTTGTTCAAACCATCCAAATATCCCGAAACAACAAACAATGGTACGAATCTCTTCTAATCTGACTAAGGCGGCACTCTATACTTTACCACGTGATTATATACAGCTTTTTCAGATTGATCTTAACACTTTTCCTAATGAAATAAATACTTTCTAAAATTAAATAAACTATTTGCAAAATGAAATAAACACTATTCGAAACGAAATAAACTCTATTCATAATGAATTAAACAAACTTCAAAACGAACCATCCATGACCAGTGCCAGATTTGTGCTGGCATGACATTAATTTTTTTTTCTTTTTTTGGCAGTGAATTTTAGCTGGCGTTTGACGGGGTGAACACTGTAACACATTAAAGTGCCAGGGGAATGAAGAGTATGGGTCAATGTGGCAAGGGGATGGAGAGGATGATGGTAAGAGTGGTAAGGTGGTGAAGAGTGTTAGAGTTAGTGAAGGCGGACGGAAACTGTACTATACCTTTTTCAGATTGAATTAATCACTTTTCAAAATTAAATAAACAATCAAAATGAACTAAACAATTTTAAAAATTGGTTTAAAAATCTAAATTATATAAATGGCAACAGCTATATCCCTCTGCTGGAGATCTCTCATGCTGAAATACGTCGTTATTCGTAAGTAAGAGAGTTAGCGCATTCTTTGAACATGAATTTACAATTTTTACAACCTTATTCCCTAATGCTGAACCTTTATGGTTTATTATGGTAGTTGTTAATGTGGTAACCGTTTAATTCATTTCGGAAAGCGTTTAATGCAATTTGATAATTGTTTATTTCTTGTTGAAGAATTGTTTATTTTATTTTGAAAGTGTTTTTTTAATTTTGAAATGTGTTGAATTCCATATGAAAAAGCTGTAGTGTAGTATATCCTCCCCCCAACCCCCTCTCGCCACCTTACCTATCACCACCTTACCACTCTCTTACCACCACCCTCTCCACCCCCTTACCACTTTTACCACCTCCCTCTTCATCCCCCTGGTGCTCTACAGTGTTACAATATCTACCCCATCAAGTACTAGCTGAATTATTTATTCAGAATTAGGTAGAAGACATTTTGTTCAAACCATTACCACCCAAGTAGTCCGAAAGAACAAAGAATGGAGGTACATCGGGCGCATCTCTTCTTGTCTGAATAAGGTTTACACTCTATACTATACCATGTAATGATATATAGCTTTTTCAGATTGAATTAAATCCTTTTCAAAATAAAATAAGCACTTTCCAACATAACAATTAACAACACATTGTTTTTTTATGTAACAATTTCGAAAATCAAATGAAAACTATTCGAAATGAATTAAACCAAATTCAAAATGATTTCATGAATTAAGCACTAATCAAAATGAATTAAATGGTTTTTAAAATGATTTATTCAATCCTAAATACAGTTATTTCGTTTGAATTAAATTTACCTTCTGTAATAGCTTGTGCGGTTAAACTAACACTAATACTAAATTGTTTATCATAAAGTATTCCTACTGTATGAACTATGTGTCAACTGCTTTGTATTGTCAAAATGTCCAAATTGTTTAGAAAATAAAGGCTTTCATTCATTCATTCATTCATAAGCACATCCCTAACTGAAATAAACAATTTCCAAAATGAATTAAACAGTATTGGAAGTTAATTAAACGCTATTCAAAATTAGCTAAACGAGTTAACCAATTTTCAAAATTATTCAAACAATCCCAAATATAACGTGTCTAGTTGCGGGATTAGTTCTGAAATACTAGAAATATGTTCGATACAATCTTGTGTGCATTACCCAGTACCTACAAGCAACTTCCAAATATACGTACGTTGGCACCATATAAGAGACAATTTCGTGCCTAACTCGCTCAATCGCTGAAAATTTCATTGAAATTGGAGGCAAAATGTTGAAATTATGCGTGTAGCAAGGATTCGCGGACAGACAAGACACGGAACAAAAATTGTTCAGGAAGGTCTAAAGCGTAAAATATGAGATGAAATTTGCATTTTTCGGAAGGCAAAATTTTATGTTCTCAAAAGTGACGAAGCTTTCACTACTTTTGGTTAACTGTGAAGCATAATGCAAGGTTAGCTATTATCCTACAGATAACATTATCATTTTCCCAACATCTTACTAGGTACCATCCCCTTTCCTCGAAACTGCAGCACTCGATAATAAGATAGTGAAATATTGCTATTTGAAAGTTGATGAACCTAGTGAGTTCTGAAGTGAATTTACGGAGCATGGTAAACACACTCAATTTGCAAGATTCTTTCTCATTGGGTGCTGAAAATGTGGAAGGTTTTGTCAGATTTTATTAGGGGAAAAAATATACGAGTATATATCTGGATTTCTGGCACTGGAGGACTTCTGTTTGTACCCACCTTATTTAGCTCGTTGGACCTGAAAATACTAATTGACTGAATACTGAATATTGAATACTTGATTGATCGTTTATCGTGAATTTGATCGCCGATTAGTTGAGGGACTGTCATTAAATCTCAGTAACATATCTGTTAGAAAATCACTCGTTTTCGCTCCTTCCGTGAGTATTGCGAGATTAATGATACGCAAACCGTTGTTTTTCAGACCACTGATGTAATCTCCTGTCAGATGCCCGCTTTCTATTCTCCATCTGATGGGACTTTTCTCTTCCCCCACGCATTAGCTGTGCTAAACAATACAGTGATGAGGGAAAAGCTATACTATTTCTGTACAAGACCACCTATTAATTGAGCTTTTCAATAAATTGTTGATTTCCTTTTTTCTGAAATGCAGACTCTATGTTTAATAGGAAGAACCCCAGTTCCCTCTTACTTACCTAATTGTCTCGAAAATGCAATACTGCTGAATATAACCAATTCGGTTTGTTCATTTGTATGACTAAATCCAATTCGTAAATTAAAAAATGATGAATCACTCTCATCGATGGATTTTGCTAAGGACGCAAAACTCCAAGAAATATCAATGAGCTGTCTTCTCTTATTGGAAGTAAACCTGAATGAGAGAATTGAATCACATGAATAAATTATGCAATTTTTGAACGTAGTAACGACATTCCACAGCAATCTTGGGGAATTCGAGGGCAATTAACTACACCATGACAACGTCAGTGTCCATCCCCCTCTCCTTGTACTCTGTGAAACGGTTAAGGACGCGGAGCAGCAGCTAATGCGTAAAATGTATATAAAGATGCTGAAGGCACTGCGAGACGGACGGTTCCTGAATCAACAATTTCGTGGGCGGGAAAACTAAATATACATATATATTTGAATATGCAAAAACTGACAAGATAGCAATGTACATGTTATTAAAGGCGCCTAATAACAATATATTACGGAAAACTTGATAATTAATGTGTATTTAAGGGGGACGCTGAAGTAGCGCATCAATATATCGGAAGCTAATGAAAGCAAATTGAATGACTGTTGTAAATATATATATATATATATATATATATATATATATATATATATATATATATATATATATATATATATATATATATATATATATATATATATATATATATATATATATATATATATATATATACCTATATTTATATATACCTATGCTTTAAAATTTGTGCACGTTTGTATTGTCACCTCTTTAAAAATTTTCAACTTGAATGAATGAATGAATGAATGAATGAATGAATGAATGAATGAATGAATGAATGAATGAATGAATGAATGAATGAATGAATGAATGAATGAATGAATGAATGAATGAATGAATGAATGAATGAATGAATGAATGAAAGAAAGATTTATTCCAGCGTAAGACAAAATAAACAAGAATGAACATTGTGGCGTGTAAAACAAAAATAAGTGTCTTCAATAATCTAAGTGGAGGATGTACGGAATTACCCCAACACCAAGAGACAGGCTCTGTGCGGTGTGGGGGAGTAGACATTTTAAGTAGTAAATACACAATCCAACACGTGAACACGCAAATAATTCAAATTCACACAATAAATTTAATAACAATACATATGCATACAAATACAGATAGTAAAACTTACAAAACCTAAATTACTCTTCTATGTATAGATACTGCACATAATGTTTTTGCAATTGTCTGGCCCCAATGAGATGAGCCAAGAGAAAATTTTTTTCTTATAGTTTAAGCGAGAGTGCTCTCCCGGTTTCTGGAGATAATTGGGTAAAACTCTAAGAATGTAGGGAAAACCATAATAAACATGACGGGATGTGGACCATAAGCGGGTGGGAGGGACCGGTATGGTGGCTTGAGTAGTTGGGCGAGTGATATATGTCGAAGTACGAGGGTAGTTGAAAAAATCAGGGTGCTTATGAAAGAAGCAGAGTGCAGATTTTAGGTATAATTGGTTAATGGTGAAAACCGGGAGCAATTTGAAGAGTTCTTGGGAAGCGAAACGACGAGGCTTTCGTGCTATCGTTTTCAGAATAGATTTCTGTATTATAGTAATGGGGTAGACCAGTGTGGGACGGGCAGAGCCCCAGACCAGAATTCCGAAGCTAAATACGCTCTGAACTATGGCCTTGTAGATCCGGATTAGATTATTTTGTGACAGGCAATTCCGCATGAGATAAAATATGTGGATAAATTTACGAGTTCTCGAAGTAAGTGCTGCAATATGGGCTTTCCATGATAGATCCTCGTCAATCACGACCCCAAGGTATCTCGTGGATTGAACGCGTTCAAGTGACGGGCATGAGCATGAAGATAGAGGGTTCGGACTGCACATATGTATCTTTAGCTTGTAGTTCTCTAGGCTGTTTCGGGTGGGTGATTTGGAGAACACCAGGTATTTGGTTTTTTTAATATTCAAACTCAATGAGTTCACACAGAGCCACCGAAAGACGTTATTGGCGTCAATGTTGGCGTTCTCAAAGACCTCGTCCCACGAATCGCCTTCGCTCAGGATGGCTGTGTCGTCAGCAAAGAGATATAGACGTCCCTTTAGATTTAATTCGTTGATTTGATTTATAAATATCAAGAAAAAAACAGCAGCAAGGGTCCCACCCTGAATTACACCGAATTCTAAGTCTGCAACATCACTATCCCGTCCGTCGATTGTCACTAATTGTTTTCTGCCTTCAAAGTAGTTGCGAACCCACTCCAGCTCAACACCTTCAAATCCGTAAGTCGGCATCAAATCCATAAGTAGGTTACGGTCGATCGAATCAAATGCCTTGGCGAGATCAAGAGTGATCAATAACCCCTTTTTTCCCCGATCGAGCAGCGAATTGACGTCTTTGGTCAAATCGTAGAGGGCTTCCTCCACTCCGATCGCCCGCCTGAAGCCGAACTGCCTATCCGAAAGGAAATTGTTTTTCTCAAGGTGCTCATATAAAAGTTGTTTGACCCACCTTTCGATTAGCTTAGAAATTGTGCTCAGTAATGAAATTGGGCGGTAGTTACCGAGCTCCAGTATATCACCCCCCTTGAACAGGGGGATAACTCGGGCGACTTTAATGCTGTCGGGAAACTTGCCCTGGGTTAAGCTAGAGTTGATAATATGGACGAGAGGATCCTTCAGAATCAGGAAGTAATCCTTAATCATCTTGAGGGAAACGTTGTCGACCCCAGGCGCAGAGTTGCCATTCATATTAGCTATGATCTTTTCTAGATCGCACTCAGTAATGCTTTTGAACCTGAATTGGGGTTTCACTTGATGCCGGTGTTCACTGAATACGGTTTGTGTCGATGATCGCATAGCTGACGGAATATTTTCGACCAGATTTTTTCCGACACTACTAAAGAAGCTGTTGAATTTCTCAGCTACCTTATCTTTTGCGGACGAATCATCTAAATTAAGAGTTCTAGCAGTATGCGAAATGAGCTTGTATATAGCGTCTGGCTGAGAGTGAGTGCCTAGAAAGTCACTTTTCAGAATTTTCCAAAATTCTTTGGGGTCGTTTTGGGCCGACTCAAATTTTCGAGCGTAAAAATCATCCTTGACTTTTGAGATAAGGTGTTTAATAGTATATTTATATTTTTTAACACGTTCCCGTAGAGAAGAATTAAAAGGCTCCTTTTTCAGACGTTTACATAATTTGTCTCTAGTTCGGATAGCGGTCAGGATGCCACTCGTCATCCATGGCGTTAACTTAATTTTTGAGTGGGGTATGGTTACCAAATTGGATGATTCAGCAACGCAATGGCTGAAGCCATTGGTGAATAAGGCAACTGATTTAACTGACTTCACAGACGGCGTGATACCATTGTCAAAATATCATTCGTTTAATCTGTTTTCGTGCTGTACTGCGTTCGCATTAATAAACATTTCTTATTCTTGATCTCTACCTTTCTGGATTCATGGTTTCCACTTTCAACATATTAAAACTTCTTCTACATAACACCTATTATGGACTCGTACACCCGGACTAATATTTTTGTTTGACATCAAATGCGTAGGGCAAGCAATCTCTTGTTGGCTTTGGGGAGTATTTGTATTTCCCCATTCTACCGTAAAACGTCACCCCTTTTATCGAGCCGCTCTTTTGTTCTTTCGCCTTTTTTTCTCTCTCTCTCTCTCTCTCTCTATCTCTCGTCAAGACGCATAAAACGCGCTAAGTTCATTCGAAAATGAACTCCTTTTTTATACTTTTTTTCTCGTTTTAAAAAGATGGGGCTGAAAAAGAAAGAAAGATTAAGGTAAAAGAAAAACCTGCCCTTTTCTGATGGTACTTGGCAGGTTATGAGTGGTGATGAGTGAGTGGGAGGGGGGAGAGAGAGATAAGCCCTCCACAGCTGGATAATCAGTGACGATGGCTCGGCAAATATGTCTTCCTCTCCAAAAATGAGAAGTCGCTCAGGTGCGAGGCGGGGACGGTGTTTGCGGAGCACTCAGGCCCTTGGCTCTTTTGTGTCTCTTTGATACAGGATCACCACCTAAGCATGAAAACTGATGAAGACAAGGAAACTACACAAACTAGCTGGTTAATCGGCAAAAAGTCGAAGCAACATCAAAGGCACAAAACTGCCTATTTTGCGGTTTTTACCTAACCGCATATCTTGGGTACCCAGAACCTCTTCCATCATCTCAGAGAGCCCCTAGCCGTAGTTTCAGTTTAAAATGCCAATAATCGAAGAGTTAGTTTCGCGTATTTGCACAAATCACTAATTTATTGTACAATGTGAAAACACGAATCTGCCAGATTTATGTAATTAGCATTGTTGGCAGCAAATGTCGTATTGGTGATTAGTGAGGGAGAGAGAGAGAGAGAGAGAGAGAGAGAGAGAGAGAGAGAGAGAGAGAGAGAGAGAGAGAGAGAGAGAGAGAGAGAGAGAGAGAGAGAGAGAGAGAGAGAGTGAGAGAGATAAGCCCTCCACAGCTGAATAATCATTGACGATGGCTCGGCATATATGTCTTCCTCTCCAAAAATGAGAAGTCGCTCAGGTGCGAGGCTCTTTGATACAGGATCAAACTGCGATTCCTGGGACTTGCCTTCTTGTAATGGAATGAATTGTTTCTCCCGCCTCTTCTGTCGAAGTGGTGATCACAACCTAAGCTTGAAAACTGATGATCACAAAGACTACACAAACTAGCTGGTTAATCGGGGAAAAGTCAAAGCTCGCTGCATGAACCTATCGTCGCCACAACGCCAAAGGCATGAATTTGGTTTATTGGGTGGTTTTACCTAGGTGCATATCTGGTGCATATATGTTACTGTAAAAGCCCGAAGTGCGGTAAATTCTAGGATTTACCAGAAAATCTTAGTAGTCCTCATTATTGTTGGTAAATCCCAGTTTTGGCACTCAAATCGGACTTTTCCCAGTAAATCTTAGGATTTTCCAAGAGGCTTGGTAAAAGCTAGAATTATTTCGGTTAGAGAGCGTGTTTCGAACTTTTACCAACCGACTGTGGTAAATCTTAACATTGTCCAGCGATAAAAGCGAAAATAAAGGTGAACGGTACTAACTTTGTAAACTTCTAAACTTTATTTTCACGTAGTAAAATCAAGTAAAATGATAGCAAGGAACTTACAATAAATTACTTGTTGCAACAAGGTAGAGAATTATGGCACTTCGAGTTGCACTTCATATTTGCTGCCTTGCAGAGGCATTTTCTAGTGGAACACTTTTTAAAACAATTGCATTTCTAGAAACCCTGGCCACCGACCAATGATTGTTTCCGAACAGCGATACGAAGGCTTATTTCTTCAAAGAAATACAAGCCTCTGCATGCAAGCCGTGGGAAATCCGCACATTTGCCAAGAGAGATTGGTAAAAGTCCAATATGTCTCAGTCACACAAGGTTTTTCGGGCGTTTACCAAATTGGTCAGTCAATCCTAAGATTAACCAACTGTCAAGCGGTAAATGCCCGTTTTTCATATAATTTCGGGCTTTCACCAACAATATCGAGAAATACTAGGATTTTCTGGTAAATCCTAACATTTACCGCACTTCGGGCTTTTACAGTAACACATATAAGTGGTAGGTACCTATGACCTCGGGGCGCCCCTAGCCGTACGTAGTTCCTATTGGAAAAGCCAATAATCGAAGAGTCAGTTTCGCGTATCTGTACAAATCACTAATTTATTGTACGATCTGCCAGAGTCGTTTAGTTAACATTGTTGGTAGCAAATGTCGTAGTAGTGATGAGCGAGGAGGAGAGAGAGATAAGCCCTCCACAGCTGGATAATCAGTGACGACGGGTCGGCAAATATGTCTTCCTCTCCAAAAATGAGAAGTCGCTCAGGTGCGAGGCGGGAATGGTGTTTGCGGAGTACTCAGGGTCCTTTGCTCTTTTGTATCTCTTTGATACAGGATCTGACTGTAATTCGTGGGACTTGCCTTCTTGTAATGAAATAAATTGTTTCTCCCGCGTCTTCTGTCGAAGTATTGATCACAACCTAACCTTAAAAACTGGTGAAGACAGAGACTACACAAACCAGCTGGTTAATAGGCAATAAGTCAGAGCTAACTGCATGAACCTATAATCACATTTTGCTTTATATCAAGGTATTGAAAGCATGTAACCTAACATACACCAAGTAACCATTTGAAGATGATCACAACAATGGAGCTCCTTCACTGCGCGTAGTTCTGAAGTTCAAAATTATGGTAATTATAGAAACAGACATGATCTCATTTTTTCTTGAACTAAGAACTATCGAACTAAGAAAGAATCTCGAAAATCAGTGGAGAATTATTGTGGCCTGGGCAGCGTCGACAACATTTGTGTCACACACACACACACACACACACACACACACACACACACACACACACACACACACACACACACACACACACACACACACACACACACACACACACACACACACACACACACACACACACACACACACACACACACACACACACACACACACAAGTATGGTTTTTTCACGTATTCGGTCTTAGAATCGTCTGAAACGGATTTGTACGCAGTTTTTTTTTTCTTCTCATTCATTGGGTTGATTCCTACCGCCCTGGATCAATTCCAATAGGTCGTCCCTCTATTGACGAAGCCTAGCTTCAGAGGGACGTTCCAAAAACTCGCCTTTTCTGATAGTCACCGCGAACGGTTTCCTGAACTTCTCGAACCTGCAATCGCAATGCGGGTATTGTCGGGTTTCTTTGCGGAGCGTTGCTCAAACTAAAGCATTACGAAGAACGGTATGCAAACGGTTCAGCTTGATGAGTCGGACGCAAGTTAACTTGGTCCTTCTTACTGTAGCGGACTAAACAGATGGTTCTCTCAGATTCCACATCGGGACCTTGTCAAAGTCGCGAGTTTCCAAAAAAAAAAAAAAAAGAGAGGAAAAACCGGCAACTTATTCCTGAAGAACTTGGAAAAAAAGCGGCAGATGTCCATGACGCTGCTAATTGGCAGCCGAAGTGAGTTATCGCTACGTGATTCATCTGTTCTCCGATAAAATCGTTCGAGAGAAACCCGACGGTGTAAGTGGAAGGTTTGAGGGGAAAACGGAACAGTGGAGGTGTGATTGGTCGTGGAAGGGGGGGGGGTCCCATTCGCTACCGATCATTTTCTCTCCGATCGGTTTCTCTTCGAAACGAGCGATTGAAAACCGAAACCCTCCCCTAACTTTATGGAAATTAATTGAGTTTGAGGGAACTTTTCTCTGGAGTAGGTTCAGGAGGAGGAAGAGAGGCGCTGGAATTTTCGCATTATCGCGACAAAAGGCGATGGGAGTTGTTGGAGGATACGCCCAAGGCGATAATTACGCTGTCATTCCCAAACCCCTCCCCTCCACCCACCCCTTTATCGCTGACTCTTTGTGCATATGTGTTTTGAAACTTTGCTTTTATGGGATTACGTAGGTGCCTAACGGGAAAGTTGAAAGCTCGTTTTTCAAGTCGATTGAGTCGAAGTGGAGTTCCTCCGACGGAAAAATAACGCTGAAAATTACCGATCACACAAAGTTTTATTATACTGCGCGTTGATCTGTACACAAGGTTTGCAGTATTGAAGAAAATGAGTGTGTAGACCGAGTAGCGAAAACCTTCACTACGTATCCACTCAATGAACCTTCATTAACTCAACTACTCCCACCATCCCAGAGTTGGGCGTAATCTTATCGTCGAATACGAATACGGTTGTAATCGCGATAATTATTCGTTGATTCGGAGTCAACTGCGATTATATTCGTATTCGTGTAATCGTATTCGTCTGTCGGCAATTACACGAATACAACCCATAAAAATGCGTCACGGTCATCGATTTCAATAGGGCGTCCCTCCTATAATATGCGAAGCCTTGCTAAAATTACCTAGTTCAGTGGGACGTCCTATTTTAATAGATTTGAGACAAATAGGCTGAGCTCCAATCGTTGAATTCGTTTAAGGACGTCGCTCTGACGCTAGGTAATATTAGCAAGGCTTTGCATATCATGGGAGGGACGCACTATTGAAATTGATGACCATGACGCATTTTTATCGGTTGTATTCGTGTGATTGCCGACAGACGAATATGATTACACGAATACGAATATAATCGCAGTTGACTCAGAATCAACTAATAATTTAAAGCGATTACAATCGTATTCGTATTTGACGATAAGATTATGCCCAACACTGTCTAGGGGTGCTCATCCGGAAATGGGTGAACACTCTTGGGAGGCCGCCATGGTACATATGGACCGGGCGAGCCGCTTTTTGGGTGGGTAAGCATCTCAGCTGGCATTTCCTCCTCCTTTTTTCTCATGCAAGAATTTACAGTTTTTCTTTCTTTTTTGTGGCTACAAGGCTGATGTTTTTTTTTTTTTTTTTTTGCTCTTACTCTAGAATGTAAATGGTTTTGACAATTGTCCTGCACAGTCATGTGCTTTGGCAAATGACGTGTAGTTATGGCACACATATGGCACAAATGACTGTGTACATATTGACTTAAGAGTTCAGAACTCCTACGAACTCACTTACTCACTGGGAAGAGAGTCGATCTTTGTCCTCCTTCTATACGCATTTTACCTCCATGATGCATAATCCGATCCAAGTTGGTTCTCGTCTGTTTAATTACCTACCAACGTCTATATGACTACTACCGATCAAAAAAATTCAAGTCCACTATGGAGAGCGTACTTATTTGTTATGAACTGTACAACATCTTAGGCATTTTCAATGATGATTTCAATGTTCTGCCTGATAATGTTTGACAATTAGTGTTTTATTAATTTTTATCTTCTGTATATATTTATATTACATAGCAGTATGTGTTATTTATGACTTTGTTATTGCCATATCTTGGCCTCTACAAATTAAAACTTCTCGCTTCCAAACTCTTCTGACTTTTATTAGTCGGGAGAAGAAACGTTCAATTTCACCAAAGGTCGCGAGTTAGACGCGCTTGCTTGTGTGAGATGAGAACCGTTACAAAGGTGAGTTCATGAATAAGTAAGTTAGTGCATTAGTTAGAGCCGCGTTTTTTAAATGGTCCGTACATCCACTCCTTTTGACGATCTGTTTATTTGTCCTTCCGCAGGCGGATGCATTAATTAATAATACAGTAACGTACTAATGGAGATATCGTGTAGCTCGGATGCACTATGCAAATCGAGACCAACACTCGACCCAGAGTGCAGGTTTGCTTCTCCATCAAAGCTAAACCTCATATTATGTTTATTCAACGGCAATCGTATTTTCATATGGTCTAGTTGACACGTGATGACTGTTTATTTGACAAACTGGTTGATTTCATGTCGTAAGGAGATTAGTAATCACGTAGAAATAATAATGTAAGTTTCTGGACGTGTAACATGCAGGCCGTGATTGTAGATCAGCTGTGTATTGAGAGCACATTGCTGGCTACCTGTAAAAAAAGTTCTAGTCATGCAGCATGATCGTATGAGCTAATTTCCTTAATTGATCATATTATATTACGTTAAATTGTTTAGAAATTTGAGCTTTTTGAGTGAAAAGAAAATGTTGATGAATATTTTTATGACAATAAACTTATTCTGAATATTAATCTGCTATTTTAAAAAATTTTGATTCTGAGAGCAAGTTCTTATGAAATTTAAGTAAATTTTTCAGCAAAATTTTGTAGATGATTTTTTAGTGTTATATTTTATATTTGATAAATTTTACTTGAGCAATGTTCTGCTAAAAGTTATAAATTTACAATTTTTAGCCGTTTTTAGCCAATTTTAGTGATTTTTTCAGCACATTTTTTTTTTAATTTGACCAATTTAATGTGCTCAAAAAGTACTGGCTAACGAAATCATCCTTTCGTTCAAAACGCTTGATTTTTTGGCGCAAGACCGGAGTTTTTGTCTCAATCCTAAGGCGAGTTGTAGTCTGGAATGACATATGTACATACGAAAAAGCACAAACTTCAGGAATAGTTTCACAATGCCTCAATACGGACTTCTATGAAGAAATTTGTCAATAATTTTTATGTTAAAATTTGCCGAGCCATTGCAATAGTTTCATTTTCTAAGAAAATTCACTAATTATTATTATAAACAAGAAAACATGTTCATGTATAATATGTTTCTGAATGACGAAAAATAAAAACCCAAGTTGGGTGTGACACACCGTTTCGTCGTACCCGTGACATGAATGTCACAAATCAATTTTTAATGATTTACATGGAATTCAAATTATTTACACGGATGTAATGAAAGAATTATGTTTGATAGACGTTACGTTTGTGCATGCTTCTTAAAAGGGTTTGACGGTCGTGCATGGGCAGCAGTCATCAATGATACTGTGGGCATCACTACCTACTCCACTAATTTCTATGGATTTCATGAGTGAGCAGTTTCCAGGCTACGGTCTCGGCCTTTAAAATGCGTTTTTTTCTCCTTTTATCGGCTTTGGACCATTCAGCCCTTACAAAAACATATACAAAATAAACTATTTAGCTGCATGAGTAAGATATAAATTACAGTGTTCTAGGGATATTTAAATATTCACTTCAATTCTATTGATAAAATCGTAGATGTTGGTGTAGGTCTCGAGGCTTTCTTGGAAGATAAGGGTGTCCAGGTTTAAGGGCGCCGTTGCATCTTCTGGAAAGGATGCGATAAGTGCTGCTCTATGATCGCTGTATCTAGGGCAATGCAGTATAATACGCTCCTTAATTTCCAACTCACCGGAGCAATGAGGGCAGTCCGGCGAGATTTCGCTATTTATCATACGCACACGATAGTTGTTGTTCCCGTGGCCAGCCCTCAAGCGTATTATGTTTCGATAGAAACTTTTAGGGTGGACCTGCCACAGATTCAAACCAAGGGCGTCTTCTCAAGATGGGAAACAGGATTTTATAACGACTTTCCGGATAAGAGGCAAAAAGACGTGACTATTCTTATTATTCTCTCTTCAAATGAAGAGATTCTTGAAGATGTGATGAGCGCCTGAAATTTAGACAACACACTTCAGGAGTCACCCAGTACCACAATTGTTTTATTTTGTGGACATATATCAATGGCATGTTGCAAAGCATAAGCTATGGCTGCAGCTTCAGCAGTGTAGGTGGTTGAACAGTTCCTAAGTCGGAATTGATTTGATAAACAATGAGCTTCATTGTAGTAGGAACAACCGACGCCTCCTCCATTCACTGACCCAACTGTGAAGATGAAAAAGGCCTCCGGCCACCGAATTTGAAGGGAACACTGGGTGGTTTTGGCTAAATTAATAATTGGGATGGTTTGTCTAAAAATCTCGTAGTTTACTTAGAATTGTAGTGGGGTTGGCTGCTTTGTGATCCACCTCAGCTCCTTGGAGAGGTTTGTAAAACTATCACATAGTATAGGGGATAGTTTCTTAACCCAGAACGGGGCAGTCAAATTTTTTATCGCTAATGATCGTATTTTGGCACACATTTAAGGGTCTTTGCTATAAGTTGTAGCTAAAAGAATCTATCAGGCAATAGCATGTGGCGTATGTGAAGAGAAGGTTCGCCAGCTTCAGGTATTAGTGCATTTAAAGGTGTTGAGCAAAAGGCACCTGTGATGACCCTGAGAGCTTTGTTTTGAGCTCGTTCCAGTTTCCTCAAGAAATCGCGGTTTGAAAAGATTGATAATATTTTTTTTTTTTTTTTTTTTTTCGAAAATAGAATGCGAATTTGAAAAATAAGGCGAAAAATCTCATTGCTGCTGGCTGATGTTGATGAGCGCTCAAAACGGGAGGATAGTGAAGAGGTTGTGAGGATCCTTGTTGCCTGCCTAAATGTAAACCCGGATTGTGAGATTTCGGTGCAAAGAACAGTAACGCAGATAAATTCGGGAATAAGAAAAACCGTTGCTAAGCTGTTAGATATAAGATGCAAGAAAGAGTGGTCAGTGCTGCGAGAAGAGTCAAGAACTTATCGCCCAGCATGGTAAATTCGGAAAAAATAGTGTTCACCAAGAATTTATTGCGTTCGGCAAATATTGAAGCTAGAGGAAAATATAAATACATCGAGGGAAACAATGGTAAACTCATGGTTAAAAAAGATTTGAGTGTAAGGGAAAATGGGGTAATATCGCCACCTTAAGCATATTTGTCTATCACAGCCCGGGTTTGCACTTAGGAGCTTCAGATTTTGAAGCAAATTATTTGAAAAAAAAAAAAAAAAAAAAAAAAATCAGTGGTGAATTACAACGTTTTGGCTGATTGTGTAGCAACTTTATGTTAATAAACAACAATTTACAAAACTCTTGTAAATGGCGGTATTACCCCAGCTAGGGGAATACCGCCATGAGGTTAGGGTAATATCGCCACATTCAAACAAGGAGAAAATGGATAGTCTCATCAGAACATCATAATAAAGTTTTATTGAATTTCAAAACCTCTTCCTGGGTAGGCAGCTTCTCACCATTTTTAGAACTTAGTTGACAAGAAAAGGATTCACTAAAGGTTGGAAAACAATTGTCACATCAGTATAGTAAAATTGGAACAAAATAAATATTGGTAAAATAATGTTGGTTCTTCACAGGAACTGAATTATTGACAACGCTCAACGCGGAACTCGTTACAAAAGAGATACATTAAATTATTAAATGTATTAAATAGCATTCCATCTTCCAGGCTTTTAAAGTTTTAAGTCTCTTCAGGTTGCAGAAAAATTCACAAGACTAACGTTCATTGTCAAAATCAAAACAGGAGCATGAAGAGTGGAATCTTGCAACGATTATGCTAATATTGGAAGGAAGTTGGGTAGGTAGGTATTGCACAATTTTTCAGTAGATAGGTAGGTAAATTTCAAATAAATCACTATTAGTTAAATATATAGGTGCTTATTGTGGTAAGCTGTCACGATATAATTCATCTTTGAAATATTAATTTATATTTTAATTACTCAGAATCAATAGAAATAAGTGATTATTACAACAAAAAACTTTGAAAAAATCCAACAAAAATGAGAAATGGAGCATTGGGCCAATACCGCCATGGCGGAATTAGCCTGCATTTAATGTGCTGATATTGCCCCAGTAAACTTTTCGAGATAAAAAATCATTAAAAATCATGAAGTGTTGGTGGAAATTAAAACTAAATGATTTTTCTACGTCGTCATGGTCAACAATTTACATAAACGTATCAAAAATTATTACTTACCACGAAAATTCGACAACAGTAAAACTAGAACGCCAAGCTTCAAAAACTGTGATTAAAACAGCTCGCTTATCTTTGATTAAAAAAAACCTAATGACCCCAAACCAGCTTTTCCAACATTTGATCTAAAAATGACGATATTTGGCTACAAGATTTGTCATTCAGGTGGTTAAATAATTATATGGGGTGGCGGTATTCCCCGACTTGGCGGTATTACCCCATTCTCTCCTAAATGAAGTTTTTGTCATAAGAAATGAAGAAGATCTTGATAAATCGTGATGGGGAGAAGATAACGTAGTCTAGATTTGATAAAATGAATATGGAATCAATTTTACTGATGATTATAGTATAGACTTCGAAAACTACATTGGAAACTACTTAAACTCTAATCTACTTAAGAGAAATTGAGCTTGTGGCTCACTACGAGAGTACTGATCTTTATATATTTTCTATATCACAACAGTTGTAGTGAACACATGAAGTAAGAATGATCGATTATTCATATCTCGAAACGTCAAAACGAATTACCAGCGGAAGAAAACGTTTGCTCTTGAAATGGTTGTCTCGCACGGCATTACGCAAATTTTACTTTGACGTAAACGACACAATACGCACACGACACGATCCGCACACAAAAGGATCAACTTGACTGCGGAATAAGGTAGTGGTGTGAGGTAAACTCCGCACAATAATTCGCTCACAGCTGGGTAATCCTCTTCGGAAAACCCTCCCCCGAGTTTCCAAAGGCATTCAAGTTAAGGGCTCACTCCAACTTGAGCAACTCCTTCCACATCTCTCACTTTTGCGCAGGATTAGTTTGACTTTGAAAAGGTTCGCCCCATAACCGTATGGAAAGTTGTAACTGGTAACGCGCGTTCCCCCTCCCCCACCCGCCACTCATACACGGGAGAATTACCCGCATAAAGCCACCTTTTACAGTAGTTTTCGTTCGTTTTGAAAACGCTTTCGCATTCATAACACAAAGTGGAAGCTTTCATCACGGGAAATGTTCACCAACGCATTCACTAACTTTTAACGCGCATGAAAAAAACAAGAAAAAAATCGTTATCATATCCTGTATGTTTTACTTGGAAATTCCCGACACTGAGATGATGCGATAAAAGGTACGGCAATTAGTTCTGTACTAACCAAAATACTTCCACATTTTAATTTTTACTGACACCAATAACATAATGACAATCATATATCCGTCAGTTTTTCATCTGCATCAGTTTAGCATCGGGGAATTATTTACTAATCTCAACCAAATCAATATTTTTGTCAACCAATAGAAATATTTTTTCAAAAACTAGGCCTTTCGCTCCACCCCTTGACCCCAACAGGGGGCTTCGCCCCCTGGACCCCCGGTCGCTTTCCGCTTTGAGCCTTCGGCTAAAATGCTAAAACTGCGACATAAATATTTTACTAATCGAAATTACAAGGTATGTAATTTTCTGTTATGGTGCGCGTCTACAATTACTACAACCAAGATTACTCAACCTTCTTTATATACATCATAAATAAATATAAAACTACGACATAAATAGAAGAACAAGTACGAGAGAAATGCGTGGTGAATCGAGAGCTTTCCAACGAATGGAGAACGATTTTTGTCCGATGAAAACTAAAGAAGTTTCATTTCCCCAGCAACGGCTTGTTTTTACGTGAAAATCCTAAGAAGATTTCGTGACACTTCCGCGTAACGTTTTCGGCCAGTTAGCTCAAGGCTAAAGCATGTTCCATGCTAAAATTCATAATTTTTCCTACCAGGTTTGTACTCCTTATTTAATGAAGCTGTGCTATTTCATGAAATCATGCGTGGAAAGTGAAAAAAGTAACGCATAAAACCATTATTTTTTTAGCTCGTAAAAATTTAGTTTTCTCAAACTAATTTAGCGAATTTCAAAAGAACTGTTGGAATGGTTGGAATATTTGAAACAAAGTTTTCCGAAGTACCTTACGGAAAATCGTTCTGCACATTTTGGAAACGATAAAAATCCTGGATAGGTATATTTACACATTTATATTATTTATGTTATGCTTGTAACAAGGACTTCAGGTAAGCACATGCGCAGCAGCTACTAATTATTGGATCGTGATTTAACTGATTTGGTGTGATTAAATCGTAATTTCCCAACTTCACTTAGATTTGGAGAGAGGTTAAACGAATTGTTTATGAGAAAATATAACTTTATCGACTTTACGGTTGCGCAAGCACAGTGAAAACTAGTTATTTTTGAATGGTGAATTGATAGGAATCAATCCTTAACCTAATCCACTTCTCTCTGAAAATTTAATTACAAACGAATGGAAACAGTATAATTACAAAATTCTTGTTACAAGTGTTTCAATTTCGTTCGTGTGCAGTAGCTACTAACAATATTTATAATCGTGTTTTAATCGATACGGGATGATTAATTTGTCATCTATGTACTGCCAAGTGTTTCCCACATTCGGGCGAATGAATTTTACATTTCCTCATGTTCAGAGCGAAGTATTAATATATGAACGATGAAATTTATAGAGGAACGTGTACATCTCGAACCGCATATTCTCTCCGATTTCATCAAATCTAGTGAGAGTTATGGAAATTAGGCTTGTTACAAGGGTTTGCCGATTCAATGGCAGACAGATACACCTTACACGAAACAAAAGTTCAGAATGATCTAAAACGGAAAATCCGAGTTATAACTTAGATTTTGGCATTAGTTTCATTAGTACAGATTTGATCGTTCAGATACCTAGTACTCACCTACGGATTATATTAAAATATATTTCTGCTACCAAAGTGGAATTCCTTCATCTTCCATAATTTAACGCAAAAGAATAAACAGGTATTGAAAACTTACTGGATTTTTGACCGCTGTAATTACAACTTCACACAATGTCAAATTACATAATATCAACCTTATGCAATTTAATTTTCTGGTTCATGTAGTTACACAGTAACAACCAACATTTTTGTTTTACCCCCTTTATTATCCTTTAATATTGTAGCAAACAACAACAACAAGAAGCTAAAACGTCAAGTTGGTGAAAGAAAATTCACTTTAACGTCTGATTAAGCTCAAACATAACGCTTCCTTAACGCTAATTCTTGATTAACTCAAACGGTTAAACTGGCCCTGAGACAATTTTATTTCTTTTTATGAAGTGTATGTAAAATTAGGGAATTAAGCCTATTCGAGTGATGTGTAAGAAATAATAATTTAAAAGAATAAGATAAAATAAGATGGGAAGTAGGATATACGATGAAACAATATGAGTTAGATTTGTTTCTGAACATTATATGCTATACGATTTGAAGTAATAGCAAGTTGATTTAGTAATTATAATTAGGGAAAATTTTTTTAAATCTTATGATTAAGTTACAGATACTTCTAATTATTAATTCGGGGGGGTCCCCATGTAAGGAATTTAATGTTCAAAATACATAAAATATGATTGAATTGAAATACTCACAATACTTATTCTCAGATGTTATTGGCATCTACCGCGTACAACAAAATGCCTCCCTCACAAATGTCCTGCCATTTTCAATCTACTCTCAGACGTCAAGTACAGGTGGATTTCCGGTCTTCTACGCAGCCTGATTGCTCAACTCACTTATTGTCAATTACCGTGAGCCATCTCCAACACATTTAGGTTCAATAGGGACCCTCCGACATTGTCTAAATTCTACGGGAGAAGTGAAAAACCACGGCTTCCTCAATTGAGGATTGGTTTTTGGCGAATTTATAGAAAAATTAGCATTCTACGACTATTTTTAGGTGTACAGAAATCACAAATACACAAAAACCTACACATCGTGTTCCAGGTACAATGAAAAACGCTTTCCATCATTTGAAGGAGAATGGTGATTTATTATTACGCGATTCGTTATTGAAAATGGGGTTACATTTTTCTATACGGCAAAATTCAATAAGCCCTCGGTAAGTAGTCATTTATCTAGTTATTTCGTGTTGTGCAAATGGCTAGATAATATGAGATAACGGCGATACTAGTGAGGCTGGTTGATAACTCGGAACACTAACTTCGTGTCAACATCACTGTGGGCCCCAGTTGTTACCTACTGTTCAGCCAGTTCGGTTGTTGTGATGGCATCCTAGGAGACGACAAGACTTTTGCATGTTTCATGTCTTTAGGATGGCCCGTGTTATGAATGTTTGCAGTTCAATACCACTTATCCAGGTCGAACCAAATACCCAGATTGAACCACTCATTCAGGTTTTACAGGACTGTGAGACAAGCAACTGTAGACATGGTGGTATTATTTGGGCATTTTTTGTGAGCATAAAACATTAGAGACTTCAAGAAACACAATGGGGAACTTTCATGAGCGGCAATTTCACACTTTTGACCTCGGAATCGGATTCAGCACAGTTGAAAACCCCTTAGACGCAATTTTCAGCTCAAAAGACCGTATAGTTTGGCCAATAAACGGGTGGGAAAGATCACGCGTGACGTAGCAGAATAAGGGAGCTGAGGGTTCCTCCCAGATGGGCGGGGGTCATGACGTCATCGCGCAAATGAATTTCAAAAGCCGTATTACTGTTCAGATACCCAACATATAGCACTTTTTGGAAAGCTCGCTCAGCTCCTTATATCTAGCAAATAAGAAGTTCCATTCATGCAGCATGATCGTATGAGCGAATTATCGTATTGTATAATGTTGAATTGTTTTGAAATTTGAGCTTTTTGAGTGCAAGGAAATCGTTAACCATTAATTTGATGGCAAAAAACGTATTCTAAATAATAACTTGCTATTCAAATAAAGGTTTTGAATTTTTAGTTTTTTTTTCAATTTTTTTTCGATTTTTTAGCAAATTTTAATGAAATTTAAGAACATTTTTCAGCATAATTGTGTACATACATTTTTGAATGTTCTATTTTATACTTAATAAACTTTATTCGAGCAATATTCTGCTGAAAAATATAAATTTAACAATTTTTAGCCGTTTTAGCCATTGTTTAGCACATTATTTGAAATTTGACCTATTTAATGTGCTCAAAAAGTGTTGTCCAACGAACTCATCTTTTCTTTTGAAATGCTTGATTTTTTGGCGAAAGAACGAAGTTTTTATCTCAATTCTATCGAGAGTTATCGTCTGGAATGACACACACATATATATATATATATATATATATATATATATATATATATATATATATATATATATATATATATACCTATATATATATATATATATATATATATATATATATATATTCCAGCTCTGTGGCACCCGAAACAATGAAAACAGCATACGAAGTGGCACCCTCATTTTTATGGCACCCGTATAAGGGTGCCACATTGTCAACCCCTCATATCTTACCTTAACTTCAACAATAAACACACAAACGATTTTCTCTATTTAATTTAGGCTCTACTGGATGATAAGGATTCATAATCACAATGTTACATTGATTCAGTGACGAACAAAGAGCCTTTGAAGTTTGAGAGGTGGGTGCCAGTTGAATGGATTATGGATCACAAATATACAGCTGTAGTTCATCGTTTTTCCGCGTGCTTCGCCGCTGTCGGGTGTTTCGTGTATATTATAATATACATAATAATATACACATTCTATTTTGCTTACTGAATGGCTACCGGAGATCTGGCAGGGTCGGCCATTGCTCTAAATAACCTCGTCTTCTCCCCACCTCTTCTCTTTTAAAAAGCAAAGAACTAAAACAACTGGAACGCTGTCTCAGGGTTGGGCGTGCGGTCGGGCGGCTTGAGAGCCTCACCGACCATGTGTTGGACGACTACACAACTACTCCTAGTCAAAAGCACAGGAAAATCTAAATTTTCGTTCGATTTTGATGAAATTTTCAGGGATTGTGTTGGTTAGCCTCTTTATGTTCCCCTATGAATTTCATTACAATCGAATCAATAATGACGTGTGAGCAAGCTCAAACGTGAATTCATAAAATAACGTCGATTTTTTACGATCTATAGGTTTGATTTTGTTCAAACCCGGAGGGTAGTTGGCTATACGCATCAGAAATATGCTCTATGAGTTTTATTGCGATTGATTGAGTAATGACCATTGTACATGCGCAAAAATAAAATTGTTTGACACTTGTGAAACTCGGAGACTAAGGGACTGATTTTTATGGAATTTTCTGGTTTTGTGTGGGTTAGCTTCTTGATGGTTCCCTTTAAATTGCATAGTTGTCGGATCAATAATAGGGTGCGCGCATTCGCAAACGTCAGATTCTAACAACGTCGATTTTTTACGATCTATTGGTCTGATTATGTTCAAACTTGGAGGGTAGTTGGGTAGAGGTTTCTAGGAAGGTTTGCCATGCATTTTATCGCCTTATTGATATCAACTTGGTTAACACACGAGAAACTCTGAATCTAATTGACCGAATACTCTCAAGGAGTGTTAGGGGGCCCTAGATGATCTTTTATAGTCCTCTTTTACGTAATATCATCCATTTAGGCGAATTTTTGGGACTTTAGAAAATCTGGAATGGAATAGAAAGTTCCAGTTATGCAACAAAAAGTAAAATAAAATTCAAGATCATCTCCACAGAAGTATTTCAAGATGGTACATACGTGATGAAGTAACATCTTTTATGCATTATTCCAGTACCTAGTTATACGTTGCTCAAAAATGGATGATGCGCCCCGAGTGGTCGCGGAAAGTAGGGGGGATACAAGAGCGCATGGGAGCGCGTTCCATTTTGACCCTACTAGTTTACGAATGGCCCAACGCAAACAATCGTTTTTAGGCTCAAATTATTCGTTTTTAAACCAGCTATATTTTGGTTATTAGCAAAATACTTTTAAAATTATCAGGTTTAATTTAAAATAAGGTAAAAACTGAAAAAAATTCCTTTTTTCTTCTCCTCTGTTAACTAGAGACAGGTAATGTGAAACTTTCCGTTTTTATTATTTTATTATTATTAATAATATCTTAATCAGTTATTTATAATTCTCATCACCAATTACCACATTAATTTATTCATTCACATTTATCACATTCATTTGTGTTAACCTGCTGTGAATGTTGTTTATCTGCAGTCGACTTTTCGGAAGTGGTTCGAAATATTCCCATTTTTTCTATAAAATGTACGGGTTTTCTTTTGCAAAACAGTTTGGTCATCGTGGATATAGTTTTTATGAACTACGATAATTTATTTTCTCCGAAATTGAGATTTAATGTGATAATACCCCCTAGGGATCAACCTGGAAATGTAACTCTTGATCAGTGCCTACTCTTTTTTTGCCAGAAAATAACAGAAGGAATACGTAAGAACAACATTAAACCATGTATTTAAAAAAAAAAAAAAAAAAAAAAAAAAAAAAAAAAAAAAAACGAACGATAGACTTACGGTTCTACAGTCACATAATTTAATAATGATTAATTTTACACATTATTAGTTCAATGTGGTTACTTAACAATATTAGTTTATAATTTACCGTAATAAATCAGCTTTCCTTGACACTACAGAGGCTAAGGGATCATGAGATGTTGTGATAAAATGAGAGCATTTTCCTGCTATCACTAAGGGAGTTACACTTCCCTACTAACGCATTGGTTGTACATGAAAATCAATATTTTCGCCGTAACGTAACGGTAGGAAAAAATGGAAACGTCCTGTTGATCATTATTAAATGATAAATTGCGGAACCAGTATCCACAAAGCATGTAGCAAATCAACCAAATCTTTTATTGATGACAATGATATAACTGCGTTTATCTGTGAAAATTGCTATGAAATAGTTATTGACGAAGGAAGCAGGTTTGACCCCCGCTTTCCGATCCAAATTTACAAGACGAACAATTAGCCGAAAATGCGGATTCACTGAGTACCTATAGGAAAGTTCGACCACATGCATTGGTAGGTATCAACATAACATAATTGATCAAATAATAAGAACATGCTTGTAAATATTCAAGTAGGCACTGCATAGGTACCGTCTACGTGCCACTATGTAGTAAAGCATTGTTCTACATTTTAATTACATTTTAAATTTTATTTAAATGATTCTTTTTAATAAAATTTAAGAATTGAAACATTCTCCGGAGAACTGACGCTGAAAAACGCATGAAAAGTAACTTTTTCGACAAGAGTAAGAGAACGTTCCACACATTCCTTTGCATAAACAAAGTGGTGTGGTGATAAATTGCCTTTTTGGATTTCATATTTACTCAAGGCAGGATCCAGTTTTGAGAGTTGACAATCGAAAGCACTCAACCAAAAATATGTAAGTAATAATTACCTCAAACAATGAAGCATCTAAAGTGCAAGGTACACAGGAAAAGTTTACAATTATACTGAGAGAGTTCGTCAGCCAATTGAATCTAGCCTCATCTGCGCTGTTCTCTCTCTCTTTTTTTTTTTTTTTTTTTTTTTTTTTTTTTTTTTTTTTTAAATCAATGTTAAGTAGGTACAAATGCTCAAGATTTTTTAGCCGAGTTTCTGTAATTTGTCTTCCAACTCCAAGTGAGGCTAGGTGTCTATTGGTTTATAGTGTTTTAAGGTAATCACCTCAGATATTTTAGTCAAAATTTTGCTTGTGGTGTCACACACACCCTGTGAAAGCATGAAGGGCAGGGAAAACCGCTGTAGCTCACAGCGGTCAGGAACTAGACAAAAGTTCGGCTGCGATGCCGACGAAAACCCATGGTGAAAAACGATACTGAAGTACCAGAAAACCAAAAATTCAAACCCTAAAATCAAAGCGGTGCATCTCCAAAAACGGCGCATGAATTGAGAATGTATCGGTTACAACATTTTTTGACGTTCGATTATGACCCAAGCACAACGATAGGGTGGTTCAAAAAAAAAAAAAAAAAAAGTTTTGGGATTTCTTGTCCCCAGAGCGCTGCTTGAAGATAAGTAAAAACCGAAAATTTCACCGAAAATGCTGTCGCCTGGTTAAGAATTGTTCTAGAAACATGGTAAGATGGTCGGATAATATGCTTTGGCATGTTCTGAACATGATTCCGTTTTTTACTATACTTTTCCGCCGATGATTGCTTCGTTTATCGGCCATAAATCTCAAATTAATAGTAGGGTCATAGACAAATTCACCCTAATTTCACCGGAAATTATGTCGCGTTGATAATTTAAGTACAATAAGTACAATGCCGGTTCAAGTCCTTGCCAAATTACCAACGGCTTTGTACCGAGTATCCTGGAAAATACCAAATTTTATCGGCGCAAGGTATTTCAGAACCTTAAATTATCAACGCGACATAATTTCCGGTGAAATTAGGGTGAATTTGTCTATTACCCTACTATTAATTTGAGATTTATGGCCGATAAACGAAGCAATCATCGGCGGAAAAGTATAGTAAAAAACGGAATCATGTTCAGAACATGCCAAAGCATATTGTCCGACCATAATAGCATGTTTCTAGTACAATTCTTAACCAGGGGACAGTATTTTCGGTGAAATTTTCGATTTTTACTCATCTTCAAGCAGCGCCCTCTGCCAGTTTACCGGATAACTAGTGGACGGAGCGTAAAATAAATAAGTTCATCGTGTTCAGCGCATGCGAAAATCCATAAATTTACCTAAAAAAAAAAAATTGAAATCCGTCCTTCAAATCATCACCTCGCCACCAATTTAGAGGTTGATTTACGATAGCGGTCGATAACTGGCCAAAATCGACCCGGATTAATATTTCTTGTTAAAAATTTAGGAGTGTCATCCTGACATACCAAGGAAGCAAAAAAAAAAAAAAAAAAAAAAAAAAAAAAAAAAAAAAAAAAAAAAAAAAAAAAAAAAAAAAAACAATGGGGACAAGAAATTCCAGAACTTTTTTTTTTTTTTTTAACCACCCTATCGTTGTGCTTGGGTCATAATCGAACGTCAAATGTTGTAACCGATACATTCTCAATTCATGCGCCGTTTTTGGAGATGCACCGCTTTGATTTTGGGGTTTGAATTTTTGGTTTTCTGGTACTTTTTTTTTTTTTTTTTTTTTTTTTTTTTTTTTTTTTTTTTGGCATTACGTTCATACAGCCATACATATTTTTATTTACAATTCAAGGCTTGTAGTAAGTAAAACAATTTTCTTTCATATATTAATACTACAATTTAACATAAATTTAAAAAGTTCTTTATAAATTATGATATTCCTTGATGATAAAATGGATAAAAATTCCAAATTTACATTTGTTTTCGTGGCTAAAATATTAAAAAAAAGGTGTCTCTCCCGTTCATGGTCTGGACAATCCATTATCAGGTGACGTAGAGTTCCATCTGGATGACCACATTTTCCACATTGTGGGGATTCCCGTTGTCCGATTTTGAACAAATAGGCGTCACATATACCGTGGTTGGTTCTTAGGCGAAGTTCTTATCGTCATTCACCATGGGTTTTCGTCGGCATCGCAGCCGAACTTTTGTCAAGTTCCTGACCGCTGTGAGCTGTGCGGCATAAGCTTTCAGTAACGATGTAGCAGCCAATCACTCGTGGTTTTGATATTTAACGATAGACCCCTGGATCCGTGACTTTTCACTTTGTCCCTGGTTTCCGAGTAGATACTAACTGTCACGATTCACCGGGTCAAGTTCTGTTCACTCGCTAAGTATATAGAAATGAACTAATGATTTTAGGGATTTTCTACGTGGGTTTACTATTTTTACTTATTTACTTTCGTAGCCTTTCGATCATAATTTGAACTCAAAATATTTTATGGACAATTCATCGTACCAGTCAAAAACAAAAGCTATTCTGTGAACATGAGAAGAGAAATTAATGAAAAGTGATGTATTAAAAATAACACGTTTTTGTGTTGGCAGTTGGGACTACACTCAAAATTGGATCCTGCCGCTTTTGAATAAATAGTAAATCAAAAACGGCAACTTATCACCTCGTTTCGTGACGAAATCAGCAATGCCCAAAGACTCCATACCGTCTTGTTTGTGCAAAGGAATGTGTGATGGAACGGTCGATTGCACTTATCGGACAAGTGACGTTTCATGCTTTGTACTGTGTCAGTGCTCCAAATAATGTTTCAATTCTAAAATTTTGGGGAAAAGAATAATATAAATAAAATTTTAAAATGTTACTAAAATGTATAACACTACTTTAAGAAATGTCGGTATGTAGGTACCTGTGCAGTGCCTACTTGATCATAGCTGCTCTTACTATTTCTTCAATTATGTGTTGATACCTACCTATAATTCGACATAATCTCGATATACCTACAGTTCGATGGATGTGATCCAACTTAACTTTACAGGATCTATACATCTGAAGTCTTATGAATGCCTTATGAATATTTGAGTTTGAGTTGCGATTCAATTTCTTTTGTTTCTCATCGTCAAGTGGTATGGAATTATTAGTCTCCTTGCCTATTTTTCTCGAGATTTGGGAATTTCAAATGAATGTGATAAATGGTGATGAAAATTATAAATAAATAAATGATTGTATAGGTAATAATAATGTTTAAAAAACCGAAAATGTCACATTACTAGTAAATTGTCTAGTAAATAGAGGAGAAAAAAAGTTGATTTATCTTCAAAATACAAAGGTTCATTATTGAAAATAATAAATCCAAATTCGACATTCAACATAAGGTCGGATTGTTTCGATTTTCGTAGTTTTAGAGTCAACATGTATAGTAAAAACCCAAGTGTGCTTATTCCAGTTACTTGGGCGACCTAAGCTATTGCGAAAAAACATCGCAACTTCCGAACTGTTTTCTATATTTTTGATCTTACGCCAAAACTAAGCTAGTTAGCAAGGAAACATCTATTACTACTATTCACGGCAGTTAAATTCTACGTAGAATAACCTATTAAAATTTGAAATATGAGTATACATGCAACCGCTTGTAAAAAACGGCACTTTTTTCAATTTGGGTGAAATGTTTCACTTGGATTTTTTAAGAGCTTTAGTCTCAGAAACTGTCACACCAATTGAAAAACATTAGATGAAAGTCGTAAATAGTCTAACTTTGTAACTAATGGGTACCAAACATAGGAAATTTAATTTATTTTTAGCGCATTTATGACAAAAAATACAAATTGTCCACACACGACTCCCGTCGTACACCTGAGGTGGTTCGTCTAAATAAGGTTAATTTTGGCATGACTACTCAATCTTAAACGCAATTTAATTATAATATCCTTATAATACAGAATTCAATTAGTCTCGCTAATTTTATTATTAGTGAATTACCTAAATATAATTTTACGAAATAATAATTTCCTTAGAAAACTATCACGTGTTAGAGAAGTAGCGGTCTAGTGACAATTTTGAATTTTCCGTCATAAAATGACATGTATTATATGAGATGAAATTCATTACATGTATTACATGAAAATGAAATAAAATGACATGTGATATAAAATTCAGATATAGAATTAGATGTCCTACGACTTTCATTTGATAAGACACACAGACTGGAGAGCAGTGAAGTTGTGGAAACCCATGTCAATACTATAAATTATTTAAATTATTACACTGCAAAAAAAAAAAAAAAATTGAAGGCGAAGCTGGTACTGTGGGTTTTTGAAGGTACTGAACCCGAATCCGAAGCCCGTTTTTCACATAGACGTCTATTTTTTGAGAAGGAGACGTGTAATACTAACCCCCAGGACCAGTACCTGTGTCGTGAGGGCATGACCTTGATTTTTTGGGGGGAGGGGGATAGTGTTATTAAAAAATAATAAACAAGTAGATCAGTGCTCACAAAATGAGACACATGATGGCGTATTTTCTTGTAAGGAGATCCGCGTGAAATAGTAGACGTTTCCTGCGTTGAATTAGAGACAAAATGGCTTGGGAGCTCAATCAGCTGATCAATGACCTCTTAGTCGTCATCAACCCCTGGCACATCTTCATTTCCACAATGTTACAGATTACACCCATACCAAGTTTCATCAAAATCGGACGTCGGGAAGTGGCATTTAAAACGATTTTAAGAGGACATACATACAGCATCAGCGAACAAAGTGAACACAATAGCTCATTTTTTCTTTCTTAAAAGAAAATGCGCTAAAAATCAAATCAAAATATAAATCAGATCAGATATAGTACAATAACGACTGATTATATCATTCTAATAGTACGCAATCAGATTCACAGTATTTGACCGGGGGATACCAACGGATTCTGCCTCAGGTTTGTTATCTGTAATGGAAAATAATAAACCTTTGTGTCAAGGATTTACAGTGTTTTGACTTCATCTTCACCAGTAAGCCAGTGACGCTTCGATGGCAGACGTGTATTTCTAAGTTACCTATTGAACCAATTAATATCGGCCATGGATGAAAGTGTTAAGGGCCGATATGGTTCCTCCTCTAGCTGTAAGCCATATTTTCGCAAATTGAGATCTGTTTTTCTTGTCGCCATCGGTTTTGGACTAGTAGACGTGCATATCTTATACAAACTCAATTGAATACTAACAAATTCAATAATTGGTCCGTTTCTATAGATCAGTTTCCCCTTTTCAGCCGAGCTCCTAGTGGCATTGACGGTTAGCACCTATATCTTGTACATTGGCTGAATTAAAAGATGAGGCGGTGTCGAAGGGGAAAATTAGGCCGGTGCATCGACAGCAAGATAACACCCGAACCAGCAAAATGCTCGGTAGATGCCTCCTCCCTTTAGTTGTGCATGTCCTCATCCGCATTTATACGCAGTTGTGAAGAAGTTGATAAGGGTGGAAGTGGAAGGTGACGCGGATGTTGCAGTAGGCATAAGAAATACCTGTTTAATGCTTGAAAGCAATTTAGATGAAACAGCCAAAATAATTCCTATGAGTTTGTGGTGGGTTTAAAATGAATTTGTAATTCACATTCGACCACAGTACACCAAGCATAGAACTCTATGCTCTTCTTTAAGTTTTTTAATGTCTCAAAAGTACTTTGATATCCCTCCTTTTGATATCGCCTGTCCTCGGGCGATCACGGTCATCTAGCTGAAGGAGATAACATCGTGCGTCGTAGAATTTAGTAGATATATGAACTTTGTCGAGCCTGATTTTGCATCCGGAGATGTTGGCATTACGGGCAGATGAGGTTGGAGATGCTCCCGATCGAGGTTGGTCCTTAGCATCCAAACCAGACGGGAAATTGGAGGGATCCATGAGTTTTGCTTCCGATGGTTATGCAGATTTAAATTCGGATCGAAACGGTGTGTCAGTTATCAACTTGAACCCTGATAGCGAAGTCAAAAACGCCGATCTCCATTTTTTTGTCCAGGATGATATTGAAGGTGGAAGTTGCGGAACTGTTTACAATACATGCAAACGGTCAGTGAAGGACAGTTTTCGAGTTTGTGGGCAGCCGGTAGACGGCTTTTACATTAACCATACAAAAGGGTCACTTGACTACGTTAATCATGACCTTGATACCTTGAAACTGGAACATTTTCTCGCTCCATAGGGCTTCTTACAAAAGGGGCATGGATATTTAAGGTCGGATAAGAATTGGAATTTTAGAACTGCTCATTTTATTTTATTTGTGTCTTCCAGTTTTTTTCATAGATTTGATGATTTTCTAGGAGCCCATGTGGGTTAGAAATTGCTGATCACGTTCTACGGACGATTGTATTGATGGGAATTCGGCAAAGGTGGAACTGAAATATTTTTTTTACAATGTCAGAACGTGTTTTTGGAATTTCAAACGATTGTCTCGAAACGTATAGACAATTTTCTTTCGTATATCTGGTTAAGTGTTACCTACTAGTTCTTTAGCAACCAAGTACTACCCACAAATATACTATTTCATTTTCGTTATGAGGTCGTGTACTCCAAATTGAAAAGTTAGGATTTTGTCCACTAAAACTCCCATTTCTTTAGACATCTTGAAGTTACGGAGGAGAATGTTTCTTCTCACCTTTTGTGCAATACACACAAATTGCAAGTGTAATGATGGGCTGGGGTAAGAGAATTTTTGGCCGAGGTAGAACCTCGTAGTTGCGCTACCATTTCCATCGTTTAAGAGGAATGTTCATATTACCAAGGTAAAAAACATGCCTGTGAGATCCATGGAAAACATCTGGAGCCATAATGATGGGGATGAACTCTTTCTCTCCCTTGAGAAGGACGGCACTTAGTTGTGCACCAATGTACTATATGGTGATACAACGATGGTTCCGCGTAAAAAATAACGATTCTCTTAAACGAGATAATGTTTTTCTGAAAAACGCATAAAGACGGTTTATTAGATAGGTAGGGAGTTGATAAGTGATAATTATTATGGTGAATGACACCAAGAAATAACATTGATTACATAGTATTGTACTCAGGTGCTATTCCGACTGTTTCACTTATCCTATACTCTTAAACGAGAAATTCTTGTATAAATCATCAGGGGATACATACCCCCCCATTTCGACTCGAAAACACAATCTGCACTGGTCAATCCTCCGGAGTGATCTCCGTGGTGTTCTGGGCCATTCTTAACAACGAAAGTTGCTTATATCTGGCCGTAACTGTGGAAGGTATAAAAAGACCCTTCGCTTACTGGCTGTAGCTCCACAAAAAGAAATTTTTATCCAGGTTTCATAGAACCCAAAACGATTTCTGTGGGCAATAATTCACATTTTGTTGAGAGAATTGGAGCACATTTAATACCTTTAATGCCTTTTCAAAGCTTATTAAAAATTTTGCTTGCTGGTTGTGGTTTTTTCAGTATCCACATTCAGCGTGTTTAGTACCTGCACTAACAAAAGAAGATATAGAATTACAAAATTAAATTATCTAGGTACCTAATCTGCTTGCAAAGCTAAAAGTCTACGAGATTTAAACATTCTTAACGACGGAAGTTGCTTATATCTGGCCGTAACTGTGGAAGGTATAAAAAGACCCTTCACTTACTGGCTGTAGCTCCACGAAAAGAAATTTTTATCCAGGTTTCATAGAACCCAAAACGATTTCTGTGGGAAAAATAATTCACATTTTGTTGAGAAAATTGGAGCACATTTAATACCTACGCCTTTTCAAAGCTTATTAAAAATTTTGCTTGCTGGTTGTGGTTTTTTCAATATCCACATTCAGCGTGTTTAGTACCTGCACTAACAAAAGAAGATATAGAATTACAAAATTAAATTATCTAGGTACCTAATCTGCTGGCAAAACTAAAAGTCTACGAGATTTAAACATTCTCCTTCCCTGAAGCTCAGTCTCTGGATCTTTGACCATAGTTTGTTTACCTCAACAGAACCCAGGAAGACCAATGGAAGTTGTGAAATTCTTGGTTCGCTCTTGTTTGTCCGCTATTATAAAATGGTTGATTTGTCTGCTGTTCTGAAGGTGGTTTGGCAACGTCGCAGATATCAAAGTGGTCGCCACTTAGTCCGTGATTTGTAATTGTATATCTCGGTTGGCACATATATATAGTGATATGAAATTTTCTGGAAGATTGCCACAGGTATAGCATTGTGGGATTCAGTAAATAACCATTAAAATGAAATAAAAATATCCTTGCTGTTTTTAAATGTCATTCGAATCAATATACACCATAAAATAAATATATACACCAGGGAATAATGAGGGTGCCTCCTAACTTCAATATTGTATGGGTGCCACAATGTTAGAATATTTATTTATATACATATACACCAGGGAATAATGAGGGTGCCACATTACTTCAATATTGTATGGTTGCCACATAGACGGTGACTTGAAATTCTCAAGAATGGTGCCACAAGTATAGCATTATGGGATTCAGTAAATAACCATTGAAATGAAATAAAAAGTATACCTTGCTGTTTTTAGAGGTCATTTGAAGCAATATACAATAGGTATGGCTTGGGCGTTGTAACTCGAAGTTTGTTAAAGTTGTTGAATGTTTCACATTTAAAACTAATATATATTCTTTCACTTGGCGAAAGACCCTCCACCACATTCAAGCAATTGTAAGTAACCTAGTTTATATGTAGAATCTAAACCATATATGATAAGAAAAAAACTACTAAGATCGTCCCATTCAGATCACTCTTTTCTACCATTCACTTTATACCTATGTACTTCTTGTTCCATTTAGATTATACCTATTTCTTGTACGTTTTAGGTACCACATGATTAGGACCCAGCCCCTGGGTAGAAACGTCGTGGATAATTATGATTAAAACATAATTTTAAAAAACCACTCAAGTCTAGTTTGGTCAAACTCAACCTCCAATTATATACTCTACCTAGACATAACCAGCACTCAGTATATATATATACATATACATATATATATATATATATATATATATATATTTATCATATATATATTTCTACTCTATCTATATATATATATATATATATATATTTCTACTCGTGATCACGGCACAAATAGCCGAAATATTGAGGTACCATATATTTATTTTCCCTTTTACAGAAGTTTTTGTGTGTCTAAATCTGTCTTCTTTCTCTCATATCCAAATTTATATATATATATATATATATATATATATATATATATATATATATATATATATATAAAAGCGTTAAAATCCAGGAATCATTTCAGAACGCCTCAAAACAGATTTCGATGAAAAAAATTTTTGAAATTTTTTATTTTAAAATTTTTGGAGCCATTGCAATAGCTTTATTTTCTAAGAAAATTCGCTAAAAAGAACCCTGAAAATTCCCCATTACAGCGTTTGAGTCATCAATGTCGACGAAACCTGCTTGGATAATTCAAACTCTACATGTCCGATTTAATGCCAAAAAAGCCCTCTCGGTTCAGATTTTGCAGTTCGGACCACCCTTTTTGTCACGCACCGTTCTCCGGGATAAGGTTTTTAATTGCCACAGAAACTATTTTTTAGCTGTAGAGTGTATTTATTTGACGTTGAATATATTTATCCAACTTTTTTTTTTTTTTTTTTTTTTTTTTTTTTTTACTGTGCTTTCAAAAAAATATACCGTGCGCTCGTTCTATTTTGTGGCACCTAACATTACCCCTATTCCCCTATTACACCTATTCCCTTTGAAAATTTAATTTATTATGTAGGAATTCGTTGTTTATTTGTAATAAGATGTAGCTTAGTAAAGGTTGGTGTTTCTTGACGGATATTACTGAAAAGTAAGAGGATGTAATGTATAATAATGTTTGGACTTGGAATCATCCCAGCTGAGCTGGAGGAGGCGTATCTGCAATAACTCATAGCTAATTAGCTGCGCTTAGCAGCGAGGCAGAAATGCGACCTATTAATTTTAAACAGGGTGAGATGAACGTCTCCTTGTTACTGCCTCTGGGGACGGGACCCTGGCCGTAAAATCATCATCGTGGAATGCAATTAGAAGGGACGAAGGCAGCTTTATTGACAGTATCTTACGGGTGGTGGCCAGGTCAGAAACATGCCAAGTTGGGTGGGCAGTATAGTATAGTATTCACATATTGTAATGGACGTATTGAATTAATTGAAAAACAAAGTACGAGGCGACGTGTTAAGAAATAAAGGTTTGCGCATACGCAAAGACTACTATTAATCAAATTTCATCAAAATCGTTCCATTAGATTCGGAGTTTTGCCTGTGTTAATTGATATTAGTTTCGCGTATGCGCATTGGTTACTACACTACCAATCACGATAAATATACTTTATAGGTCATTTCTCTAGAGCAAAATATCAAATACCTACCGAGTTTAAACGAAATCGGACCAACAGATAAGAAATCGACGTAATGAGATGTTCTAGTTTGCACATGCGCACAGGCTACTGTTGATTCGAGGGCATTGAAAAATATAAGGGACCATCTAGAAGCTAACCCGCTCCATCCCCTTGTAAGTTTTATCGAAATCGGACTGAAACTTGGTATAGTTTTGGGCGTGACGGGTAACCGTAGACAGACAGACATCAGACAAATAGATAAGACAGACAGACAGACAAGTAACCAAAATTTATCAGCAAGCTCTGAAACGCAAAATGCAAGTGGAAATTTTGATTTTGGAGGACAAATATTTTTTCGACTTTCGATCACGAACATGCCTTCGGAAGTGAGAAACTGCCGCTCCCAGTGGACGGACTCCCGCCAAAAACCCTTGCTTGAAGACAAGCGAACTCTTCGCGCGAACTCCCATCACGCGAATTCGCGTCCAATGGGCGGTTAGCAAATCGTGGAGGTTCTCGTGACTCCAATGAGTAGGTAATTGTTGGATGAAAATAATTTTCACTTTCAACAAATATTCCATGTGAACAATTTATATTGTTAACCTTTCCAGTTAAGCCTAAACGTAAGATCTACTTTTGCAGTGCCGTTTATTACTATCCATAGAGAAAGGGCAGATCCCACATCACCAGTTCACCATCAATGAATTGGTATTATACAGGGTTTACTGTTCTACATGCATGCTATAAACAACACAATTCTGGGAGAGAAATACATTTACGAACAGCGATATTCCCACCTGGGGTCTTTTCTGTTATACGACCGCATAGCTAGAACAAGTTGTGTGACTAGTTTTTGCTATTTATTGCTTTGTTCATCAAATAAAATGTCCTATAGACCATTGAGAAAGTTTTATTTCCGGTTGAGAAGGTTTTGTTTCCAGTTTGAGAAGTTATTGTTTGTTATTGATAGAAGAACGTATTGTTTCCTTATCTTATCAGTTACTTCGAGTTGCGCGCCGTGCGTTGACCATCAGTGTCCAGTTAGTGCTTCAAGGTTAAACAATACCTTCTCAACTGGTCTATTGGACATTTATTTTATGAACAAAGCAATATTTAGTCGCACAACGTCTATAGAAAATTGTTCACGCTATGCGTATAATAAACGACCGTTTTTACTACAGTGTATTTCTTTCTTTTTCTTTCCCAAACCAAACCTTTCATTTCTTGAGTAATTCCATCAATTACTGAGGTCAGGAAAACTAGGTAGGTACTTTAATATCGTTCCGTTTCTACAGAAAATTGTTTTGCGGTCCTATATTAGAAAAGACCCCCAACCTGAATTATTATGAATGATTTATTGCGATCAGTTATTTGTGGACTCAATTTCATCTTCGATCTGCGTTAGAATGTAAAAACCGGTATCTTTGTCTTACCAAAATTTCAATAAAAGTCAAACCTAACTAAACAACTCGTAAACGAGTTCCACTATCTGCTTTACAAGCAGATACCATGTTACATGGATATGTCTTTGATTGGGGATTTCATAACGGTTGTCCTCGAGAGTTGTAAACAAATCCTTTAACTTTAAACAAATCCCTGGGCCGCATCCCGACTAATTCCAACAAAACAACGGTTTACTTATAGAAATGTTGAAAACAACTGTGGAGAGAAGCCACTACAATGAGTTGTTGTTAACAGTCGACTGTTGTCAAGAGGATGAAAATGTTTCCTATGGAGTGGAGTAAATTATGCTATTGCTTTACGTTAAGAATATTGTAACCGGCTTATTAAAATTGTTTATAGTCCAATCAACTTAGTTTAGGAATGTAGCCAGGTACGTAAGGAGGAGGAAATTGGTAGCTTGAGATGTGAATATTTATCACATAAATCAAACGCTTTCCAACGAGTGGCGAACGATTTCTGTGCGATGAAAACTGCGGAAGTTCCATTCCCCTAGCAACGGCTGGGTCGCACGTGAAAAACACTGAAATTGTGACACAAATTTTGCGTCACGGAAAGTTCTCGTTGACCAAAGACATATCCATGTCAAAATTCACACGGGGTCTTACTATGAGACACGGTCTTCATTCCCATTCAACAAATTCTGCTACGATATAATCTGCGTCTTGCTGCTATTTGAAGACGAATCCCAAAATATATCCATTGGAAGGAACAAATATAAGGGCAATCAAACTTGAGATTCAAACAAATTTTGTAATCAAATTAACTTGATTGAGGATAGAAAGCTCTAGATATCTCATTGATTATTATTTATAATTGTTATCATGACGTCCAGGGACCAGATAAATTAGAACTCCAGATAGGTTTTAACTAGGGATGGATGGAGGGATGGACACCCCTTATTGTGTTATCTGGAGGATAGAGCTATACCTCAGATGAATCTCCTTCATCCATTAGATAAATGTGATTGATAAACCGGCCCTAAGTGTTTCATGAGTTGAACAGGAGTAGTTTTTTTTTTTAATCAATGAGCATTGTTCAGTACATAATCCCAGCTTCACCATCGGTCATTTTACTGTGGATTTCGAAGTGGCTATACACAACGCAGCCAAGGTTGTATGGCCACAAGTCTACTTGCAAGGGTGTAAATTTCATCTATGCCAAAGTTGGTACCGTAAAATACAAGCATGTGGTTTGGCACCCACTTACTGCGCAAACAACACCGACGAAGGTCGGTTTCTGAGAATAGTTTTCGGATTGCCGTACTTGGCCTCATTTGGAGGATTTTATCAAAACTAAATTGAGCTCCATGGTAACCAACGACCCAAAATTGATATATTATGCATGGGGATTGGGTGTGGGGCCGAATCGACATTTCAGGTGGGTGAGGTACGTCAACTTGGCCCGGGGGGTCAGATTATCTCAGGGGGTCCGAATTGACTTAGCTAAACCCTCGTGCGTTTTTTCTGCGAAAAACACCACAAGCTGACGTCAGGTGAGGGTGTAAAAGTTTTTGTACAGTTCTACACTACTGGCAGGCACTTTGGAGGGCCGAATTGACATCGAAAAGGGCCGAGTTGACCGGGACCGAGCTTTTTGGTTTATCATAACTTGAAAACTTGAAAATTATAGCTCTCCAGACAAAAACTACAGAGTGCCGAGATCTTGGACTTTGATGCCTATTATCAAACAAATGCCTCATTATTACGGAAGATGGTCTGATCGGTGTATTATTTTGAGTCCCCAGCATGGCAAATGAAAACTAAGAAATCTCGAGGAGTTCTTCTGCTAACGGAATAAACAGCGATCATCAAGTGCCCCAGTTTTACTCCTTGGTGCAATTGCTTCGTCATTCAAATAAAATTATCGTTCATCACGATTTATCAATTTTCATCGAGACGGTAGAATAGAAAACTATTATTCAGAATGGGAGAAGGTTCGGTTCTGTATCAGGGGCAGAAGGGTAGTTAATAACACCATAAAAAGGTCAGGCTCCTAACGCAACTCTCCCTCCCTTAGCGGTATCAAAAGGGAAATCCCAAGAGGTAAATCGAAAGCCGTTCATTAACGCTTTAAAACCTCGTTATTCCGTTTCAATGGTCTCCCTGAGGGTTCTTACGTTGGTCTTCGGGAGTTTATTAAGAGGGCCAGCTGAGTAGGTGGGTATCAAAAAACAACGTAATGCTCGTGATAGCCAGAAATATAGGTACGTTTACGTCGGTATAGGATTCGTCAGGGAGATAAGGTCGGGAACCTAATAACGTTTTTTGTAGAAGATAATTTTCTGAAAGATACAGTACCTCCTAGCCCGGCCATTCGCCACCTAGTTGGCCCCTCTATACCGCATTATTTTCGTTTCCCGTCGCTTTTTAGTATTGCTCATCCGAGGTTGTTTAGTTGTATTCTTGCATTGTTTTATTCTTTTAACGAGTTAGTTTTTCCTGAGAATTCCTGACAAAATGTTGAAATGATATTCATTATTTATTTACTATCCAGTTCAAAATGATGAATATAATTATGAACCCTTAAAGCGGAATTGTTATCCCAACCCTAAGGAGAGTTATAGACTGGAATGCCACACGTACACTCATTTGTTGAACCCATTGATTGTCGTGTTTTTCTTGTTCGTATGCAGGGAGTAACAGACCTCAAACAGCTCAATATTTTTCTTTTGATCTCAGACACTCGGTCGGAGTTACAAATTAAATGGAGCGCGCGAAAGGAGAAGGAGAAGAAGAATACATATGTATATATATATATATATATATATATATATATATATATATATATATGTGTGTGTGTGTGTGTGTGTGTGTGTGTGTGTGTGTGTGTGTGTGTGTGTGTGTGTGTGTTGTGTGGTGTGTTGGTGTTTTTTTTCTTCCTCTTCCAATGCCCCTGGAGATGTCCATCAGTGTGCCCACTGTGAGAGAGCCTTCAGTTCCAAGCGTGGCCTCAGTGCCCACGTCTGGCAGAAGCATCCTGTACAGGCCAACGCTGCAATTGATATAGAGCGAGAGCGGCCCAGGTATGCTTCTGAGGATTTGCGGCGAATGGCAGCAGAGGAGGCAGAGGCTGTGCGTAATGGGGTACGAAATATTAACGTATTCCTTCAAGCACGTTTTCCCATGCGCACGCTTTCAGCCAACCAATCTCTTCGCCTGAGGCCCCACTATAAGCAGCTTGTCCAGGATGCAATCCTGGCAAATAGCAGTGGGGCCTCCCCCGCATCTCCGACAGGCGTGGGACAACAGCCCGCCGTTCAGCAATCCTCCCCCGGGACCTCCGGTCTTCTTGAGGATTTGAAGACTGAAGTGTTGAGGCTCGGGGAGCAGGTAGGCCGTATTGATGGTTACGAGAGTGCCTACCTGCAGGAACTGGCGAGGCGGGCTGTTGAGAGGCCTGTTGGCTTGGAAGATGAGGTCGCGGCCTATGTACAGAGGATCTTCCCACAGGTTGGGGATGCGACCGTGGCGGGGCATCAGGGAGGACATCCTCCTGTGTCAGTGCCCCGTGGAGGTCGCAAAGCAGCTAAGCAAGCAAGGAGGCGGGAATACCAGCGGGTCCAGAAGTTGTGGAGGAAGCATCCGGCTCGTGTAGCTGCGGAGGTACTGGAGGGAGCTGGGGATGAACAAGTTTTGCCCCCACTCCAGGAGTTTGTGGAATTTTGGGAGCCACTTTTGAGTGCTCCCAGCCACAACCCTGGTGTGCCAGTGGTACCCCCAGCTTCCACCAGGGATTCCTTACGTGGCATTATGTGCACGCCGGTGCTTCATGACGAGGCACATAAGTGCCGTGTCAAAAACTCCACGTCTGCTGGACCTGATGGTATTTCTGCCCGACGCTGGAATAAAGCCCCAAAATGTGTCAAGCTGCTTATCCTCAACCTGTTACTTCTATCGGGAAGGCCCCCGAAAGCGTTGACCCGTGCCCGAACCATCTTCATCCCAAAGAAAGGAGGAAGTGGGCCTGGAGGCTACCGTCCGATTTCAATATCATCGGTAGTTTTCCGCCACTTCCAAAAGATTCTGGCATCTCGCTTTCAAGTGGCTGGTGTCATAGGTGACGTCCAGAGAGCATTTCGGCCAGCGGATGGCACAGCGGAGAACCTAACAGTTCTCCAAACTGTCATTTCGCTGGCCCGCATCAAGAAACGGCAGCTCCATCTTGCCGCTCTGGACGTCGCTAAGGCCTTTGACACAGTTAGCCACTTTGCCCTGACCGATTGTCTTCGTGGTGTCGGGGCACCTGCTCGTTTAATTGAGTATGTTGCCTGTCTGTACCACGAAGGCGTGACGGTCCTCGAGGCACAAGGTGAGATGTCAGGGGATGTTGTCATTGGGCGCGGGGTACGCCAGGGGGATCCTCTGTCGCCACTCCTCTTCAACCTGGTCGTGGATACAGCCTTGGGTAAGCTGCCAGATGAAATAGGGTTTGCGAGTAGGCGCAACCCCTGGGGTGCGAGTAGGTGCATTGGCTTTTGCCGATGATGTCATCCTACTCGCAGAAACCCGCGAGGGCTTGCAGGTCGCCCTCAATGCCTTTGCTGAGCAGCTAGCCAGGTGTGGTCTAGTGGTCAACCCTTCTAAGTGTGGGTCGGTCTCCTTGGTCCCGTCTGGCCGCCAACATAAGGTGAAGGTGGTGGATGAGGAGTGCTTTGTCTTAGGACAGACACCCATCCCCGCCCGATCCGTGTTGGAGGTCTGGCGGTACCTTGGGGTCGACTTCATGGGTGTGGCCACTATAGCCGCAAGCCGTGTGGACCTTGGTGGAGCATTAGCTCGTGTCACCAAGGCTCCATTGAAGCCACAGCAGAAGCTGCGCCTCCTTCGCACGTACTTACTGCCAAAGCTAACCTATGGGTTAGTCTTTGGCAGGCTTACTGCGGGGAGGCTGCTTGAGTTAGATCGTGAAGTTCGCTCTGCTGTGCGCTCTTGGCTAGGCTTTCCACCTGGTGTCCCAAGTGCTTACATCCACGCACCGGTCAAGGCCGGTGGGCTCGGTATTGTCTCTCTTTCTGCCAGCATCCCATCTTTACGCCGCCAGCGCCTGCTTGCCCTTAGGGGCTCGAGCTGGGAGGTCGCCCGCACTGCTGCTGACCTGGACTTTGTCCGGCAGCAGTTGTTGTGGTGCGATCGAGCAACACCAACTGCTCCAAAACCCAGCTCATCTGCTGAGTTCGCTGCTGCACTGCATGAGTCAGTAGATGGTAAAGAACTCCGACAGTGCTCTGAATCCCCCATTTCTACCCAGTGGGTGGAATGGGCTTCAGAGGGCATTGGGGCCCGCGACTATCGCCATTTTCACGCCGTCCGGGTGGCTACATTAGCCACCTCGGTGAGGTGTTCGAGGAGTAGTCGCGGGACAGTAGACACCCTTTGCCGTGCCTGTCGGGGTAAAAATGAGAATCTTTATCATGTGGTGCAGCAGTGTCCTCGTACTCACGGTGGCCGCATTCTACGTCACGATGCGGTTGCCAAGCAGATAGCAGGCGCTTTGTCATCTAGCGGTTGGGATGTCGAAAGAGAGAGACTATACCATATGCCGAGTGACCGGGGCAAGAAGCCAGATATCGTTGCGATCAAGCCCGATGGGTCTGCCATAATCCTGGATGTCCAGGTTGTCAGTGGCAGCTTGGACATGGAGCAGACCTGGCGGGCTAAGAAAAGTAAATATGATAGAAATGATCTGCGCCAAGCGATATCTGAGCTAAAAGGAGTGGCACCTAATAACATCAAGGTCATTGCCGCGACCGTGTCATGGCGCGGGGTGTGGTGCGGGAAAAGTGCCACGGAGTTACTCGAGTTGGGCATCTCGGCAGGAGTACTCCGTGGTATCACCACCCGCGTCCTGAGGGGTTCTTACTTGAACTGGTGGTCATTTTACAGGGGCACTTCCTTTCATCCCACTCTTCCTCCTCGTCCTGCAACATCCCTTATCCCTAGAGCCGGCGTCGGGTAAACCTGGGCGTCCTCCCCACTTTTTTATTTTATTTGTTTATTTTTCAGTTTAATGGTGTGCCCCCTCCGCCTTTGAGGGGAGTTTCGTTAAAAAAAAAAAAAAAAATGTGTGTGTGTGTGTGTGTGTGTGTGTGTGTGTGTTACCGTTAAAGTGTGAAATCAGTTAGTGTATAAAATAACTACCTAGTTAGTATATAGAATAACTACGGAGACCAGTTAAAGTGAGCAATTTCTCGAATCAGACACTTTAACTATAATTATAATTATAAACTATAATTATAAACTATAATTATTATAAACTATAATTATAATAAAATAACGGGAGGCCAGCCGTGAAAGTGTATAATAATATTATTAGCATAGCATAGGGCATGGAGGCCGGGATCGCATGCTGTACGAAATCGGTCGACAATACAAAAATATCACTCAGAAACAAGTGACTATATTTTTGCAAGGCTGTGAAGTTTGTCGATCGGTGGCGACAGCCCAAGCTCTTGGGGACGGGCAAGGATTTTTCCGGTGACACTGCACCACAAAATGCACCTCAAACAGATGCAAGTGTGTCAAAAATAAGGTTCTGTGCAACTCAAAATACCATAAAAGCAATCCATGTTCATATAAGTGATTTCACAATTTTTGACTTCTGACGTGTACATTACTTACCTGCCTAACTCTATTATTTCATCAAATTACATATTAGTAATGAAAATGCATGCCAATTCTCCAATCCTTTCATTTCCCCTGAATAATATAGTAGTAGTGACTTCCCAAGAAAAGCAGTCGACTCTACACTTTAACGATTAGTGTTTCGTTACTTTACATAATACCTAGTTATTTCATATATTCCCTAAGGAAAGCATATAGAAAACTTTGAAGTATACACACTACCTACAACCACTCGTTATTCTATATACTAACTAGTTATTTTATACATTAACTGAATTACACACTTTAACGGTAACATATCGTTGGTGATATGAAAAAAGTGCGAATTCCACGTTTTTCGGAAAATGACTTTTTTTCACCAAAGATCATGTTTTGGCAAAGTCCTAGCGGTTGTATTTTCAAGGTAAACCAAGGTTTATCTTGAATATACAATCGCTAGGACTTTGCCAAAACATGATCTTTGGTGAAAAAAAGTCATTTTCCGAAAAACGTGGAATTCGCCCTTTTTTCATATCACCAACGATATATAAACTACATGGAAAGAGAAGAATATATAAACTTCAATAGTCGTTTAAGGATTCCACAAAACGGTTTCGATGAAAGTTTTTTTTTTTTTAAATTTAGATTTCAATACTTTTAGAGCTATTGCAAATGCATTATTTTATACTAAAATTCGCTTATCCACTTTTTTGTATCGCTTAGTTTGGGAGATATTCACTTTCTAGAGGTTTCTATTATATGATGATTTTGAACAAAATCAAATTCAACTTTTCTTCAACCCTAAAGAGAGTTATCGTCTGAAATGTCACACGTACACTCATTTGCTGAACCCATTGATTGTTGTATTTCTTGTTCATGTTTAAGGAGTAACAGACCTCAAACAGCCCAATATTTGTATTTTTCATCTCAGTCACTCGGTCGGAGTTCTAAATTGAATGGAGGCTTCCCGTCTTCACAACTCCCACCACTATGGGAGAACTGAGGAGGGAGCTGAGGTGAGGGAGTATGAAAGGACATTGAATTAAATAGAATGTCGAAGAGGTTGGCTCCAATTTAATAATTTTTTTTTCACACATTTCTTACAATTTGACTAATTTTTGTGCTCAAAAATTGTAGGAAATTTTCATTTTTGAAAATTGAGAACCCATCGCTATCGCTACAGCTTAATTTTCTTTTAAAACTCAATAGCTTACTACAAAGCCCTTAGAATAATTTAAAAACGTAGTTTAACCATTATTATCAAGTTATAAAAACAGCATTCAAGCTTTCAAACTTGTGAGTTGCACCCAAAGAGCCCAAAACAATAATGATTTACCTAGTAGCGGTGCCGTTGAGGTGTTCGTTTGGGGTGTCGTTATAATGTGATAATCGTTATATGCGATAATTTCGTTATGTGTTATAATGCTCTTCACGAAATGACAACGGCACGGCTTGCCGTGCCTTTGTCGTGCCGCTAGACCTGTCGTTATAGTCTGGCCCGGCCTTAACGAGTGAACTGTGATTTCGGAAGAGTGCGATTATTGCTCACCTGCTTATTGCATGAAATTAATATTTACGATGAAGGAATTCAATTTTTGTAGCAGAAATATATTCTAATGTTATCTGTAAATAAGTACTAGGTACCTGTACGATATAAATGTATTCTTTAAAAAATGTTGGCCAGTGAACTCGTCTATTCATAAAGCTAGGTGTACACCTGAGACAAAACAGTCTCCAGAGTAGTCATGAGACTCGAATCGCAAATGGACGTGGCCCGGAGAGCAGTATCGGAGACAAGTACGAACATGTCTCCGAGAGTGCACAGGTCACAAGTGGACATGCGGTTTCCAGGTCTCGAGACTTGGTCTCCAGTCTTCTGCCAGTGCCAGAAGATTTTTCAAGGTCTCGGAGACTTGACTTGTGTTTATACTGATATATTTGTGTTGTCCGACTGTTTTTTGTTGTTCTTTTGGAATAAAAATGAATAAGGGAGTGTGACTATTATAACCTGTCATGAACAGGAATCGCATCTCGAAATTTTGTATCTTGTTTAACTATCTGGTGTTTCACCAAATCCAGAAGCAGTTCAAATTGCACTGCCGACATCCGAATGAAATTCCGGAACTGTTGGGCATCTTCCAGTCGCAACTCGTTTACAAGGGTGGAACATACCCCCATTTCACCCAGTCGATCCACCCATTTCCTCACCCAACACTTCCTTTTTTTTTATTTTATGCTTTTTAGCAATTTTGTACGCTATTATAAAAGCAAGGCTTGATGTGAATCCATTCAAGAATATTTCACAACTGTTTTTACACAAAACCTATCTCTTTTTGCACGACTGCAGTCACTGCACGGACTCTCAAGTGGAAATGAAACATTCCATGTCTCGAGACTCCTTGGGCTATCGAGTCTCACGAATCAGTCTCGAGAGCGAATGCGGTCTCAAGTGGACAACCCCCTGAGATTGGTATCGAGACTTTCTCTCGAGATTTCGTCTCAGGTGTACACTTAGCTTAAGAAACACATGATTTTTTGGGCCGAAAACGAAATTTTTATCCCAACCATTAGGAGAGTTATTGTCTGGAATGACACGCGAACCCGATTTGTTGAACCCATTGATGGGGGGGGGGGGGGGGGGGGGGGGGGGGGGGGGGTGGGGGGGGGGGTTGGTTGTGTTTTTCTTGTTCGTATTCAGGGAGTAACAGACCTAAAACAGCCCAATATTTGTCTTTTGATCCTAGACGCTCGGTCGGAGTTCTAAATTAAATGGAGCGCGCGAAAGGAGGCGGCACCACCGTCTTCACAACTCCCACTAAGTGAGAACTGAGGAGGGAGCCGAGGTGAGGGAGTATGAAAGGACATTGAATTAAACAGAATGTCGACGAGGTTGGCTTCAAGCTCCCGTGATAAGCGTCGGGTAAACTCGCTACTCAATTTAGATTTAAACACCTTCCCCCTCTTGTTATCACTTGTTGATTCTGAGGATGCGCCCTTTAATCATCTTCGAGTTAAATGATTCTGAGGCTCAAGATGGCGGAGAGGCTGAGGTTTCACATCCTCAGCGACTAATCAGGTCGAGGAGGCGCACGATGAATTATTTATTCTGCACTGGTTAATTAGTTTAGTTCATTATACCAGGTTTCCGAGGTAAAATGGACGTACTTAGTTATGCAACGATGGCTCAAGCGAAATTTTGGCCGAAAATGAGTATTTGATACCGTTGTAATCGTCTCATTAAAAGGTTTAGTTTTCTGACGATTTCAGCGCGCCATATTTATTTATATATTTATTTATATAGGAATTAGAGCCAAAAAGGATATGCGCCATTTGCTGCATCTACACTCTGGGTTTTTTCAACAATAGTCCATGTCTACTAATAATAATCAAATTTTCAGCAATGGCTTAAGCGCCAGTTACACAGGTTCTCAGCCCTTTGCTGCTAGTTTCATTTTCCAATAAACTTGGGAGCCTCACTCGATTATTATTCAACAATGGCCCAAAATGAGTTACTTCATTATCACCCAACCAATGATGCATTGTTGCAATTTGTTGTATGTATTCAACCAGCTGGATTTAACGACTGAGTCATCCCCGAATCCCTTGATTAGGATTACCTTCACTGCAAGTTCATGTTCCTAACAGCTACGATCTACGTCAGGGGAGAGCTTCTCAACATTGGTTTCTTGCTAAATGCATTAATAGTAGTGCGTTTGAATATTTTAATGTTACATCAATTTGCAACAATGAGTCAAGTAACCATTTATTAAAAAAAAAAAAAAAAAAAAAAAAATGCAACAATAGGCTAAACGCCAGTTTGAAGAGGTATCGTCGTTCGCCTCATTGTTGCAAAATTCATATGCAACGTATGACAAAACGGGTAAGCGCCAAACCTCTTTATCTGCAATTAAGAGTATTTTTGAGGGCTGAAACCGTAATAATCATTAACAGCATACTACAAAATAGGCCACTAGAGAAATTTCAACATCCTGAACCCGCCACAAAGACCACAGCGACGTGTCATCGGTCAAAATCTTTAATCTCGATTTCCCAAAAGTTTGGTTGAGGTCGCTTGGGACATTGTTGCATAACTGCGTCCATTTATTCTGTACTGGTTAATTAGTACGGCTCATTATACTAGGTTTCCGAGGTATTAATACTCAAAACTCTCTATGTTTATGCTTGAACATATTTCAGAAAGAAAAAGAGCAGCAATGTCGCATGATCAGATGAGCGAATTTTCTTAAATTACCATCGTATTATAATATGTTATATTGTATTGAAATTTTACGTATTTGATTACAAAGGAATTGATAAAAATTCTAAATGTTGAATTATTAAATGTAATAATACATGCATTTGTATTATAGATAATATATGTAGTTTGTAAATTTTAAATTACTGCATCGTTTAAGTCCTATCAACATTTTCAACCGTAACTCGAGAGCTCAGAATGGTGAATGCGGTACACGGGCAGGTCATGGACGTACACTCGTCAAAGCAAACGTCCGAGCTGAATAGGAACACGCAAAAGGACAATAGCGGCGCGGAATACATTACTCCAGAAACCCTTTCGCTGGGTGGTTTGTCACCAGGAAAACCGGATAACAGTGTGGGGGAATGACAAACACTTCAGCCTTCTCCCGCACCGGCAGCTTTCATTTCCAGAATTCGTCCTTCCCAACTGAAAAAATAAAGACACAAAAAGAGGATCACAAAACAAAGACAGTTTTGTTGGCCCAGGGAAACACGAAGGTTTTTGCTTGGAAGGCGAGTCATTCGTTAGGAAAGAGAATTATGTGGGGATGCCGGCAATGAATTTGGGAGCTCCAGCTCCTGTGATGAAGTGCTGGCAGTTCGGATGACTGAGTGCTGGAGCTGAGAGGTCCCTGCGGTTGTCTTGGAAACACTTTTGGCGTCTTAACTCTTTGCTTCCTTGCGAGAGAAACACTGCCGAGGGAAATGGGAGTTATCTAACAGAACTTGCGGATCGTAAGGTGAGAGCAAACTTCATTGATTGGGGAACGGTCGTTTGGGAATGTTAGCGAATTTTCTTAACGCACACGCGTATATATATATATATATATATATATATATATATATATATATATCGCACCCATCCTAGAATGAGGGTACAACTCAAAAATTGTCATTTTCGGCAAATCGCATTCAAAGTTATCCTTCTACACCATTGGCTACCCGTTCTTTGGAACACGATGAACATAATTTATCTTTGCGTAACTTGTTTCCTACATTATTACTCTAACGCCCCATGGTGAATAAATAGTTTTTTTTGTCAGTGGGAAGGGAGTGGGGGGAACGGTTTTGTTGATGTTTTAAGAATTTTAGAGTTGTTCCAACTCAAACAAGGACGGGTGCGATATATATATATATATATATGCGCTTGACCAGAACCGTTCCGAACTCGCATAACGCACACTGAGAACGAAGCTATTGTTATGCTTCCCATTTGAATTAGACCTCCAGACTACTATGAGGTTATGAAGAAGGGATACCTCATTTATAGATGTTAATTTATGGAATTCTACGAGCGCATGACTCATCCCCACTCAAAACTGGAATTTTTCCTTAAAGTAATCAATTAAGTTAGGCCAGCCACATTTTTCATCGTCAGAGTGGTTATTTGATTGTGAACTGTTTTTCCTGAATAATTTTGTGCGTAAATATTTTAATGTTCTGGTTCATCCTTGATAAACCTCTTTGTTTTATCGTCTGTTTAAGTTGATAAATTTAACTATTTTTAGCCGTTTTGACTTTTTTAGTGATTTTTTAAACTTTTTTTTTTTTTTTTTTTTTTTTAATTGGAACAAGTTCTTGTTCTTAAAAAGTGCTGGCCAACGAGCTCATCCTTTCATTTGAAAAGCTTGATCTCCCAATCCTGAGGAAAATCATCGTCTCGAAGGACAAATAAATGAGTAAATAAATTTACGTGTGTACACTACATGAAAAATGTTGTACTCCAGGAACCGCTTCAGAATGCCTCAATGTTGTTCATACATACTGACACTCTAATATTAACTCATTTAGTTGATTGTGTTATATTCACACGTTGAAGTGGTAATATAATATAATATGTATTATAATAATAATATAATATAATATCAATGATATACTATCAATAATAATATAAGCAATAATGTCAGAATATAACTCGATAATAGGAAACGACACATTCGAATTAGTAGAACCAACAAACAACATTAACAAGATCGGGAGCAGATTCATTCTTAAAGAAAAATTGAAAGCGGATGGTTCTTTAAAAAGGCGAAAAGCCCGTCTGGTGGCTAAGGGTTTCAATCAACGGTATGGAGTTGATTTTAGAAAAACTTGTGCCCAGTCAGTAAGATTGCTCATGGCATTGTCTGTAATACTTAAATTGGAAGTTCATCAAATGGATGTCGTAACAGCCTTTTTGAACGGAGACCTGGACGAGACCATTAACATGGAATTACCTGAAATGTTTAAAGACCATGATAATAAAAAGAGGAGATAAAAATCTGAATAAAAAAATTGAGAAGTTACTGAAAAACTATGCTGAAGGGAAACGAGTATGTCGTTTAAAAAAGGCTTTGTACAGACTCAAGCAGGCTCCGAGGCAACGGTACAAAAAGTTGGACCAATGTCTACGAAAATTCTTTGTACCATCTAATTCGGATCTATGTTTTTTCCATGCAAAGCGGGGAGACGACGTTATCATAGTTGCATTTTATGTTGGCGATTAATGGATATCATCAATTAGCATCAAATGGATAAATGAAGTAAGAAGAAAAATCATTTAAAATGAACGACCTAGGTAACATTCACTACGGCTTGGGAATAGAGTTTCATCAAGACATCGACGAGGGGAGGAACTCGATGAGCCAGAAGAAGTATATAGCCGAACTTCTGAAAAAGTTTGGCCTACACTGATGACCATTGGGCAGCGGCAGAAAGGATCCTGCGTTATCTCAAAGGGTCATCTGATTACGCGATTAAATTTCGTAAGACTGGCAAAGGACTTATTGGTTACGCTGATGCTGACTGGGGTGCGTGTCCAGATGATCAGCAATCTTACACTGGATTCGCATTTCTCTTGGGAGGAGTAGCAGTCAGTTGGGAAAGTAAAAAACAAAAACAGTAGCTTTGTAGACTGTCGAAGCGGAGTAGGTACATGGTTCTAGCTGAATCTGCAAAAGAAGCAACTTTCTTGAGAACATTTCTCTCTGAGCTACACTACGAAAAACTTCAGTCAGCTGTAACTATTTGCAATGACAATCAAGGAGCTCACTGTCTTCCCAAGAACCCAACTCAGCACTCAAGAACGAAACATATCGACATCCAACATCATTCCCTAAGGCAATGTGTTGAAGAAAAGACTATTGACATTCGATACCTACCAACGGCATCTATGATTGCTGATGTGTTGACAAATGGGTTGCCTGGAGCAAAGCATCATGTTTTCACAAGTGAACTTGGAGTTGCCAGTTTGAAGGGACGTGTGGTTTATACAAACTGACACTCCAATATTAACTCATTTGGTTAATTGTGTTATATTCACTTGTTGATAGTTATGTTGTGTTGTCAACAAATAAAATCACTTCGCCTCTAAAATCTATAAAAGATAGTTTTTCTAATTTCACTTATAAAATAATTAACTCTGCTAAATAAAATTCAAAAAATAACACATATTTACAAGACTCAACAGATTTTTACAAAGAATATTTTGAAAATTTTTGATATTGAAATTTTCGGGGCCATTGAGTAGATTCATTTGAAGAAAAAAAAAAAAAAAAAGGTGATAAAAATCTGTATTTTGTGTCAATAGCTGCTGATATATAAGTAGAGAACTCCTTAAAATGTATTGCAGAGGTCTCTGGGCTTTGGTTTGGTTTTGTTATCACTTGGTTGAGAAGTTAATCTTGGTTATTGTAGACGCGCACCATAACAGAAAATTACCTACCCAGGTACTCTGTTCTAGCTTCAATTAGTAAAACATGGTCGTAGTTTTAAATTTATTTAAATTAACGAATTAGTGGGAAAAAAGCATGTTTCATGTTTTAGCATTTTAGCCGAAGGCTCAAAGCGGAAGCGGAGCCCCTTGCATGGCCCGAAGGGCCGAGTTTCTCATGATTTTAACGTACAACCAAGCCGTTGCTGGGGAAATAAAACTTCTTTAGTGTTTATGGGACAAAAATCGTTCTCCATTCGTTGGAAAGCTCTCAATTTATCACGCATTTATTTCGTGTTTGTTCTTCTATAACTGAGAAGTTATTTATTTTTTTATATTTTTATTACAAAAAGAATTGTATTGCTATTTGATTGTCTCGAGGATATGTAACCTATGTTTTCCAGGGCGGATGTAAGAGAGGACCTCATGGTCCTAATCCCACCCTGGTTGTTTAAATAAACGATTCATTCATTCTATTTATGTCGTAGTTTTATATTTATTCATGTTATAAAAAATGGATATAGTAAACAATGCCGCTTGTTTTGTTGTCACTTGGTTGAGAAGTTAATCTTGGTTATAGTAATAAAATAAATAAAGTCAGATGAAAACTAAAGAAGTTTCATTTCCCTAGCAACGGCTTGGTTGTACGTGAAAATCAAAAGGAAAAAACGCTTGCATTCGAGTCAGCAACACATTGGGACATTTTATGTCTTTAGTTGCAGACTCGTATGTGTTGCAGACTCGTATGCAAGGTCTAAGAAATTATCAGAATGAATATTATCGTAAGAAATCATCAGTAATCAACAAGCGGTTGCACTCATGTTCACAATATCAATTATTGAAAATGATCACCTGTGTGTAAACAATTATACATATAACCATGCTCATAACTCAGCTAGTTGGCCACGCACTTCGCAGTAGTTAATATAATATGGTTGGATAAATCGAGAGCTTTCGATCGAATGGTGAACGAATTTTGTGGGATGAAAAACGACGAAGTACGATTTCCCTAGTAACGACTCGGTTGTAAGCGGAAATCATCAAAATTATCGTAAAATGTAGATAACGCTTTTCGAGGACATTTTTTCGTGACATTTTTTTATTTTAATGTGCCAAAGCGAAGACATAACATGTCAAAATTTAGTGACACATCCGCGTAAAGTTTTTTGCTAATTAGTCAGTCAAAGGATAAAGTATGTTCCATGCTAAAATTGAATCGATAATAAATGTCTGTATTTTGTGTCAATAGCTGCCGATATCCAAGTAGAGAACTCCTTAAAATGTATAGCAGAGGTCGATCCTCTGGGATTTGGTTTCAAGCCAATTTCAACGGTTAGACCGCAGATGAAACTAAAGGGGTTTTCCGCTCCTATTTATATTTTAAATTGGCGGAAGAAAAAGAATCACCAACCCTGTTGTAACCCTATCTAGATGGAGTCAAGGCTTTAGCCAAATACAAAAAAAAAGTAAATAAATAAAGAAAAAGGCTGCCTCCAACTGCACAGAGGAAAGAACATTATTTTAAAACCAAGACCCATTAAAAGCGCCGGAAATGACGGTCTACGAGATTTACTCCATCCCATTACGCGGTTTTTGCATTCAAATTGTATAATTCGATGTTTATTATGGACGAGGGGCAGTGTTGGACATAATCTTATCGTCGAATACGAATACGATTGTAATCGCGATAATTATTCGTTAATTCTGAGGCAACTGCGATTATATTCGTATTCGTGTAATCGTATTCGTCTGTCGGCGATTACACGAATACAACCCATAAAAATGCGTCACAGTCATCAATTTCGATAGGGCGTCCCTCCTATGATATGCAAAGCCTTTCTAATATTATCTAGACTCAGAGGGACGTCCTATTGAAATAGATTTCAGACGTATAGGATAGGTTCCAATTCTTGATTTTGCAGGACGTCCTTAAAGCGATTAGTTCACTATTATCTTTCCGAATGAATAACTGAACACACTGATGGAAATTATTAGTGAACAAAATGTATTCGAAAAATCCCCTACTTTGCTGTAATTCAAACAAAACTTACATTGAAGTGAGAATCTCTTCATAAAGTGGAGAAAATATTATTTATTGGATTCTATAGAGAATGTGTATATGATAGAAAATTCGTGTCGGAAATCCAAATCAATAACTACCACCCATTCCACCAATAATTAATTTATGCACAATTTCTAGTGAGTTTTTTCAAGCTGCTTTGTAACTTTGTCCGGATTTTTCTGCCAAATCATTTGGCAACCCTGTTCAGAAATGTTATATAAAACGTCAGTCATGCGTACTTACTCCAATTTCCGAGGAACAAAGTTCTCAATGCCGAATAAATGATTATTGACCCAAACGCAGCAATCTGTCGTGAAATTATCAGTATTAGGGCGAAACAAATGATTCCTCCTCTTTCGCCAAGCTTTCGATAAATTTATTATCTTCTTCAGGCCTCAAAGGTGAACTACAGTGTGAATATCACATCACTCAGCGACCAACTGATTAGTAAATACATCACAGGTTGCAAACATGTACAACTCAATGAAGAAACTAAAACCAGTCTATTGCAGATTTAAAAAGAAGAAGAAAATTACACCTGGACGTCACAAAATTATACTAATAATTTGATTTTCTTGCACAGCATCAAAAGCAACAAGGCAACAACATTCATCAGAACAACACTCTATTTATCGAAAGCTTCACGAAAGAGGAGGAATAATTTTTTTGGCCCCAATCCTGATAATTTCAAGACACAAAGTTCTCAATGAACTCAAGGATGCTTTAGAATTCGTGAGAGAGGGAATAACGACAAAGTGCGTCGTTTACACAAATTTTATGTTGAGTTTAAAAGATAAAATCTGACTATTCGCTGCAGTTGGAAGTACAACAGTTGAATTGTTCTGTGCCCGTATTAGACAGGTGAGATATTTCGGGCAGAGGAAATTAATAGCAGTCTATTTATCAGAGAGCCCGAGATAAAAGAACGTGGGAGCTGACCCAAAGGGAAAAACGAGCGTTCGCTCCGTTGGGGAGCCGGCGCTGGAATTTAATATCACAACAGGACCGTAAAGCACATCCGCGGGTTCGCGCCGTATGTAACCGAAGGTTAGGTTGGTTAGTAAGGGGTAAGAGAAAGGGTGGGGATTAGGGGTGAAGAGAAAGAGTTAGGATTAGGGTTGGAAGAGAAAGGGTGGCGATTAAGGGTGTTGTAGGGAGGCGGAGGGACGTTAAGAGGGATGGAAGTAAACCCTACAGGAGCCTCCACGATGAAGTTTTATTATCCGCCCAATAGACTACAGTTGGCACCGGGTCGCCCCGGAAAACGGGAGAAGATTAGCTCTGAGGATTCTATTACGAACTATTAAACAGGAGGCAGCTGCACCGAATGAATGAAAAATCCGATTTTGTCGGGATTGGACGGGCCACAGGGTCCGGTCCGGCCCTGAATCAGGGGCCGTGTTGTGGGGAGCGGTATTAGACTCAAAACGGCCCCCACAAATTTGCATTAAACCGTTGCGCGGGAGCGCGATTTCTCGGGGTATAATCCAATCTGCTGCCCCCAACGAAGCTTTTGGCCTACAACTCTATTTCCTATAGCGTCCTCTAAACGTACTTCAGAACGCGTCCCGTGTAGGCGATAAGAAAAATAAATTGAATGATGTAAGTAACAAAATCAGGCCCACTTCCAAGTACTTAACCCACCATGTGTATCGCTCCTATTTCCTTGTCAGAGTATATTGTGGGTCTTTATGATGACCCAGGGTCACTATGACCTACAATAAAAGCCTTCACAAAATAAATAAATGAATGAAAATAACAAATGCAAAATAACATCTTTAATCCTCTCCAAAACTTGATAATCTCTATCTCTATTATAATAATGAAACTTTGTGAGTGAGTGAGGGTCGCTTTCACGCCGAACGTACCAAGGGATCAACGGGTTTTTTTTTTATCGTGACCGGAAATCTCCCGGTCAGAATATAGGCTATTTTAAAATTTTCTAATCCCACTCAAACCAGTCGCTGGAGGAGGGTGGAAGCCCCTTTTAATGCGCGATTTTTTCCCGAGCGGCCGAACTTCTATCTGCTGCCACATTAAAATTTGAACGAGACAAAGTTACGTTTCAGGACCCGTAGGAAATCGGCCAGAGAAAACGGCTGAATGTTAACATTAATTCAAATAACCATGCTCATAACTCAGCTTGTTGGCCACGCACTTCGCAGTAGTTAACATATTATGGTTGGATAAATCGAGAGACGAATGGTCAACGAACTTTGTGGGATGAAAAATGATGTAGTACCTTTTCCGTAGCAACGACTCGGTTGTAAGCGGAAATCATCATAAAATGGTGACCGTGACGTGACGTACGGAAAATGGGAATCCCCTGTTAATCATTATTAAATGATAAAATGTCTTTAGCAACCCCCAAAATTCGAAGTTTACGTTTTAAATATTACGAACAGAATCACTAAGGTTCATTATTGAAAACAATACACCAATAATGCACTTAGATTTTATACTATTAAACTCAATATCATTACTTACTTTGAAATAGATTTAAGACGAACAGGCTGGGCTCCAATCGCTAAATTCCGTTCAAGTATGTCCCTCTGAAGCTAGGTAATATTAGCAAGGGTTCGCATATTATAGAGGGGACGCCCTATTGAAATTGATGACCGTGACGTGCCGTGACGGTCGGAAAATGGAAAGTCCTGTTAATCATTATTAAATTATATAAAATCTTGGGAACGTGCGCAAATTCAGCTTATTTGCATAGAAGGATCCAATCGCTCCATTATAGGGATTTCTTCTGAAGAATTCCGTCCTACAAACTGATATCCCGATATTGGATTCCCGGAATGTTCTAATTTGACTTGTGCTACACATCTGTTTTCCTTCAGAACCCAAGTCTCAAAGACATGCAAACAGGAACTCAACATCAGAATTTGATTAACATTGAGCACCTTAAATTCCCTATACAAGGCCGCAGTGGAGAATCTAGAATGGTTATTCAAAATTATATTTAATAGTGTGTTCTGAATAGAATGAACCAGAATAGAATGATAAAGCAACTTATGAGACTCAACTGGTGATATGCTACAGTGTTGCAAATTATTATTAATGTCCCAAGTATTCGACACGAACTCTTTAAAAATTAGACGAAACAACAAAATATATATACAGGAAATCGGAAATACTCAGGGATCGGAACGTCACAGGTATAATAAATGCGGTAATAAGGTTATAGATACGAAGGTATAATATACGGTCGGGAAGTTATCACAAAATCCCTAGTTCGTAGTAAAGTGTAACACTGACACTTCCTTAAATTCCGTCGGTTACTTAAATTCCGACAGTCGTGGAAATACTCCACAATATATTCTATTTTATACGTTACACTAGGCTGTAGGTAAGACTGTAGGTGAGGAAGGATAGGACGGACAGCAGGCTTCCAAATCCAAGAGATAACCAGTCTGTAGGTAGGTATCTAAAACGGTACGGTAGTTGATTCGCCACTCGTATGATTTTCGATGTAGAGTAGACTATCGAGGGCGGTGATGCGGTGAATTATCCCGAAGAATGTTTTCCACCAGGCAAAAGTCTTGGTCCTTGATGACTTCGGCGGATCCAAGAGGCGAAGTTGTTTCAACAGAATTCGAGGTTCTCTGAAGTCGGAAGATCGTGGAGACAGCGGTAAGAGAGACTTGCTTTTACGGAAACTGAACTGGTTATTAAAACCATTCAAATATACGGGAGGATTTGATGTAAAAAGGTAAAATTCGAGAGACGATAGATAAGACAAAAGAAAACGAGAAAGACAAAGGAAACGGCAGTTGTGTCCAGTCCAAAGGACAGCATCATCAAGATCACTCCGCCCAGCCACGCGTCGGAGGTCGAGGGCCCCAAAGAAACGTTTTTCGGGATCATCAACGAAGTGACGCTCCCTCTCCTGCTGTCTGGGCTCGCGATGGTCGGTGCCGGCATCTACCTCCATTCCCTCCAAGATTGGCCTGTCTTCAAAGAAGTCGAGGAGATCATCATCTTAATTCCTGCACTTTTAGGGCTCAAAGGCAACTTAGAAATGACGTTAGGTTCGAGGCTGTCCACGGAAGCCAATTCGGGGAATTTCGCTAACCTTCACGGCCAGTGGAATTTCATCATGAGGAACCTCGCGCTAGTTCAATGCCAAGCGATAGTGATCGGATTGCTTTCTGCAGTCGTTACCATTGGATGCGTGTTCATCGCAAATGGGGAGGCAAGCCTAAACAACAGTATTCTTTTGATTGCTTGCAGCATGACCACTGCATCAATTGCTAGTTTTATTTTGTCACAGATATAATTAATGGCGCCCAACGGAAGGACATGATAATTTAATAAATTAACAAGAAAGATATACAACTCATAATTGTTCAAAATAAATACGTTTTATGAAAGGAGTATTAAGTATCCATGTTGTTCTCCATGCCACAAAGACTAATAGTCCAAAAGAAGATGGTCTTAGAGGTAGGCATGAATTCATGATTACTTTAAGGGGGGACAGATATTTGTCCACACAACTTTCATGAAGCAACACCCATGAGACTATTTACCCTTTCGGGAAGATGAAGAATATAAATAAGAACTCTCTCAAATCCACCATGGAGCACAGTGTCTCCAGTCAACTCCCGCTGGACAATAAATAGAAAAAACCAAGCAGACGGCAAATCATGGACAGAAAATGAACGTCAACAAGAAATAGAATGTGAAAAATAATCACCCGGTATGCGTATACATAAATCATGCATACGATGTGTTTGTGTAGTGAGTGCTGGGAGAATCAGAAACATATAACTACTGATGGTCGAAAATATGGTAAGCGCATCCACTTGTTGAGCATGCTATTGCAGTACCTACCGTATGCCAACCAACTTTTGACACATTCTATGATGTGTATTTTATTATGCTTCCCTCAGTTTCCTGCCCGCCAACGTTGGTACAAAGTTGAACTGTGACTTTAGAAAAACACAGTAGGCGGTAGTGTGGAAAGAGGAGTAGAGTGTGGAGCAAGGGGGACGGAAGAGTGGAGGGAGGGGATAAACCAAAAAACGCACAAACAATTTAACTTTGTTTCCGAGCTCTTCTTCATTTTTTTCTCCCTCTCCCGGTAGAAACAGGCAAGTTTAATCGCCCGGAAAAATGGTCTCTCCCTCTCTGCCCTCGGAGTCACGCTAGTTGCCCCCTTCGCCGTGATTTATAGTCGGGAGCAAACTGTTGCTAACTATGGCCTAAAAATTAAATTGATGACGTGGGTTGGCCGTAAGTTCCGGACGTGTAACGTGCAGTCCAGCCAGACGATTAGAATTTCCGTGTTACGAACCACGGAGAACTTGGAGGGACTTACTTCATAACGAGCATTGTTTTGACGAATTTTCGTAGCGTACGTTGCCATTACAGATGTCCACGACAATAGTAGAGAGATCCTAGTTACCACGTTTTTAGTTCACACAGTGCGCGTGAGCCATGATCAGCTGATCTGGAGACAACTGACAGCTGACGAGGCGGACGACGTGAATATGAGACCGCTTGATTGGCAGCGCAAGATCGAGTCGTACGTCCTCGTTACCACGTCTTCAACACTACGCCCGTAAATGTATAAACCCGAGGAAGGTTTCACTAATAAGCGTGTTGAGTTCGTATTTTTTATATTGCAGTTCATATTAAATTAATATATTAACTACCTATATTATTTAAAATATAAATCAAATATATAATTATATAAAAAATATACGCAATTTATTTATATTCATCTTATTTTCACTCGAAAATCAGTCAACAAAACGGATTACAAAGGTTCACCGAAAAACTGATAAAATCTTTTCATTCCAATCATATCTCACTTTTTCAAGATACAAACATCAAACTAATCAGCATGGATTATTTTACTGAGTTTCTCTACAAAATGCATAAAATCTGAATATACTAGCATTTTATCTATATATACCAATATTACCAGAACTATTCAGCAAGAACTTACTTGAACCATCGACAGTGTTCCTGACGGATGTGTCCTCAAGATAAACCTGGAACACGTCGTCGAAATCGTCTCTGCTTAATAAACTTGGGTGATATAGCATTGAATTGAATTGAACTTTCCGCGAATTGAATTAGACTTTCCGCAAAATGAATTAAACTTTTCGCAAATTGAATTAAACTTTTCGCAAATTGAATTAAACTTTTCGCAAATTGAATTAGACTTAAATTTAAAAGAAAAAACAGCAGGAAAGGAAAACTGATCCCTCCCTGTTGCTAGGTACCAAAGCTATCCTCATAGGACGGCTCAGCATTTGTGCAAACGTGATGGACATGTTTCTGCTGCTCACAACTGCTGCTCTTAGACGACCTCTCCATTACCTTTTGCTTTTAGAAGTTTTCTTGCTAATGCCTATAAATTATATATATAAAATTTCAACTATAGATGAATACGTTGCGAGCTCAGTTTTGTTATTAATATAGCATTCGTACTTTGAATTGAACCTTTCGCAAATTGAATTAAACCTTCCGCAAATTGAATTAAACTTTCCGCAAAATGAATTAAACTTTTCGCAAATTGAGTTAAACTTTTCGCAAATTGAATTAAACTTTCCGCAAATTGAATTAAACTTTCCGCAAATTGAATTAAACCTACATACGTGAAAAGATCAATAACATTAAGAAACCCTTCCGGTTGAGACGCGGCTTAAATTTAAAAGAAAAAACATCAAGAAAGGAACACTGATCCCTCCCTGTTGCTAGGTACCAAAGTTATCCTTATAGGACGGCTCAGCATTTGTGCAAACGTTCTGCTGCTCACAACTGCTGCTCTTGGACGACCTCTCCATTAACTTTTGCTTTTAGAAGTCTTCTTGCTAATGCCTATAAGTTACATAAAATGTCAACTATAGATGGATACGTTGCGAGCTCAGTTTTGTTATTAATAAATAGTTTACCTTCAGATTAACTTCATGAGGTGCTGGATTATGTTTAAATCTACAATTTTTGTGCTCGTTCCATCACTTGCACAATTTGTTACAATGTATACATTTTGTTGAAGTGTTACATGTTGTCTTGATTGAAACAACAGATTCGCCAAAGGTTAATTTGCAAAAAGTTTAATTCAATTTGCGAAAAGTTTAATTCGATTTGCGAAAAGTTTAATTCATTTTGTGGAAAGTCTAATTCAATTAGCGAAAAGTTTAATTCAATTTGCGAAAAGTTTAATTCATTTTGCGGAAAGTCTAATTCAATTTGCGGAAAGTTTAATTCAAAGTGCGAATGCTATAAATAAATAATTTACCTTCAGATTAACTTCATGAGGTGCTGGGTTATAGCATTCGCACTTTGAATTAAACCATTCGCGAATTGAATTAAACTTTCCGCGAATTGAATTAGACTTTAGGCAAAATGAATTAAACTTTTCGCAAAATGAATTAAACTTTTCGCAAATTGAATTAGACTTTAGGCAAAATGAATTAAACTTTTCGCAAAATGAATTAAACTTTTCGCAAATTGAATTAAACCTACATTCGTAAAAATATCAATAACATTAAGAAATCCTTCTGGTTGAGACGCGGCTTAAATGTAAAAGAAACTCGTAAAAGAGGTCCACTATCTGCTTTACAAGCAGATACCATGTTACATGGATATGTCTTTGATTGGGGATTTCATAACGGTTGTCCTCGAGAGTTGTAAACAAATCCTTTAACTTTAAACAAATCCCTGGGCCACATCCCGACTAATTCCAACAAAACAACGGTTTACTTATAGAAATGTTGAAAATAACTGTGGAGAGAAGCCACTACAATGAGTTTTTGTTAACAGTCGACTGTTGTCAAGAGGATAAAATGTTTCCTATGGAGTGGAGTAAATGATGCTATTGCTTTACGTTAAGAATATTGTAACCGGCTTATTAAAATTGTTTATAGTCCAATCAACTTAGTTTAGGAATGTAGCCAGGTACGTAAGGAGGGGGAAATTGGTAGCTTGAGATGTGAACATTTATCACATAAATCAAGCGCTTTCCAACGAGTGGCGAACGATTTCTGTGCGATGAAAACTGCGGAAGTTCCATTCCCCTAGCAACGGCTGGGTTGTACGTGAAAAACACTGAAATTGTGACACAAGTTTTGCGTCACGGAAATTTTTGGTTGACCCCCCAGAGCAAAGACATATCCATGTCAAAAAAAAAAAAAACAGCAAGAAAGGAATACAGATCCCTCCCTGTTGCTGGGTACTAAGGCTATCCTCATAGGACGGCTCATCATTTGTGCAAACGTTCTGCTGCTCACAACTGCTGCTCTTGGACGACCTCTCCATTAACTTTTGCTCTTAGAAGTCTTCTTGCTAAATGCCTATAAATTATATAAAATGTCAACTATAGATGGATACGTAGCGAGCTCAGTTATGTTATTAATAAATAAATAATTTACCTTCAGATTAACTTCATGAGGTTGTGGATTATGTTTAAATCTACAATTTTTGTGCTCGTTCCATCACTTGCACAATTTGTTACGATATATACATTTTGTTGAAGTTTTACGTGTTGTCTTGATTAAAACAACAGATTCGGCAAAGGTTAATTTGCAAAAAGTGTAAATCAATTTGCGAAAAGTTTAATTCAATTTGCGAAAAGTTTAATTCATTCAGCGGAAAGCCTAATTCAATTTGCGAAAAGTTTAACTCAATTAGCGAAAAGTTTAATTCATTTTGCGGAAAGTCTAATTCAATTCGCGGAAAGTTTAATCCAATTCGCGAAAGGTTTAATTCAAAGTGCGAATGCTATATTTAAACCTACAATTTTGTGCTCGTTCCACCACTTGCAAGATTTGTTACAATATATACACATAGCACTCACCAATATATACATTTTGTCTTGATTAAAACAACAGATTCGCCTAAGGTCAATTTGCAGAAAGTTTAATTCAATTTGCGAAAAGTTTAATTCAATTTGCGAAAGGTTTAGTTCATTTTGGGAAATATTTAATTCATTTTTTGGAAAGTCTAATTCAATTCGCAGAAAGTTTAATTCAATTCGCGAAAGGTTTAATTCAAAGTGCGAATGCTATATATGAGCCTACGAAGTCTAATAGTTCTCGCTGAGTTTCGTTGCACAAATAAAACGGCGGACAGACGGACGACGGACTGATTCGATTTTTGAAATCTACGTATCATGAAACGTAACCAACAAATTTTGAGAGAGGGGTTAAACAAAATTTCTTGGCCGAATACAAAGGTTCACTTTCCAAATATCACTACGAATCGAAAACAAAACAATAAAACAACACGATGGGTCGATGATGGATGATGGAAACTGAGATCAGGTCGAAGGAAAATTTGATGAGACGGCGTGTGAGGACGCGTGAAACACTAAGCTTGCGCCATAGTAACAGCCAGCATGTTAGCTTAATTTTGATTTTCCCTATATTCTCGTACACCATATGAAAATACTGCAGTAACGAGGAACTCTCTAAAACGGAGGAGTATGAAAGAGCTAATCTGTTTGGGAACGGTCAAAATTGAGTTATAAAAGCGCGAATTTTAGGCAGGATGTCAGTTGCATAAGCAGGAACACTTGGCGTTGCGAGCGCTTTGGGTAGGGGTGGCAGTTGTCAATGAACCACCAATGGCCCCAAATCCTTCCATCATCATTTGAAACAACAGTTTCGCAATATTAGTTCATTATGGTTACTCAGCAATATTCCAAATCAGCTTTCCTTGAACACTACAATGGCTTAGGGAGCATGAGATGTTGTGCGATAAAATGACAGCATTCCGAAAAGGAAGTTAAACTTCAATAGTAACGCATTGGTACACTTCCTGTACACTTTTTTGGGTTAAAAAACAGTTACACAATTTTTTTCAAATACCGAAGCTAAAAGTCATACCCATGTCAAAAAGACGAAGACGAAGAAGAAGAAGGGAAGGATACGGGAATATGTGCATTCGGGGAAAAATAAGAGGAAGGGATTTGGACGCTTAAGGAATACGTCCGAAAAGTTGAAATTAGCAATCAAAAACCACTTCTTTTTCAAAAACATTAAATATAATCTGGGTATGTCTTGTGATACCGACTTTACTTGACTTTTTTTGTCAAATAAAAAACATTAGTAAGATTCTCGTAATCATTTTATCCCTAGAACTGCAAGCAGATTTTCGCGCTTTCGCACCTTATTTTTGGCGCTTTAGTTCAATCCATGTTCCCCGGAAATTAGCGCTTTCGTGCACCGTCCTTCAGCGGATTAGCGCTTATACCATCTAGCCCTCTAATATGTATCATCGTGTACCGTTGATACTTGGGATTTCTTTACAATAATTGCTCCATTTTCTACAAAATCCCGCTTAAGCTCAAATCTGTAACTTGATAGAAACCTACCGAACGAAGGTAACGAGTGTATCCATGGAATAGATCGAAGATTTGTAAAGATCCAATTTTCTCCCCGTAGCGTTAGTGAGAAGCCGTTTGTAACAAGCAGCCCTGCGCGCGTGCGGCGGTTGCTTCACCAACAAAAGCTTTGATTAACGAGATGGGGAAGAGAGATCTTTTGAGTCGTTAGCCATTATAAGCTCCCAGGCCCTTGAAAAGACGATATTGCTTGGGAACCACTCACGATGTACCGCGAGAGAAGGAGGGAAGCCCTTATGGAAGCCTATGGAATCATGGAATCCAGTTTCTTTCCGTTAAGACGTTGAAAGTTTTCTTACAATTCTGGATAGTTGAAAAATCTCAGCTATCTGCAGCGTTCATTGTGTAATGTTACCACTTTCCTATCGTCTTGGTGTCAGTTTTGCTGAATACGAACCGGAGGTTAATCAGAACAATTGCAATTTATGCGCAAATGTATAATGCAAATATCACGAAAGGGTAAACATGTGAGATCCTACATAATTATTGATGTTTTTACAGGATTATATTGAGTTTTTATCTTATCTTTTTTTACTGATCTAAACAACCTTGGTCATAAATTATTCAAAGCTTTTCTAACAACTTACTCGCCACTTTTAGCAAATTTTCGTAGAAAATGAAGCTATTTCAATGTCTCAAGAGATTTTGAAATACATTTTTTGAATAAAATCTTCAAGGAAATCCGTTCTGAGGCATTCTGAAAGGATTTCTGATGTTAACGCTTTTTTTAGTTTTCTCGCTTTTTCTACTTCTGCGTTTGTGTTCTTCATTGTGTCCACTTAAAAATCCTGCACCTCGTGGTTTTCCTGGAAAAGGCACAGGGAACCCGTTCCAAGATAGAAACGGTATGCAATACTCGTACAAGGGGTACAACTGTGAAATGGGCCATCACGCGTTTATACACACACACACACACACACACACACACACACACACACACACACACACACACACACACACACACACACACACACACACACACACACACACACACACACACACACACACACATATATATATATATATATATATATATATATATATATATATATATATAACAAAACATAAACTGATTAAATAGCAGGTAGCCTAGAAAACGTAATCGAAACCAATGTTCTAGATTGTGACAACTCTACGGAAAGTTCTAGATCACTGGTATATATATATATATATATATATATATATATATATATATATATATATATATATATATATATCCCGGTAGTGTTTCTTACCCCTCACTCTCCACGCTTCGTGGTCTTATTATGTGATCTTTATGTAGTCCATATTATCTTGGAAATACTGGAAGCGGTGCAGCAAATGAACGTTCGGGGTCAGCAAGTGCAGTTTGTTTGGGCGAGAACACTCGTTGGGGTTACTGGGAATGGGGTGGCGGACTCCATAACCAACTCATCTCGGCAGGACGGACACATTTTAGATATAAGTCTCCCATTCACTGATCTCTACGTGACAGCACACAGGAAACTAAAACTACATTGGCAACAAGCTTACGAGGACGCACGCGTAGGTATTCAATACCGCCTGATGAATCTTCGAGTATCTGTGAAGCCGTGGTTTTCGATGTTTGAACTCAGCAGATCGGAAATCAGAGGGATTTGCAGATTGCGTTCCAATCATGGGCTGTGCGGCGCATATCTGCACCGTATTGTACTTCGGGGCTCATCGAGCTGTGAGAATTGTGGAATGGAAGAAGAAACGACAGAGCACATATTTATGGAGTGTCCAGTTCACTACCAACCTAGGCAAGACATGCCCGACTCTATTTCTCGTCTCATTTCCCCTACACTTTGCCCAACTTGTACACTCGGAAATCCTACCAATTTACAAAAAACTATGTGCGTTTATTAACAAAATTAATGCAAAAATTTGAGTTGTATAAAGAAGTTGGCATTATCATTTCAAAAAAGGATGTTAAACAAAAATGTAATATATATTTTTTCATTTTTTGTAATTTAATTTATATGCAATAAAATGCTTTATGGCTATGGCGAAAGCTAATGCCAAATGAAGAAATGAAAAAAAAGCTTTGTGGTCTGGATGCTCGCAAGTTCGCATCTCAAAAAAAAGTCTGCCAAGATTTCCGTGATTGTTTTCATTATTTATTCGATTCAGATTTTAGTCTATTAATATAAATGGAGGAAGGGTAATTCCGAAAAGTCATGATAGATGTATAATTTTTTCTCTTAATTCAATTCTAACGAAAACAATTCATTCATAGGGACGTTCCTGAAATGCATGCATTACTAGCAAAATGTTTATTGTTGTTAATTAATTTGGTTACTGTATCTTGTGATTTGAGAGCTTTTTGAGTTCAAGCATGTTTCGCTTTTTTCAGATGGGAAATATCACGTCCTCCCCAGCGGAGAACTGCTGGTGAATAACATTGAATACGCGGACACACACGCGACGTATCGCTGCAGAACCAGGCACAAGCTGACGAAAATGCTTGAGTCCAGCCCGCCAGCGTCTATTAGAATCACAGGTGAGAGTTAGGAATATTAGCAACAATTCTATTCCCACATGGCCAGTTCCACCAACAAGAGTTAAGGGGGTGCCGGATGGTATATATGCGGTTTTTCCAACATTTCTCAGTTAATGGAGAGTTTCTAGAGATCCGTCGGTCTCAATACGGTGCGCGGTAACGAGAAACCCTATAGTCACGCCAAGTCCTTAACGGATCAATTTGTAACGCTAAATCCATGGAAGGAGGAAATTATCCCTAGGAGGTTATTTAGTCCATGGAAGGAGGTTATTTTAGGCGATTACGTTTTTTCTGGATTGCAATCCGTTAACGTATCTGTACGGAAGGATGCGTCACCGTATCTCATTAGAGACTTTTTGCAGTCGTCCCATGAACGAAACCGTCCGAGCCGTTGTCCCCGAGATAAGGCGAGCACATGGATGCCAACTGGACCTTTTGTTTTTTTGCACGCTTTTGTGACAACCGCGACGACCGTAGAAGTGACGTTTAGCGTGACTTAAAGCTTGAAGTTTATGAAAATTAAATGGCTGAACCATTGAAGTCATAGGCAGCCAGTCTTTTAGTGTTTTGTTACTCTTTGCTGTCCAACTGACATTCCGATTATACCTTGGATCCAAATCGGACAATCAAGGTAACAAATAAACCGGCTGTTTGTACGTCGCGCATGCGCATTAACCATTTCGCTGAATACGGTACCTTGGTAGGCCGCCTCTTGGTGGCTGCAAAAAGTATCTATTATGCCAGAGTTACGGCGCCGGATTGTCGATACTGCACGACGTATTGTGTTTTACGGATCTACTTGGAACTCTCAAATAGTCGACCAATTTGTATGATTCTTGCGGCCAGCTAGTGGTTTTAAAATTCTCCTTAGAAATCAAAACTCTGAAGTTTTCAAATTCTGAAATTTTCAAATTTATATACCATTTAACAATTTTACTTTCAAATTTCGAGGACTGTTTTCATTTCATGTTTTGAAAATAGAACAAACGCTTTGAGAATCATCGAAATCTGTCAATTATTGGCTGAGAAAAGTTGAATAAGCTGTTTGGTCGCATTTTGAATCTGGAGAGAGTTTTGAGCCGTTCTCTGGATCGGACAGAGTTCGCGCTTCTACCGGTAGGTATCACTACATTCGAGTCACTCTCCTTTCCTGCTCTTTTTGTTGGAAAGGCGCCATTCGGTCTGCTTTCGGAGAGGTTACGAGATAGATTCGGTTTCCAAGCCACTTGAAACCTAAAATAACCAAGTTCGTGAGGTGTTCTACATCAACATAATTAATGATTCATTAAAAAAAAAAAAAAAAACTATTATTATTCACTTCACCTAGTATTCGTGTAATTTTGAGGTGACCAGTAGTGTGGTGTTACATTTACAGGAAGTGTAGGCATGCGTCGAGTGCCTTTAGGTTCCCGAACGGATGTCGTTGCATTAGAGATTCTAACGCATGACTTTGCTAACGTCCCTTCAATGTCACGTTATCTTAGGTGCGTTATGGTGACGTTGAGGGCGCGTTAGTGGTCCCCAAAAACTCTCTACTGTCTTATTTATCATATAGGAGGATCAACACCGTGACACCCTACGTCATAAATTTTCGGTGAATCTGATCCGTCATCATCATCATCATTTGATCATTTCGATTCAAAATCATTAACATCGGAATCAAAATCATTCTGCGCTGCCCCGAATCCTTTGTACAATAGCAGATAGAAATGGTCCTCAAATTTGATCCTTTTGGATCATGATTCAAAAATAACATGCTGGTTACAGTTTTATTCGTGTGGCACTTTAGTGCCAATATACATTTCACATTAAAAATACCTCTAGAAGTAATAGTTTCAATATCGCAGTAGGATCTAACAATGATTACCGAATTGACAAACATTAGAAACAATAACCTTCTTTATACAATTTACTAGTAAATTTGAATTTCCAAAACGTGACTAAGATCTAAAAATATTTTATTCTGGAAGCTATTTGAACTGTTTTATGTCGCATTAAGGTGAGTGTGTGTGTGTGTCTCGGAAAAGTGATTTATCATTGTCAAGTTATGTATCAACACTGGTTTCTATCTTTAGAATTAAAACTCTATTCGCACTCTCCTTCAATTTAATTCACACGGATTCATGCTAAATAGTGCTAGGTAAGCTTTAATGCAGCTTACGAACGACTGCGAACTCGGTTATAATTTCGGTTTTGACGTTGTTACTTTGTTTCCACTATTGAATAGGATAGAACAGGGGTCTCCAACCTACGGCCCGTCAAGCTTTTTGAACGGGGGCCCGATTATCATTTTTACCTTAGAACTTCCACAACAGTAATTTCTTCGAAGTGTAAGTATCACTACCGCTGGGTGAGCGGTTGAGGAGGGGAGTAGCGTGAATCTCACGATTCTGTTATTCCATCCACGGCCATTCACGGTATTATTCACCAGCAAGCTTTATGCGGAAAAAGTGTCAATGTCAGGACACTGAAGTCATGACTGTCGAGGTGCAGATAGTGAATTTCATTTGAAAAATGCACTGAACCACCGACAGTTTGAGGTATTCCTTGCTGAAATAGACTCGTACAGTCTGTATCCAGAATTGTACCTACCTCATCATAGTGAATTTCGTTTGCTAAGTAGAGGGAAAGTTCTGCTTAGTTTTTTTTTTCAGCTCTACGTAGGAATAGACATTTTCTTGAGAAAAAGAAAAAAAATCGTGCTACTCCAGAATTGTCAGATTTTGCCTGGCTATGGAAATTAGCTTTTCTAGTTGATGTTACTCAAATTCTGAATGACGAACTTGAAACTTCAAGGAGCGAACGGCCTGATTTTTTATTTATACTCCCATATTAAAGCTTTTAAAATGAAAGTAGAGCTTTTCGAAACTCATACAATGAAAAACTTGCTACACTTAAATCGAAAAATTATGAAGAGTTTCCGAGTGAATTTTTCATCTGGTGTCTGCGAGACACACACAAGTGATTGAAAATAGTCAAAAACAAACAAGCCAAATAACAAATACTAATTCACAACTCCCAAATGATCAAATTAGCACAAATTTATACAAGCAGCCATACAACTTTATGGAAGAACTATATTTTAAAAAGTCATACAAAAGATAAAATAAATAAGAAAACTAAAGGTCAGCTGCAGACCGAATAGGTAGTCTCCCAAGCCCGGACCCGACCCACCAAGGCAGCCTCCCGAGGGTGCACAGCCATTACTGGATATACACCTCTAGACACGATCATAACAATCGCTCCACCGGAAAGCAAAACACCAGGTGAGACCGCCCCCGGGCCGACCGAGAGCCCCAAGAAAATACCAAAATACAGAAAGCCAACAATCATACAGCCAAACATTCTATAAAAAACTAATACATGAAAATAAATATAAATTTGTCCAAATCCAAAAAATTACAAATATACTAAACATTCATTCCTAAAATCCATCAATGAAAACTATCATTCATAAAACCAACAAACAATAATAATAAAATCTATGTATATATGTATAAGACTAAACTATTTGAAATTTAACAGCAATGCTTCTAATCTTATCACAGTTCATCTCAAAGCTAGCTCGAGTACTCTCTAAACAAAATTCCTCGGCTGCTGACATAAAATTTACAATGGCTACAAGTCAACGCTGAAACTAACAATGTACAAACAAAGATAATAAGTACGGAGACAACACTTCTTACATACAATGTGCAAAAGCAAAATACTCCTTAAAATCATAAGGTGCTAAGTTGCAAAGAAAATTGGAGATATTATTTTTAAATTGCTTTGATGGGAGTGAGCGAATATTTGACGGGACTGTATCGAAAAATTTATTTCCCACCAATTACATGAATTTCTGGTTTAACATTAACCATGGTTTCATATTGTTTGTGAAACCGGCCCTAAATGGGGCAGAATCGGGGCTGTTAGATCAAAATCGCTGGAAATCAAAATTATCATTGTTCCTATGTCACAATCAATCGTGAAGGTTATTCAGCTATCATTCGCTCATAGAGATTATTTATTCACTAAGCCGGTCCAAGAGGCCGAACAACCACTAACTGTAATAACCACCACCCAGGGTGGTCCCTAGTTCACTCCGACCCACTGCATCCAACATTCAGCTCTGGTTTACCGACTTCTACCCTCCTGACCCTATGTAGACTATGAGTCCATTAGTTGAGGAGTTGCAGAGGCACCAGTATCCAATCAATATATCTGACCTAGAGATACAATGGGAGGAGAGAGAGAGAGAGATACACAGTGTAGTGGGAGGGGGGGGTCGCTCTTGCGTCAACTCTGCATTAATATTATACGGCCACCGACGGACCATTACCATGTTCAGTGGCCACAAACCGGGAACTGCTTTGCTTATGCGCTGTGTTGATGACCACCCGGCGCATCCATATGGGATAATTAATATACCAAGATGCCATCTCATCTAGACAATGACAACTTTTGATCTGCAAGTCTAATGAGTCTACTCATGGGCAGGTTATGCTACCTATGGGCAAGTTATATAGGGTCAATTAATGAAGTTAACTAGCACTTAGGCGACGGCAAGGTCGCATTTGGAATTGTTCTTAATTGAAGGGAATAATTGACATCTTCTTCAATATCGAGTCAAGTAGTGAAATTATATATAAGTTAATGACTACGTGAATCAAGAGTGAAACTACTGATTAGAGTCGGTGCAATAAAATTCTTGATTTTCCAACTATTAGTGAAGTCCAGTGTACAATTATTGTCAATTTTTTGAAGCACAAGAGATTAAGGGTAGAATTCATAGACGGGCATTGTGTCTGAGTGGGCCCCTAAGTGTAACGATGAGGGAATTCATGCACCCAGCGCGATTCATAGATGTGATTTGAGGGAAACTCTGAGGGCGTAATTAGTGTGCACACTTGACGAGATTCATAAACAAAAGATGGCGTTGAGGTGCGTGTCACGGTGCAATATCCCGAGAGACGGCAGGTATTATAGAAGTAGTTATAGAGTGAATGTTATACAATCCACAACAAACTATGTTGCAGGCTATTCCGATTCGGGAGAGACAATCATGGACAACTATTAACCTGAAGGAACCTAAAATAAGTTAAGAGGATAGTTTATAACCACCACAGCTGAAAGCGCTGATCGCTCTTTGATTTTATGGGATCTCTCCATACCAAGTTTGTAGTGCATAATTTTCGATTCGTATTGGTTTGTGGGATGAGTTGGTGGTTGGTGTACCTACCTTCCATTCATCACGATGTACAATCAATGAGAATTCCAAGAAAATGTGATTGCTTGAAGCTCTCCCAAAATCTCACATCTTCTTTTTGTCCATGTATACCTCTATTACTCTTCTTATTTTCAACTACCTACATCTCTCTTTTCAAAACCAACTGGCGAATCATTGTTTTCTCATTTATCACTTCTTTTCCGCCACAACTCTATACATAAACACAAATTATCAGCATATCAAGAAACAAGCAACAATGAGGATTCAATTCAACTGTGGGAGCCCGATCCAGGCGAAAGGACCGATGACTTTGGTCTTTGTCCGATAAGGCCTATGTCCAGTCTCCCCAACGAACAAGGATAACAGCACAAAAAGCAAAAACACATGAAAAAGAGTAACGTTTGAGAACATCTACTGATTAGTGCGGAATGCGGGTTGGAATTTCCCCGTCCCTTTTCCCTAAAACCAGGGAAACTTCCCCTACAACATATTTTCAGAGCTGCCAACTTAAGTTGAAAAAGCGTTGAGTGTCTCATGAGTGCACTGCCAAACTCGTATAATATGAGTTTGCCCCTAACTTCTGAGTGAGCAACACCATTCAAAAATGAATTCGAACCGGTGAGTGGAGGGAGAGAGAGAGAGAGAGAGAGAGAGAGAGAGAGAGAGAGAGAGAGAGAGAGAGAGAGAGAGAGAGTGAGAGAGAGAGAGAGAGAGAGAGAGAGAGAGAGAGAGAGAGAGAGAGAGAGAGAGAGAGAGAATGTAATATATTCAATAGTGTAAACATACAGTAACATAACAGGAAAATACTTATTTGAAGCTTGTCGATAGGCAGAGCCGAATGGGTGACTCTCCATTTAGGTGAGTGTGTGTGAACTCACACATTCAGGCTTCGTCTATGAATTCTGCCCTAAGGGCTAGTTTATCAATCACATTTATCCTACGGATATGAGGAAATAATCTGAGGAATAGCTTTATCCTCCATTCAACACAATTAGGGGCGCTTATCCAACCCTCATTAAACCCTATCTGGAGTTTTCATTTATCTGGTCCATGAAAGGATGGATAACAATCATAACTGAAGGTTAATGAAATATCTGGAGCTTTCTAACCTCAATAACTTACTGCATTTGTTTCTTTTACCAATTTTGTTTGAATTGCAAGTTTGGTTGCTTTTTTTTCCTCGTGTGTGTGTATTTCTTCCACTCGATATATGTTGGGATTCAAATAGCAGTGATAACGAAGCAGAATTCGTTGAATGGGAAAGAATACCGTATATAGTAAGACCCCGTGTTGATAACCTACTACTACCCAAATGGTATGGATCAAAACAAGAAACGGACCTGCTTATATATGCTCTGTGTTATCGAACTCGAGTTGTGTAGAGCTCAAACCCGATTCCTGTTTGTGAAGAGACAATTTGAAGCCAAGGCAGATTAAGAGGAGAAGGTTTGTTTTCCGGCACATCAAAAACGCCTTATAACGGGCCAATTTCATGTTCCTTCTTCTCCAGATGTATTAAAGGTAGAGCAATTAAATTTTCAGGGGTCTTTAATCACATATCAAACTAACTTTTTGACTTAGGACTTTTTGAAACACTAAATAGAAAAAAAAGCTTTCAACAGTAAAAAAAAAGGTCAGTTAAATCTTGAATTTACTATCTCATTTACGCCACTTCCAATTCGAAGGTATGTTCTACCTAGAATGTTCTATGTCATGAATCTGTATTCATAATTACTATGCAACTGGTAAAAATTGCATTAAAATCCGTAGATTTCGGACTGAAAAAATGTAACATGACTGTTAAAAAATGCGATTTTTCAGGAGAAGCAAAAAACTGAAAACCAAACATCTTGACGTTCATTCACTGATTCCTGTCGTCTATGAGCCGTAACATCCATGTATTTATTACATCCATGTATTCGACAAACGTACTCAACGGCTCGAAGCAGGTTATATTAGGTACTTTTTTTCCCCTGTAAACCTTGTTATTCTCATGATTTGTTGTTATTACTTAGATAAACTAAACTCAAACCTTAGTCCTTTTTTTTGTGATTTTTTTTTTTTTTTTTTTTTTTTTTTAAATTCTCGTATTAGAATGTGAAGAACAAAACATCTATTTAGAAAAAAAACCTACAAGTAGGTGGGTAGTAAAGGTATGAAGGGAGTGCTTCCGTTTGTCCAGAAATTTCTCAGGATCTTGGAGGTACAGAAGTGAAGAATACCAAGGAAAACATGGAAGTGGGGAGTTCGACGTCTACCTCTTCTGCTTCAGAGAAGAAACTATCACCTTCAATCCCTGATTATGATAACTTTCGTACTGAAAAGAGCTATGATGTAATTGATATTAAATCGTTCGGAGCCGCCCTTGCTGAAGTGATGATGAGCTCAAGTTTTGTTGTGGTCGAATTCAAAGTAGGATAGGACTGGCAGCAGAAATCTTACCTATATATGTGTTATTTGTAGCAAAATTACTGAATTCAGGAACTGTGGAAGAATTGAAGCTCAGAATTTGAAAGGTAATATACAAAAAATGTATTCGCCAAATTTGAGGCTTACAATTTACGGTTTGAATCGTATTGGAAAAGGAAAGGCGGGTGCCGAGACATTTCTGTCTGATGAATCTTCCACCTCCTCCAGCCAAAGTTGTTTGAGGAAAACTGTTCGAGTAAAAGTAGGGATATGAAATAATTTTGGGCGGCAAGGCAATCGGAAGAGGTTTATGCTGAGGGAGAGGGTGACGACCCTGCCTCTGGCGCTGGCATGCATTGATGCACACACACAGAACAGCTGATCTACCTTCTCCAAACATCCACTAGAGTGTACTGGTGTCATTTCATCACTGATTCCCACGCCAGCAATTTATTAGCGCAGGATCTCAAGATGTTGGGCGCGGATCAAGTCATAGTTTTATTTCACTTTGGCGATTATATATGTTACTGTAAAAGCCCGAAGTGCGGTAAATGTTAGGATTTACCAGAAAATCCTAGCATTTCCCAATATTGTTGGTGAAAGCCCGAAATTATAAGAAAAACGGGCATTTACCGCTTGACAGTTGGTTAATCTTAGGATTGACTGACCAATTTGGTAAATGCCCAAAAAACCTTGTGTGACTGAGGCATTACAGACTTTTACCAATCTCTCTTGGCAAATGTGCGGATTTAATACGACTCGTTGGTAAATGCTACAGAGGCTTGTATTTATTTGAAGAAATAAGCCTTCGTATCGCTGTTCGGAAACAATCATTGGTCGGTGGCCAGGGTTTCTAGAAATGCAATTGTTTTAAAAAGTGTTCCACTAGAAAATGCCTCTGCAAGGCAGGAAATATGAAGTGCAACTCGAAGTGCCATAATTCTCTACCTTGTTGCAACAAGTAATCTATTGTAAGTTCCTTGCTATCATTCTACTTGATTTTACTACGTGAAAATAAAGTTTAGAAGTTTACAAAGTTAGTACCGTTCACCTTTATTTCAGCTTTTATCGCCTAACACTGGGAAATGTTAAGATTTACGACAATCGGTTGGTAAAAGTTCGAAACACGCTCTCTAACTGAAATAATGCTAGCTTTTACCAAGCCTCTTGAAAAATCCTAAGATTTACTGGAAAAAGTCCGATTTGAGTGCCAACACTGGGCTTTTACCAACAATAATGGGAAATGCTAGGATTTCCTGGTAAATCCTAGCATTTACCGCAATTCGGGCTTTTACAGTAACATATATTTAGTTATTAGCCTATTCTAGATCTAGTCTTAGTTGTATTATTTTATTTTTGAGGTTTTTTTATCCGCTCTAGTGGCTAAACAGTGGTCATCACTGTACCCCTTATTTTATCCTCCTCCGATTTACCAGTAGAGTCCGTGATGGCACTCCGTTTGGTGGTGGAGGGTAGCATGGCGCCCCTTGAAAACGTGCCACTTCCAGTGTCTCTTTGGACACCTTGTTCAATGCCGCTAATGACCGGCTGGTGGTGCGGCTTAAACCACTAAATATATATATATATATATATAAAATAACAAACGTAAATGAAATGTCTTATATGCAAAAAGTATTGATGGAAACAAGAGACGGATCTCCTCATGCTTTGTGTTATCGAGCTCGAGTCGTGGGGAACTGAACCCAGTTCCTGTTTGGGAAGAGGTAATTCGAAATAGGAGCAGATTAAAGAGCTGGTCGGTGAACCGAGTGACCCGCACAGGCCCAACATCCTTTCCCGATCGCATCACCATTAATTCAGTCGTTAGCGGCCCTCCCATCCATCTCAGTCGGTCACATTCCAGTTCCCCAAACATCAGCGCTTGTACGTGTTTCTGATTACAACGGCTATCCACCGAGGGATGAATGATTCGTGAATAGTCGCTCGCGATTTGGGCAGAGGACTGTTGCTGTAGGTACTCCCAGATTCCGTGGCACAAAACGGGGAAACGTGAATCGGGAATGTGAGATACTCTACTGATCTGTGTTAACACAGAAGGGTATATTGTATTTTTGGGCCGAGGAAAATTCTGAAAACTGGAAGATGACGCGAAAAACTTCCCACGTCATCGGTAAAAATTGTTTTACTATATGTATATATCTAATTGAAATTTAAGTACCTATTCATCATAATTTTTTGCAAATAAATTTTAATGTCCTAGTATGTAAGTCATTGATAAATTTTATTTTGATTGAAATGCTACTAATGATTATGAGTATAACAACTTTTGGCCGTTGTGAGCCATTTCTAGTGACTTTTTAAGTACATTTATAGTAATTTTACCAATTTAATGTACTTACAAAGTACTGGCTAACCAAGTCATACTTCCATTTGGAAAACTTGGTATTTTGGCGCGTGAACGAGATTTTTATCTCACTCCTAGGGACTTATTATCGTCTGGACTCATATTGTATATTTTATTTTCAAATTCGTCAAAACTGTCATAAAAAGCTAAAAATCCAAAATCTTTCTTAAAGATTCATGGGATCATTAGGGAAAAAACTGGATTCTAGAGCCACTCAGCTGATCTGGGATCGGTCAGTTGCGTTCAGAAGTCCCTCAAGGGGCTACATACCAAATCTCAGAATCGTGGGATCATTAGGGAAAAAACTGGATTCAAGAGCCACTCAGCTGATCTGGGATCGGTCAGTTGTGTTCAGAAGTCCCTCAAGTGGCTACATACCAAATCTCAGAATCGTGGGATCATTAGGGAAAAAAATGGATTCTAGAGCCACTCAGCTGATCTGGGATCGGTCAGTTGTGTTCAGAAGTCCCTCAAGGGCCCACATACCAAATCTCAGAATTGTGGGATCATTAGGGAAAAAACTGGATTCTAGAGCCACTCAGCTGATCTTGGATCGGTCAGTTGTGTTCAGAAGTCCCTCAAGGGGCTACATACCAAATCTCAGAATCGTGGGATCATTAGGGAAAAAACTGGTTTCTAGAGCCACTCAGCTGATCTTGGATCGGTCAGTTGTGTTCAGAAGTCCCTCAAGGGGCTACATACCTAATCTCAGAATCGTGGGATCATTAGGGAAAAAACTGGATTCTAGAGCCACTCAGCTGATCTGGGATCGATCAGTTGCATTCAGAAGTCCCTCAAGGGGCTACATACCAAATCTCAGAATCGTGGGATCATTAGGGAAAAAACTGGATTCAAGAGCCACTCAGCTGATCTGGGATCGGTCAGTTGTGTTCAGAAGTCCCTCAAGGGGCTACATACCAAATCTCAGAATCGTGGGATCATTAGGGAAAAAATGGATTCTAGAGCCACTCAGCTGATCTGGGATCGGTCAGTTGTGTTCAGAAGTCCCTCAAGGGCCCACATACCAAATCTCAGAATCGTGGGATCATTAGGGAAAAAACTGGATTCTAGAGCCACTCAGCTGATCTTGGATCGGTCAGTTGTGTTCAGAAGTCCCTCAAGGGGCTACATACCAAATCTCAGAATCGTGGGATCATTAGGGAAAAAACTTAGCAAATTATTCTTTTGAACGGTTTCTTTTACCACAAAATTTGTGTTTAACAATTTTTTTACTCTCAAAGTGATCAAATTCCAAAACAATGTAACGTACAATCGCACGAAAATGAAGGAAACAATGTATATCATTCTATAACACTGTATATCAGTTGTATAACAATTCATATTATTGTATAACAATATATATCATTGTATAACAATGTATATCATTGTATAACGATGTATATCATTCGCATAACAATGTATATCATTGTATAACTATGTGTATCATTGTATAACGATGTATATCATTGTATAACAATGTACAGGGTGTTTCAAAAAGAATATCGGAGTTTGGGAGCTCTATTGCTGTGCAACCATGCATCGAAGAATAGTCTGCCACCTATCGGATTGAATAGGAAGTTATCTAGTTTCATTTGGTAGGCGGTAGGCGGCACTTATCAAAGCAATGTTATCACATTTTTGTTTTTAGTTTCATTAGCAATTGTCGTTAGTCATGGCTACCAAGCAACAAAAAGCTTTTTGCTTGAGTTAGGTCTCACTCAATCAATATAATTACAGTGCAACGAGCATTCCGTCAACAATAGGGAATTAATCCTCCTAGTGACAACAACATTCGACTATAGTTTCACCAGTTTCGTGACACGGGATGTCTCTGCAAAGGTAAGAGCACCTCGTAAGCTGACCTCGCTCCGCTTCCTCAGCTGAAAACGTTACCGCAGTTCAAGCTACATTCACTCGTAGTCCCTCTAAATCTTTTCGGCGAGCGAGTAATGAGTTACAAATGTCATCTACAAGTGTGTGGAGGGTGCTCAGACGACGGTTAGTAATGAAACCATATCGCTTGCAGTTAGTCCAGGCACTTCGACGAGGAGATAAGACACGACGATTGGAATTTGCAACGACCATTCTCCAAACCTTGGTCATGGATGATCACTTGAGCCGGAAAGTCAATCGTCATAATGGACGAATTTGTGGGTTAGAGAACCCACATGCAACACTCGAACATGAGCGCGACTTTCCACAAGTCAATGTGTTTTGTGCTGTTTCCAGGAGGAAACTTTATGGACCTTTTTTTTATGGAAACACAGCGACAGGGGCTTCCTATTTACAAATGCTCCGAGATTGGTTGTTTCCTCAGTTGCAAGAGGATAACACAGAAAACTTGATTTTTCAACAAGACGGTGCACCCCTTCACTGGTCCCTTGCAGTGTGGCATTTTCTGAAAGAGACTCTCTCTCAAAGGTGGATCAGCCGGTCGGGAGATAGGGATCTCTCACTTATCCACTGGCCTCCCAGGTCACCAGACATTACACCTTGCGATTTTTTTTGAACGGGGCTATGTGAAAGGGTGCGTTTTTACTCTGCCAATGCCTAAGAATGTGGAAGAAATCAAGGTAAAGAGCTGCATTTCAAACTGTCACTCCTGATATGTTAGAGAGAGTTTGGGAAGAATTTGAATATCGATTGGACATTGTGAGAGTTACTCGTAAGGGGCATATTGAACAACTTTAGGCAATATGGGAAAAGAGTAAAATTTACTAAAACTGTTTTTGCATTTATATTCTTATTAATACAGCTCTTTGAAACACCCTGTGCCCTGTACATCGTTGTATGTATATCATTCTATAACAATGTATATCAATATCTAAAATCTTACTACTAGTTTATTGTCAGGGATGTCGCGAGAGCGCAGCCTGTAAAGCGAGAACAGAGGTGGATACTAGAAAAGAGACTGGCGAAAGCCCCAGAGCATGCTGGCTATCTGATTCAGAAATAATAAACCATTATGTAATCATTTGCAGCGTTTTCTTCTAGCGACGTCCCTGTTTACAGTACTAACCGAATCATGGAGTGTGGATCGTACGTGTGCTAAGCCACACCCAAGTTTCCACTACCACGATGAACCTTGCGAGATTTCGCTAACTAAAATCCGCAAGAAACCCGCAATCCATCATCCATTGAACATAAAACGTTTGTAGAAAGTACAACCTAAACTCCCAAGAATGGAGATTTCCCTTTCGGCCAAACCACCCGTGACGACCGGAGGCGAGGAAATACCGGGGAAAATGAGGCGGAAAAAGCCGCGAAACGGGGGATATTGCCATAATCAAACTACCCTGGATGGGAAGACCTCTAAGGTTAAGCTTATTTCACACTCCCTTTTCCCGTATTTAAATATTTCTATTTCCGTCTGAGTCATAAATAACTTTTCGAAGGAAGTTGGGGGCTCGGTATTTCTCCGGTGTTTAACTTCGGAAACTCGTCCTTTTTTTAAAGACGAATTACCTACCTTGTCGGTAATATATACATACGGAAAACGAGGTGAAATTATTATATAAATCTTATGTAAAGTTGAAAACTTCTCGAAACATTCATAATGAGGTTCAAGAGAGGAGGATGTTTTGTTATGTAAAGGAACTTTTTGGTTGTTTGTTTCAATAATGAACTTTTGTGATAGGATCATATTTTGCTTCTGAGTGTGACTATATAGCGGGAGCATTGTTTTCGCATTCTTGGGATGAAAAATGTTTGTCTCCAAAATCAAAATTTCAACACGCATTTTAAGTTCTAGACTATTATGAACAACTTTCGCTCCGTGCCTGTATGTCTGTCGTGTGTCCGCAAATTCTTGTAGCTAGCTTAATTTCCACAGTTTTCAACTGGTGTTGATGTCATTTTCAGGGAATGTGCAGATTAGAGTGCAGATGGTCACTTATCAGTTTCATTGATCCTAAATAGATACTTCACTCTACTCATGCGCCAAAGTAAATTCCATCAATCATTACGCCCTGGTCGTCCGATCTCGCTCAAATTCGGAGGATAGATCAGCTAATGAAACACCATTCATTCATTCAAGTAGGCCATGGATAGGATATATAGGATTTTACGTTTATGCATGCGCAGGGGGAACTTGTAATTTTGAGTGATGAAATTGAAAGCTCCATATCCCAACTCATTAGAAATTGTATGAAAGCTGTGGGGAGATACTTGCGTCTCTTTGCTGCGATGTAGGGATTTTCAAGAGAGGCTGGAGCTCGACCTTTTCGGCCCTACTAGCGCTCCGAACTGGCAATGCATCAAACCTTCACCACACGCAGAACGATATACTGTGATTGTTCCGTTTCCATTAAGGTTCATTTTGTCATTGTGGGTAGAAATATGGACCACTGAGCGGAAGGCCCCGGGTTCGAGTCCAGTGCAGAACTTGAGGTTTTTTGCTTCGTATTTTAATTTCTGAAACATATTTTTAAATGTCATTTTGATCTATTTGCTCGATCAATCTGTATTTTGCTAAAAGGATTTGATGTAGAATTTCTATTTCTTTTTATCCACCAAACTATAATAAATAATCATTCTGATCCATTTTTCCAACTAATTTGAACTTTACTGACATTTTTACTACTTGATGTTACGTATTTTTGAGATGGAAACTTGCGAGCATCCAGACCACCAAACTATACACAGTATTCTTATCTATTGTTCCAACTAATCTATATTTATATAACAGATTATATTTTGGCTATTCGTTTTAAGGGGGAACTGTTCATGTAGCCGGGAGTGGGATTTTCCAGGGTTTTTTCTTCTCTTTTTTTCTTTGACTAACGTCAAATGTGATTAAGTGTTCCCTATTTCATACCCAAGGACAGGGCGGCGCCATCCCCAAACCCTATCAAATCTTCGGCGGAGATCCATTTCTTTCGCGATCCTCTGATGCACATGGATGCTGCTCTTACTATCGCGAACCCAATTCTCACCCTCAACCAACCTCTTATTTGTCCCTGTGGTCTGAACCATTTTTCAGCCAATTTTCCGGCTAGAACTTTGGTAAAGGCCTCCATCGGGGGGGGGGGGGGGGGGGGGGGGCAAAGAGACTGTCGACCGAGCAGGGAGTAAAGGATGCGTGTCTTTGCTCTCATGCTGCCAGATATTTTCGTTTTTTTTTCCTCCTCAGCCAGAGCGAGGGCCCCCCCAACTGTGCGATCGACGTATGAGGGAGCGTCAGTGTCAGAGACACGGACATCGAACAACGCTTCCCTCTGTCGATCCCACACGCCACGGCATGCGAGATCCCCTCTGAAACCTGGTGTGGTTGGAGATGGTTCAAGAATTACTGGTTCTTTAATGACATTGCCCCATGCGGATGACATGAGCTAACTTACAAGGTCTCGAATCTCGATGTGCCTTCTTGTAATTAGTCCCCCCGTTTTACAGTTCAGGGCATGTTCGAGATTAAATTCATGATTGCCACACCCATCACATGCAACTGGCATCTCAACTGGCTTTCTATTATAGCGGATGGCTAAGGCGTCTCGAAATTCGCAAGCAGACAAGTCATAATTGTGCTGTTTTAAAGGAAGGATGGAGAGCCAACTTGACGTTTTTACTTTCGTTGTCTTCAGGACTGCTCGTCCTATTGCTCTTTGCCTTTGAATTGGGAGTTTTGCCAATGTGGTCTTCAGCAATTCGTCTTCTACCTGGTGTTTCTGTCTTCTTGCTTCTTCCTTCGCCTGCCATAGTGCCGCTAAGTGTTCACTGACTTCAAACGGTTGTCCCTGTCGTACAGCTTGCTCTAAAACCATTGTGCCTGCTTTGGAAGTCATATAACACTGATTGACTGAACGCACTGGATCCGTCCATGCTTAACCCCCTTTGTTGACTGGTAGAGAGAAGAGATCGCTTTCTTCAGATGACACATTTCCTCCTAAAATCGATGGCATGAAGACTGATCTAATTGAATTTCGCAAGGGCATACATGTGTTTTCTTCTCCTCCAACCACTCGCTGAACGAACTGCCATTGGAACTGAAATGATTTTATGAAGGCGGTATGCGCATCTTGAGGCTGAGTTTTTCCCGCGGTGGCTAATTCATTCACATTCTTTACCCAATTCTCGATTTTGCTTTCTAAGTACTCTTGCTTTCCCTCTCCTATATATCCTCCAAGGTAGCGTTGTCCGGTCACTATATGAATTCCTGTTCCATGAAAGACCCTGTCTGCGTCCTCTAAGTCTTCAGGATGGACTACCAAAAAGTAATTATGACCTTGAGGATGGTATCCGATATTAGGACCGAACTCCTGCAACTTTTCCCCCACCATCTCTTCAACCCGTTAAAACTCCCTTGTGCCGCCGAATCATCTGCGTACCAGCATTGTTTTACATCTGAACATTGATCTTGCAAAAGGTCAATCAGAGGTAGGGTTGAGATGCCATACAATAACATTGCTAGGGGATCGCCTTGTGTCACCCCTTCTTTGCTATATAGTTCGTGTCCTCCTCCTTTCATCACCAATTCTGCATGTCCTTTATAGGAATTATATAGGAATCGAGCACAACTAGGCCAGTGTAGCCGAGCATACCAAAGTGCCACGATTCGATTCACTGAATTAAAAGCATTTTTTGCGTCTACAAGCAATAATCCCCATTTTGAATGTGCAGTGGCTCGCTCATCGAAAAGGGCGTTCATTGAGTGTATTGCACCCTCCATGCCTGCACTTAGGCCTCCACATAGCTGTTTTTCCCTGCAGCTTTCCATTACCTCATCACTTGTCACCTCCGCCATGCATTTCCCCAGTACTCTCCTACACCTATTGGTCGGACCCCTGGGTTCTTATCAAGTGCTATCAGTCTGCTCGCCATGAGTGCCTTAACTGAATTCCATGGAATGTCCTCATTGTTCAATCTGTTAGCAAGATCTGCCACTGCTTCTCTCAGACGTAGGCTGGATCTTCCATAACGCAATAGAAAGTCGGCCCACTGATCCGCATCTGAACTGCTTGGACCACTGCTCCCGTGTAGCTTTCTTGAGACTCTCTTAACAACTTCGGCTGTGATATGTGCGCTAAGCATTATGGGGATTTCCATTCTTGCGGGAATTTTTAAAATTCCGAGTTGGGTATGACTGGATTGGGGTGTTTTTCTTTTAATTCGTCTAACACTGTCCTGCCTGATGAATCTACTGCGGTTCGCGGGTTGAGCACCGAGCAGTCATTCTTATTAGTCAACCTCCGAAAAGCCTCTTTAACTTTCCCTCGAAGCATCAGTCGGTGAAAGGCAAATACTGCCTGATCCTGATTTCTTGGTAAATTTCGACTCTTCAGTTTCTTGTCATGTGCGATACCCTCGTTTATTAGTTCATCATAATGACCTTCCGCCCACAGCTGTAGACGTCTTCCAAGCAGTATTCACACGTCCTTAGGCTGTTTGACATTATGACCACGCTGCGAAACGACTGGTACGAACACCAGCAATCGTTCAGAAGGATGTTCACCTGCCACTAATCTATGTTTTACTTTAAGAATGTTTGGTGACGGAGGGTGACGGAATCAATAAATTATTTTCTGGTATTGCACATTGTTATAGGTAGCAAACTTGTTTCACTAATATAAGAATATAATAAATTTTAATCAAACTATAATAATCTAAAAATAGGAAAGAGGAGGTTTGAACGAGAGTTGACTATCGAGGAATCATATTACTACAATCTGAAAGAAGCTTACAGAGCAACCGCAAGAGCTCTGAAATTCCCTACATCGCAGCAAAGAGACGCAAGTGAGGATGGTCAGACGAGTAGGCCGTGAGAAAATAATGCTTGACGGATTTTACGTTTGCGCATGCGCAGAGAGGAGTATTGATTTATGAGCATTAGTTTAAAATGTAAAATTCGAGCGGATGATTTGATTTTGGAGAATTTCCTGCTCCCTTTTCTTCCGAAACCGAAAAAAATGCTTTCACCGTCTACACTTATATCAACTCCGAAGAAACACCAAATGGTCGAAGCTGAATAATGATACATGATTTGAAATAATAATGATGGAATTCGGCCTAGTTTCCAGTTTAAACACACAGGGCTCTCGCTAAACCGTTGGACGAACTGTGTGCAATCGTCCGTTGCCCCTCATTTCGTTGGAAACACCGATCGATGTTGCATCCACCGGAGCGTCAGGTCATCTGTCAATTTGTGAGATCGACCCGGCAGCGGAACCGGGAGCCAAATTCATACGATTCCCTCCCGTATTATAAAGCTATTTCCAGCTTCGTTTCATGTCTGATTCATGTAGCTCTCAATTGTTCACTTTCTCCAGACTTATGTAAAAAAGGTTCCGGTCACATTTTCGAGTGCAGAGGCATAGTTAATTACCAGTTTTGTGGCAAAAGTTCAGTTCTGGATAATATTCTTCATGGCAAAGAAGATTTTGGATTTTTAGCTGTTTTTGAGGTTTTTATCTATTTTTCAGCATAAATTGATGAATCAAGTACATTTTTCAGCATAACTATTTGCAGACAATTTTTTATGACCTAGTACTTAGTTCATTATTGATTTAAATGTTTTTTGACACTCAGTAATATAAAATTATATAATATAATCCCCACTGTTTCTCAAATTTCCCCGTTCAATGAGACTTTCCTTATCCACCGATCCCTATATAAAATATGTTATACTGTTTTTTTTTTTTTTTTTTTAGAATTTAAGCCGCGTCTCAACCGGAAGGGTCATTAGCGGCAATCAAAAAGGGGTGTCAAAAGGACAATTCAACGGGCACGATTCTAAAGGGAGCCATTCTGACCGTCCAACACTAAACGGATTGCCATCATGGGCTCCACTGGCAGATAGGAGGGGGAGAAATAATAATAATAACCCAGCAAAACGAGGCATCGCCGCACTCTGCCTCAAGGGATACAGCGATGACCGCTTTGTAACCCCTACAGCGGATGAAAATACCCCGTAATAAATATTAAACTAGGAATAGATGATCCTTACAAATACATAAATATCATCGATAAATATATAATGATAACTACTATACATCTTAGTTAAGTAAAGGTATGACTAGATGTATAAATAAATGATTATATCACAGATCAGAATATCACAGTTCGTTGTAAAGCTCAAAGGCTTACAGGTACACCAACAGGTTCTGGACCTTGTCTGGTCCTAACAGAACATCCACCCGCTGAGGGGGTGAATGCTGGACCCTGAGGTCCATGAGGGCTGGGTAATCCTCCAAAAAGTGGCGGATAGACAAATCACCCCCACATCTCCCATACACAACATCACGAGCTACCGGATCTAGCAGGTGTCTGTAAGTAAGACGGGTATGGCCGGTGGCTACCCGATTGACCACTATTCGGTCCCTCCTTGGAAGGTGGGTCACGGAAAGGATCAACCGGGCAAAGGTCCTGAAGGACTCCACACAGACCAGGGACCTCGCCCTGCCATTTTGCTCGAGCCAGATGAAATCGGCTTTATGCTGCATGTAGGAGATTTGATACTCAATGCGCATAGGAAGCATTTCGATGGAGTCATCACCAATGGCTCTCCTTGCTAGGGCATCAGCACACTCATTGCCTTGAATACCTACATGGCTGTTATTGTGTATTATTTATGAATCTGGGTGGGTTAAGTGATTAAGTTAAGATAATTTGTAGAACCACTTTCCCGACGTGCTATATTTATAAAACGCTCTTTTGTATTTGGTCAAAACCAATATAAACGTTCACAGTTAAAATGGCTTTCAGATGTAGCCGAAATTCGTGATTTAAAAAAAAAAAAAAAAAAAAAAAAAAAACAGAGAGTAGTTTGGCTCAAGAAAGATAAACTGTTTTTCTTAGTCTTTCATTCCACTTTTCCCCCTACCATAGTTTGCAGTTGGGTGGGAGGGAGGTATATGGAAGATAAAGAGTGGAATAAAACTCTGGAACACAAATGAGGAAGAGACCATAAAGTATACAGTCCATTAAAAGTGAAGAGAGAGAGAAAGAGTGAGTGGGAGAGGAGTAAAAGGGATGGGCAGAGAAAAGAGTAATTGTTGGAGGCCATTAGCGCTGTGGGGTATTTAGTCTGACGGCAAAGCGTTGGTAAAACTGGGTGTTTAGGGAACGATGGGAAGCAAGAAACATTAGGTTTTCCAGGGGTGGTTATGGGACGGCGGGAAATGCAGTGCTCTGTGGAGCTATTGTGGTGGTTGGTTGGTTGAAGGCGTCTTGCGGTAAAAAAGAAGATTTTCTTCAAACTCGGTGGATTTGGACCGACAGTGGGGGGATTTGAAGGATCATTTTAAGACAACCAAAAACTCTTTTCTGTATATTAACACAGTGTAATTATTCATTCTTTCGTTCCTTGGAAGACTCCCGCAGGTATTAGTGTAATATATTTTGGTTTTTGGTCAAAATTATTTAACCCCGTTGGTATATAACACATGATCAAGTTCAAACCTTTACAGTTCGGGCTCCTTTTACGCTTTACAGTCCAAAAAAAAAAAAAAATATATATATATAGGTGAGGAAAGAATTAAGCCCCTGAGGCCTCTCAGCTGATCAGTGCGCCTCCGTACTCCGTATTGTTCCCGAGGTGCAGTGTTGGGCTCAATCTTATCGTCGAAGACGAATACGATTGTAATCGCGATTATTATTCGTTGATTCTGAGTCAACTGCGATTATATTCGAATTCATGTAATCGTATTCGTCTGTCGGCGATTATTTGTATACTACCCATACAAATGCGTTACGGTCATCAATTTCAATAGGGCATCCCTTCTATAATATGCGAAGTCTTGCTAATATTACCTAGCTTCAGAGGGACGTTCTATTGAAACAGATTTGAGACAAATAGGCTGGGCTCCAATCGTTGAATTCGCTTTAAGGATGTCCCTCTGAAGCTAGGTAATATTAGCAAGGCTTCGCATGTTACAGGAGAGATGGGATGCCCTATTTAAATTGATGACCGTGACGCATTTTTATGGGTTATATTTGTGTAATCGCAAACAGACGAATACGTATATAATCGCAGTCGATTCAGAATCAACGAATAACTATCGTGATTACAATCGTATTCGACGTTAAGATTATGCCCAACACTTCCGAGGAGTCTCAAAGCAGCTTCGAAGCTGATCTGACTGCGTCCCTTCAGACATTGTATTCCAGATCTCCGAAAAGGAACTACATTTTAGGTATCAGCATTATAAGTCGATTGAAAAACAAATTGGGCTCAGAGGTCTCACAGCTGATCAGAGTGCACTGATATTTAATTCTTGATAATACAAAGGAAGTCCATTTCAAATTGAAGATCTGTTTGGCTTCAATATGGTTACAAAGGTAGACTCCTGCAGATGGAAAATTACTGCAATTAAATAACGCATCTAAATTTTAATAGTCCCCCTGATCACCGATAATTGATTAAATAGGTACCTGCCAATTGAAAATAACAAATGTACTAAAAACTTAAGTCACTCAAGTTGTAGGTTACGTAAAAGTTCAGAATCTGTCATGTTGGAAACTGGAGAATGATGCGTGAAGTTATTTACGTTAGCGCAGGTGAAGAAAGAAGTAATGATTTGAGAAAAATGAAATTGGTAGGGAACAATCTACATCCTAACCCACAAATTCAAGGAAGATTAAATCAAAATCTGATGAAAACTAGAAATACACACACACACACACACACACACACACACACACACACACACACACACACACACACACACACACACACACACACACACACACACACACACACACACACATACACATGTGTGTGTGTGTGTGTGTGTGTGTGTGTGTGTGTGTGTGTGTGTGTGTGTGTGTGTGTGTGTGTGTGTGTGTGTGTGTGTGTGTGTGTGTGTGTGTGTGTGTGTGTGTGTGTGAAAAATGTTTAACTCAAGGATTCGTTCCAGAATGTCTCTAAACGGATTTCAATTAAGACAATTTTCAAAATTATGATTTCAAAATTTTTTTCAAAAACTAGACGAGTGGTTTTCTTTATGTTTTATTCATAATGATCCACAAGTTTCTACCCAGGGGCTGGGTCCTAATCATGTGGTGATAACCTAAAAAGAAGTAGGTATAATCTAAAAAGAACAAGGAGTAGGTATAATCTAAAAAGAACAAGAAGTAGGTATAATCTAAAAAGAACAAGAAGTAGGTATAATATAAATGTTAGAAGAGTGTGATCAGAATGGGACAGTCTTAGTAGTTTTACTCATCATCTAATGGCTTAGATTTTACATATAAACTAGGTTTTTTCAAGTACTTACAGTTGGTTGAAAGTGGTGGAGGGTCTTTCACCAAGTAGATAACATTAGTTTTAAGTGTAAGAACATCTAACACTTTGGCAAACTTCGAATTACATATATAACTGGTAAGGCTTGGGCCAGAACTAGAAACGTCATCACAGTGATGGCTGGAAGGGGGAGGGAAGTGTTTGGGGGAGTTGTTTCAAAATTTCAAAAAATTTGTTTAAAAAAATCAATAAAAATTACTAAAAATTGTTAAATTTATATTTTTTAGCAGAACATTGCTCAAATAAAATTTATTAACTATAAAAATGAACATTTAAAAATTCAAGTACAAAAGTATATTGAAAAATGTACTGAAATTTCATTGAAATTTGCTTTTAAAAAATCGATAAAAACGACAAAAAAGCTAAGAATGCAAAACCTTTTTTTTTACAGCAGATTATCAAGAATACGTTCTTTTCCATAAAATTAATAGTCCACAATTTCCCTGCACTCAAAAAGCTTAAATTTCAGAACAATAACACTAAGTATACAACACGATGATTTACGAAAAATCGCTCATACGGTCATGTTGAATGATTGGAACTTTTTTTTTTTACTGAGTTGTCTTTGAATTATCTTCTGTTAAGTAAGATCCAGGATCTTCACGAATACTTGACTCGAGAAGAAGGTTAGGGGTAGGCCGACCCAACTTTGAACTCTTCAGCGTCTCTATTGAATGTACGTTTTCTCGAAGTTTGAAGCAATACAACTAGTTGGTCCCGAGCGAGGAAAGCCTTAGCCTATAAACACGTCGTCTATAAACATTGTTTGATCGCTTCACGAACCCGCGTGAAGTTTGTCCGCGGTTGTCTCGGAGGTACTTAGCGCAGTCTGAGAAGTTAACGTGGGAAACCTGACAATGAACTTTCTATCTCGCCAGGGAGTAGGCTGCTCTTAAAATAATGGAGATCAATCCAGTAAGCAGTAGTCCGAGATTGAAAACTTATTATTTGGCTCTTCTACCCAGATAATTATAATTATTAAACCTGGCCTATCATCTCATTATCGACTTGTATTGACGTCGACACCTACCGGAGGGAAATAAACGAAATTTATTAAACGTGCCTGTCATGCAGCATGATCGTATGAGCAAGTTTTCGTAAATTATCGTATTGAATAATGTTAAATTGTCTTGAAATTTTAGATTTTTGTGTGCAAGGAAATTGTTAACTATTTTACGTCCAAAAATGTTTCTAAATAATAAACTCAAATTCAAATAGAGGTTTTGACTGTTTAGCTTATTTTGAGGTTTCTATCGATTTTTTAGCAAATTTGAATGACTTCTAAGTACATTTTTCAGCATAACTTTGTACATGAACTTTTGAATGTTCTATTTTATAGTTATTAAACTTCATTTGTGCAAAATTCTACCACGAAACGTAAATTTATCAATTTTTAGCCTTTTTTTTTAGCCATTATCAGTGATTTTTTAAAGGATATTATTTGAATTTTACCAATTTTATTCGTGCTCCAAAAGTGCTGGCCAACGAACTCGTCCGTTCGTTTGGAAAGCTTAATTTTTTGGTGCAAAAACGGTATTTTTATCTCAATCCTAAGGAGAGTTTTATCGTCTGGTAGACACACACACACACACACACACACACACACACACACACACACACACACACATATATATATATATATATATATATATATATATACTCGGGCCTTCGTGCCTCGCAAGAGCTCCGCCCCTTGACCCCGCCAGGGGGGCTTCGCCCCCCTGGACCCCCCTAATCTATACTCGGCGCTTCGCGCCTCGCCGGATCTTTTCTCTTTTCTACTGTGTAGAAAACGAGGATAATTTGCTATGCAATTCGTCTCACGAGAAAAAAAAAAAAAAAAAAAAAAAATTTCAGGCCTGGCCGGGATTCGAACCCACAACCTTCGTCTCACGAGAAAAAAAAAATTTTCAGGCCTGGCCGGGATTCGAACCCACAACCTTCGTCTCACGAGGAAAAAAAAAATTTTTTTCAGGCCTGGCCGGGATTCGAACTTACGACCTCTCGCTTCCCATCTCGGGACAAAAAACGTTACACAAAAAAAGTGGACATTTTAAAAAAATTATTGGGGGTCGGCCTAAGAATTGCATAGCAATTAATATATATCTTTGATCTACTGGAAGAGATACGATCCGATTTTTCGGCCACGAATGCCAAAGTTATTCATAAAACGGAATGTTTGAAAACAGAGCAGAAGTCTCTCATAGAAAACTTGAATAAAGTATTCCGATGTCGTTGATAGTTATAGCCAGGCTATATCTACAATTGTTACATCAATTGCTTCATTATCGACTAAGATAGACGATATTACGGCTCATCAAACCACCAATGATAAACGTATTGAAGAGGTTGAAATAAAAACTGATACAATAGAACAAATGTTAAGGACAAATATGGTGGAAATTTGTGGAGTTCCCCAGCCAAAAGATGAGAATTTGATATAAACCATTCGTCATGTTTTCTCCAGCGTCGGCTTCAACTACACCAAATACATGGTTAATGATTGTTATTGCTTCAAACCAAACGTACTTTTGAATCTTCCCGGAATAATAGTAGTTGATTTCGTTCGTCAAATTGATAAAAACTATTCATTTCCTCAATAAAGAATTTAAAAACTTCATTTAGTACAAGGACTCTCGATAACACTGTCACAGAAGTGACTCCCATCTATGTTAATCATGTTTTAACCTACGTAAGTAAGAAAATTCTCAATGCTGCCAAGGAATTCAAAACGCAGAATGGTAATAAATTCGTATGGGTTCGAAATGGCAGAGTTTATATAAAGAAGTCTGAAGATCATTCGTGCTGGTCTGAAGATCTCCCTGTTTTATCAACAAGAACCCTTCGTAAAATCAAAGAAAAGAGTTCTGGGTTTTCAAGAAAAGGACGCTAAAAGGAATAGTTCGAGAGAAGACGCACGATTTGGGGTTGTATTTAAAAATTTATTGGTACCTACTTTATTTAAAAACTATATCGGCGACGACGCAAAGCATGTATTTTTCATTTTAATTTGTAGAGCCCTAAGCTAGAAATCCTCACTCCGTTGCTTTCTTTTTAACTCGACATCACTTTTTTTTTTTGTTTCCCAGTGTGATAGGAACCTATTATTTCTAAGAAGGTGTACCTACCCACACGCCATGCATAAATAAGGAATTACGATTATAACTACTAACTACGATTAGAAAATGTAGTTAAAACCAATGTATGACGATCTCGACGACTTCCAATTAAACTATGTTTTGGGGTTTTTCGGGGGACCAACCCTCGAAAACCCCCAAAACATAGTTAAAACTACTAACAACAATTTATTGTAGTTAGTCGATGAAAATGGACAACTACTTTTCCCAACTACTAGTTAGCATTTGCAACTATTTTTTACCGACTACTTGTACTTGAAAAAAGTAGTTGATAGATTTAGTAGTCAACTACAGTTCTTGTCTGTAGTTAAAATTATTCAACTATTAACTACAGAAAAAAAACTGAAACTTGCAGGTGTTACGTAATTGTTGAGTAGTTAACTACTAGGTAACTGGTAGTTAGTAAAAATTTGTTAACTACTTTTTTGGCAACTACTAGTTGATAGTTGATAAAAGTAACTACTAACTACAACTTACTAAGAATGTAGTTGCTCCATCCAACTACCAACTGCTAGTTAGTAGTTGCTCTGTGCAACTACTCGACCGGTAGTGTTTAGTTAAAAAATTAGTTAATTGCTGAAATTATTAACTACTGAAAAACTCTGATACATACCATGATTACGTTTACTCGTCTCGAGGTCCTGCAAAGCATGGGGTTCTGCAAAAGTTCGAATCACGGGCCATCACAAGACACTCAACATGTCAAAAAGTATTCTAGGCAATAAACCAAATGGGGTTGTAGCTTTTCCGAGGTCTTGATTTATTTTGCTTCTAAGACAACTCAACATCATTCGCATTTCCCCGAAAACGATTCTTTTTTATTTTTATTTTTTTCTCTTTCTCTAACACAAAATTTCACGACACTCCCAGTCTCTCCGAATTGATTAATGTCCCTCATTATCAGTGCTAATTGGCGCAATTAGGAAGCCAATCTTAGGCGGAGGTTATTATTTCTCCAAGGGCCCCTTTGTCTCGGGAGTAATGGCTTGTGTGATTCCGCTTCTCAAACCTCCATTTCAACCGTTTCCCCAACTGAAGATCCTTGCCAATTTTCCTCGACGAAACTATTATTTCACGATCAGCGGTGGGCAAAGTTTTTTTTCCCCTCCTTTTTTTCAGCTTCGTCCATTTTCAACCCATTTTTCCGTCATCTCCCCTTTTAAGGCGTTAAAAGCCTGAATATTCCGATGAAACTTTTTTTTTTTCCTCCGCAGTTTTAGTCCAGAAAGAAATTCCATAAACAACGCCGGCAAGTCAACTAAGTCAAGTCTTCTCAGTTGTTGAAGCGAACTTTTTCGCCCCAACACTTTTCGCGACGGGAGAGTTGAAATTGGTCCACTCATTTATTCCGTTCGTCTACACTGACCCGAATTCGGAGATAATTTGTACAGCTTTTGCGCATGATGTTATAACAACAAACTTATTTCAGTAATAAACTACGTAATAACATAGAAGATTAATACGATAGGTAAATTTTATACTTAATTTTTATTTTAGGTAAATTTCATTTACAAACAGGTTTAATTTTCCTGATTAGATAGCTCTTCTGCAGCTCTTTAGATAGGTAATTATCAAACTGAAAAATTATTGTTACGTACGGGTCCTCTGTATGATGCTGTATGGAGTCTTAATAAATTAACATTCATTAATGAAACAAAGTAAACCATTTTCCTACGCGTTACTAGTCCTTTGAATAATATATGTAACTTTCATTTATAAAAGGTAGGTGCGAGAAGCGGTATTGAAACAAACTGTGTTCTGTTTCCATGTTTTGTGTAGGTAACCTGCAGGTGATGGGGTTACATTTGGTTTCTCTTATTTTTCAACTTCATTTGTTTTAAGTTACAATCTCATTTCCCATCAAACACAAATTAGTAACAAATCATTTGGTTGCATCAATTGCAGTAGTACATGGCTAAAACTTAGATTTTATGGAATGTAGCCTACAATGTCTGCCTACAGTATGTTTTTAATGTTAAGGTACGACATTCCGATTCAGGGCTTCAGACACTTTGCTTACCCTTGAGTAAATATTTTATTTTTCGCTACCTGAAAACGCTGTATTTGATTTGACATAGTGGTTCTATGCCTGACTACTTGAACAACTTGACCACGAGAGCTGCCTCTTCGAGGTCAAAAGTCGTAACGATCACTCGCCATTTCAGTCGAACCATGGCCAGGTCCTTTGTGGTGGCTGGGGCGAGGGTTTGGAACGCCTTCCGTTGTCTGTCCGTGCATCCCCTTCCATTGGTCGGTTTTTAAACTATTAAACTACACCTGAATACCAACAATTGAATACCTTAATTATGTGCACTCCCTCACCCCCTCTTTCTCACCCTTACGATGGATGCTCAATTTCCTTCCTCTCTTTCTCAAAAATTCTTCTTTTTTTTCACTCAAGTAATCATATGTTTGTTTCATCTAGTTCACATACATTTTTCGTTTTTTTTTTTTTTTTTTTTTTTTTTCCTTCTAATTTTTCTTGTTGCAATTCGATATTCGTAATTAATTCAAATATTTGGCGCCATGTACAGTCTATTGTCATTTTACCATAAGTGGTTCATGTGAGACCGCTATGGACAAAATTTATATGTTTATGGGTGAATAAGTTTTATTATTATACATATTATTATGTAATACGATCGCGATGTATATCACAAAACAGTGCATACTAGTGTTGTCGAAAGTATAGAATCCTAAAGCAGTCATTATATTCCGAACTTGTGTTTACAACCAACTACCTATTGTATTAACTTTTCAAGAACGAATTGTAAAGTCCTTTTGCATTTCTGTACCCGATCCAAGCTCTCACAGTACTGTTGAACACGATATCCCGAATCACCACGAAGTGCAAACACAGCCTGAAAAATGGGGACCAAGATATCTGAGGAAGCATAGAATCGTGATTAAGTGCCTCAACACGGTCATAAAACTTGTTACACGGGGAAGGTCGGGTTTTTCGAGAGCCGGTAGATAGCGTTGGTGCCGCAAGAGCGAAGGTCGCTAATGAGGTGAAAAACATCCCCATGCGGTCCGTAATATTTGACTGGGAGCGATCCCGCCCGGCCTGAATATTCATGCGGAAAACATGCATATGCATTGACAAGTAGCGATGCCGAATATTTTCTAATTCACCTCCTTCCTCGCGGCCCAAATGCCCTGTATCTCATCATATTTCACTCGCGCTGCCCGGGCGTTAAGTATCAGCATTTCAGATTAAACTGGTATAGGTACCTAATTTTTGTTTAAAAACAAGAAAGAAAACAAACAAAAAAGTTTGCCAAATTGGGAATAGCACAAAGCTTCCTTGTTTATGCATCATGAATATATAGATCATTGAAAAGTTTCAAATAATCTTGGAAAATTCCATAACGGAAAAGAGTAAATGAAGAAGCGTAAAACTTCATAATTTATTAGCCAATTAAGAAAAAAAAAAAAAAAAATTCAGAGTAAGTCAGGTTTGCGCTTGCGCAGAATGAACTGATGAGTTGACAACAATGAATTAGTTACGGGACTGCCTACAACCTAACCCGCGCATCCCCTGACAATTACATCGAAATCGAATGAAAACTGTGGAAATTAAGGTCGTTACTAGGATTTTACGTCGGCCCATGCGCAGTAGCTATTAATTTTAAGATCATGCTGAAATTGATATGAAATGATCAAATCGTCATCCTCCAACTATCATCCAAATTTGAGCGAGATCGAACGACTAGGGCTTGAGAAAATGATACTTGGTGGAATTTACGTTTGCACATGCGCAGAGTGAGTTATTGAGTCAAGAACGATGAAACTGATAGGGGAGCGTATACCCCTTAGCCCGCACATTCCCTGAAAACGTCATCCAAATCGTATGAAAGCTGTGGAAAATAATCTTGTTACAAAGATTTCACGTTGGCGTACGCCCTGTAGCTATTAATGATACAATCATGTTGAAATTGATATGGAATGATAGCATCGTCATCCCCAACTATCATCCGAATTGGAGCGAGATCGAACGTCTTGGGCGTGAGAAAATATTAGATGGGAGCATTTACGTTTACGCATGCACTGAGTGAAGTATTAGGTCAGGAACGATGAAACTGATAGGGGACCGTTTAAACACCCTTGCCCGCACATTCCCTGAAAATGTCATCCAAATCGCCAAATCGGATGAAAACTTTGGAAAATTTGCGGACACCCGACAGAAACACACACAATTTTTTTTTTTTTTTTTTTACAAAACCCCCCTTAAAGGCGGAGGGGGCACACCATTAAATTGAAAAATGAACAAATAAAATTAAAAATTGGGGAGGACGCCCAGGTTTACCCGACGCCGGCTCTAGGGATAAGGGAAGTTGCAGGATGAGGAGGAAGAATGGGATGAAAGGAAGTGCCCCTATAAAACGACCACCAGTTCAAGTAAGAACCCCTCAGGACGCGGGTGGTGATACCACGGAGCACTCCTGCCGAGATGCCCAACTCGAGTAACTCCGTGGCACTTTTCCCGCACCACACCCCGCGCTGACAGAAAGACACACACACACTTACACGCACGCGCGCACATACACACACACTCAAATTGTCAGGGAATTCGTTCAGTTGAAAATCTTCTTCAGTTATTGGAAAATGTTTGATGCACCTACTTTTTTTTCTTTTTACGTAAAAATTGTGAAGTATAATGAAATGAACACGTTCTGATTTTTTTTCAATTCCTTAATAATATAAGAAAAGTTTATCAGCTTCGTAAGGTAAATATCATTTTAATTAGCTCACTCGGCTGATTCGCGTGTTTCGCCAAGTGAAAATCGTATTCTACCAGGCACACAGAGGCTCCGTTTCATATTTCTGCTTCGATTGGATAAACAGCATAGAAATCAGTATTAAGAGCTCACTCAGCTGATTTGGGTAGTTCGGTAAGCTAAAATCCTATTCTACCTGCCTCACTGAGGTTCCGTTCCAAATTTCAGCGTCGTAGGGTGAATTTCATAGAAATCAGCGTTAAGAGCTCAATCAGCTGATTGGGGTGGTTCGGCAAGTTAAAATCCTATCCTTCTTTCTCACAGAGGTTCCGTTTCAAAATTCAGCTTCTTAGGATAAACAGCATAGAAATTGGACTTTTGAATTACGAAATCAGCACACGATCCTGATCATCAATGACGATTTTTACAATCATCTCATTTTGATTTGTCTGTACAAAATTTTACAATTTGTCACTCATAGTGATTCAAATGTCATGTAATTGTCGCAAGACGAAAAATTCCAAGTTCTCATTTTTTTATTTTGTAACGTTGTAATGTAAAAAAAAGTATGTTATAGGGTACCTATGTAAAGTTCAGTAATTTCTAAAGCTCTGAAATAGTTTTCAGAAAAACAATCTGTATTTCAGCACCATACGAAAGAGCGATCGAAGCGAGTGAGAAAACTACGGTAGTTTACGACAAAGTAACCAACCATCTAACTATTGGATCCTGTCCAACTATTGGGCCTGTTACCATGTTTGATGCAGCGAATTGGTTTATGAGGTATTTCAAAACTGATATGAATTTCCATACTACGACTGTCCAGAAAATTTGTAGTCTTTTTATGTCCAGTACTTTGCTCGCATGTAGGTACTGCGTGGTAGTTACTCAGGTGTTGGCCCACCTTTCACACGTGCCCATTTCATACGTACCTGGACGCGTTAGGAATTCAATGAGCCGAACCACAAGCCTAACAGCGCTTATCGCAAAATACCACCCATTCAACATATGAATGTGCGGGTACGTCCAAATTCGCGTATGCCGTATAATCGATTTCCCTTGTAACGCGTAAGCGACTTTTCCACTTTCGCGACAAAAGCCCTTCAATCTCTGAGGCCCCAGCAGCTTTACGATAGTGTGAATAATGCGACAGGGCTAATAGCAACAATAGAACTCCCTTTTTCGTCCCTATTCCCGACCCCAAAAACTCTCACAGACGTTGAAATATGGTGGGTAATGAACCGCGATTTCCCCACCAAGGGAACTTTGCTAGTCGAATTTCCGCTGTAATGGATTGAAAAGTCCTTTTCTCTCTGAAGCAGATCTCGGAGCAGTAGGGAAAACTACTTGCAAAAAAAGAACGTTACTGAAAGAACTCAGGTTTTTTTCCCTAAGAGGACTTGAAGTGAACAAGTCGAGACAAGTTCGCTCGGTATTCACCGTAGAAAGTAATTCTTTTTGAGAGATCTTCGAGAAAAGATCCTTTCTGCTATCTGGGAGCCCATAATTCCTTCTTGAGGAAATTGGATTTTTCTGTGCTCTTGCACTCATTTGCAAGACTAGCCGAGAATTAAGGGACAAGGTAAGTTCCACGATGATTCATACATAACGACATAGTATTTTTTCTAGAATTATTTTTCACACGGAGTGTTTTTAAAATGAAGATGTGGTAGCGGGATCGCTACCAAATCTCATGACAAAGCGATCCTTGTTGACGCTGGATCCAGATTTGAATTGGTGTATGTACAGCTAGTTCAACGTCCGCTGATGAAACCATATATTCCGCGCATAATAACGATTGGGATTAGCAATTCGCGAAATCTCACAAAACAGTTTTATGTATTAAAAAATATAATACTCACAAAGGAGGTCAGGTCTTTAAGGGTTTGTAAAAGCTCTGACACCAGTGTAGCGTATTAAAAAGTGGGATGACTCGTGTATATGCTATGATATGAACACACACGTATATGTATATGACGACTATTTCTTGTTATTAAAGACCTCCTGGTACGAGAACATAATAACAGGGTGGCCCCCAACTGGATAAGTCAGGGAAAACCTGGAATCGTCATGAAATTCTTTGCGTCGGAAAAAGTCAGGGAATTTGGCCAAAACCACTAAATTTCAGGAAAGTTTTTAGATGAAAACTTGGTGTAATAATTAAAAGCGTTTTTAGGTATATTTAACTCCTAAACAATCAAACTTCAATAGCGTACTTTATCATAATAGGTAGTAGGTCCATATTATTTCATATATGTTATACCAATGACAAAAATAATCATCAAGAGTAGTGGTTGAACTGTTCAAAAGTAACAACGCTACACGCACATAAAAAATGAATGGATATGCGATTGGCTTCCCTGGTAACTGCATCACCTCGAGTAAACTATTTGTGAGTAAAATCAATTGAGATTGAACTAATGAGAAAAAACCCAGCAGAGTAGTAGAGTGATCCAGCAAGAGTACCAAAACTAGTTTGTATACATGAGCTAGGGCTTCTCAGGAGGGTTAATGAGGGGGAAATTGGCCCATTGGAATGTGGAGTCATGTGTTACAAATTCACAGAGCAACTTTCCAACGAACGATTTTTGTGGGATGGGAAATCAGGAAGTTACTCTCTCTGGCAACGAATGGTGGTAGGTGAAAAAAAGAATGACATTTTTTGCTGTCGGACGAAAATTTTGAATCATCCCCAGAGCAAAAAAATCCATGTAAGGAAAAACGTACTTCGACAAATAGCTTCAGATCACAAATTGAGAGACCATCAAATATTAATTAATAAGTCATGCAGCATGATCGTATGAGTGAGTTTTCGTAAATTATTGTATTACATTTAGGTTAAATTGTTATGATATTTGAGCACTTCGAGGGCAATGAAATTGTTAGATATAAGTAGACTACATATGAGTAGTCTGTTTTTTTTTTTAAATATTATTTTCTTCTTTAAAAAAAGGGATGCTTGGTCCCAGGTCAGTGCGAGTACATTATTTGAATAAGAAAATTTTATTTTCGTTGGTGAATACGGACGTTAATGATTGAAGAATGACTCTAGTAGAGCTTGAATATAATCACTTGGTAAGAAAAGTGAACAGAAAATAACAACACAACAATATTTTTAATATTTCGGCTTCTGCATTTTTCGAAACTACAAGAGAAATGATTAATTTGGGATGTTTGCAATGTTGGCAAGGAATTTTCGTAACTTTGGATATTGCTTCAACTTCTTATATTCAGTCCTGGAGTATCGTAAGCACCTAACACGTTGCTATGGGCTTTTTCCGATTGGTGAAGTATTCTCTTGTTGTCGTTGGGCCACATTGTTTTCAAGAGTTTAATGCCAAAACAATCATGAAAAGATGAATTATGCGTAATGGCCTATCGGCTTACAGGGAGATCATCATCAGACCGAACCACGGATGCTTGATGGTTGTTCACCCTCAAGTTGAGTGGAGTTTCGGCTTTCTCCACGTAAAAAGCAGAACACTCTTTACAAACCAACTCATACACTCATGTAGTAGTGTCTGGCATTCTGCTGATCCTTCGCATGTGTATGAGTTGGGATTTTTTGGGTACTTGATAACTTCCTCCTCAATAACTATAGGGAAAACTTTGCAGCAGCGCTTCTTACATGGGTGCAATCCTTTGCTTGGAGCTGTTTCTGGTCTATCAGATCCAGAACCAGCTGCCAGCTAATAATGAACCCTATCCTCTTAGTAACAGTGGATGCATGCTCACTCTATACTGAAATCCCCCATGACGAAGGCTTAGCCGCGGTTAGACATGTTTTGGATCAAAGAACTTTCCCCCAAAAACCAACAACTTCATTTTAATTGATGTTAACAAATTTCGTTCTGACCAAAAATGTTTTCAAATTTGGAAATCAATTGTTTCTTCAAGTGAAAGGTCATATATTTTTTTCTCTTCCTTGCTTTTGGTCGCCATTTTTGCTCAGAACCTACAATCATCCACGACGCTAAGTTTCAAAATGTTCACAACAGTAATAAAATTAAAATATGAAGATGAGGAACCTAAAAGAGCAACATTTGCCACAGATGTGAGAAAACCCCTTTTGCTTACATACTTCCCAATTCCTAAAAGAAAGAATGTGAAAATAATAAAATTCTGAGATAGCTCCCACCTTGGCTGTCATCCGTTCACCCAGCTTGTCATTGGTTCACATCCTTAGAAGTGAACAAATGACAGGTGAACGAATGAGAAATTCAAGGTTTTTTGAGGTTATTTCTTTCCACAACACACGCTTAAAGAAAAATAATACATGATTCTAATCAGGAACCAGAACACAATCATGGAGAAAAAGAACATGATTCAATAATAATAACTTATAGAGATACAGCAGGTGGTAGAATGATGGTGAATAAAAATATTCGCATTCCCCAGCGACAAAGCTCCTAAACTGAAACTCACTTGGCCACTCGAGTTTTGTTTTAGAAGCATTAAAGGAACAATAAAATTACGGGAAAACAAACAAAAAATTTTGAATTTGATATTTTTTGTCAGGGAAATCTGAAGTTCGGTCAGGGGAATGTCAGGAAAATTTAAAATTTCGATTTGGGGGCCACCCATTAATGGAAAAGGTGTTCTCACCACGAACCAGGGAGACGCGGGGGAGCTGGGAGGGTTGGCATTAAATATACAGGGTGGTGCAGTGGAAACGCATGTTTTTCAATATTGAATTACTGGGACACAATGGGTTGAAAATAATAAAAACAAGTATGAAATGATAGGTTTTTAATGCAGTTTTTGAAATTACATACTATATTTAGGTTCGGAAAATAATGTCTTTGAGATGACGACCATCTTGCTGGATACACATTTGGATCCTCTTCTGAAAATTACGGACGGCTCTCTCCAACATTTCATTCGGCACGGCTTCAATTTCCTAACAAATGGAATTCTTAACATCATCGAGTGTGCGAGGCTTATTGATGTACACTTTTGATTTCAAATATCCCCACAAAACGAAGTCACATATCGACAGGTCGGGTGAGCGAGGGGGCCAGTGAACATCACCAAATCTCGAAATCACATGTCCTGGGAACATTTGTCGAACCACTTCCATGGATGCTCTCGCCGTGTGAGCTGTGGCACCATCCTGCTAAAACCAAATGTCTCTCATGTTCACTTGACGCCTTTCAAGTTCTGGACGAAGGAAGTTGTTTAACATTTCAACGTAGCAAGCCGATTTAGTAATGTTCACTGGCCCCCTCGCTCACCCGACCTGTCGATATGTGACTTCTTTTTGTGGGGGATATTTGAAACCAAAAGTGTACATCAACAAGCCTTGCACACTCGATGACCTTAAGAATTCCATTCGTCAGGAAATTGAAGCCGTGCCGAATGAAATGTTGGAGAGAGCCGTCCGTAATTTTCAGAAGAGGATTCAAATTTGTATCCAGGAAGAAGGCCGTCATCTCAAAGACATTAGTTTCTGAACCTAAATATGATATGTAATTTCAAAAACTGCATTAAAAAACCCATCATTTCATGCTTGTTTTTATTATTTTTAACCCATTGTGTTCCAGTAATTCAATATTGAAAAACATGCTTTTCCTCTGCACCACCCTTTCTGTGACGTAAATATAGAAGAACAAGTACGAAAGAAATGCGTGATAAATCGAGAGCTTTCCAACGCGTGGAGAACGATTTTTGTCCTGTGAAAACTAAAGAAGTTTCATTTCCCCAGCAACGGCTTGGTTGTACGTGAAAATCAAAAGAAAAAATTTCGTGACACTTCCGCGTAACGTTTTTAGCTAGTTAGTCCAAGGCTAAAGCATGTTCCATGCTAAAACAATTGATCTTGACGTGGACGAAAAGTAACCATAACTTATGTGCAGAGATACGGACTTTAAATCAGAAAAATTGAGCCAGAGGCCAAGGTTGCAACTAGGGGCACTTGAAATTAGTTCGAAAACTTTCTTTATACCTTTCTCGACAATCTGAAACCAATTTTAGCGCGAACATATTTGAACGATTTTTTAAAAACTAATTTGGAAAAATATTCATGAAAATCGTACTTTCAAAATAGGTAATTTACTCATCTTCGGATCAACTTGATGGCTGTGATTAGCAATCAGCGAAGGTATCCTCATTTTGGAACAAAAAAACAAATCGCTAAATACAAACAAATACATCGAAAAACAAAAAACAATACTTTAAACATTCCGAATTTCCTGCAATTAGTCCAAGGTTCAAGGACCTGCCGCATTGGTCCAAGAACCTGCTAGTTAGTCCAAGGTTTCGTGACACATCCGCGTAACGTTTTTCGCTTGTTAGTCCAAGGCTGTTCCATGCTTAAAAAAAAAATAAAAATAAAAATGCAGTACCGCAATGTTGAATTACCTTATCTGCCTGGTAGGTATTACAGCCCGGACAGCGTTCGATTCATGCTAATGAAGTCCGTGCAGCCTTCAGTGTTGCGGCGCCTCCCGCCGCTACGAAACTTCGGGCTTGAAAAGATCGTGGATAGAGCCGTCCGCAACAGGTGGTATGTTAAGAGATTTCAAAAGGGTCAATAGCTATGGCACAAACTATGAATAATGAAGAGCTTCCCGTGAAAAGGGGGGCGGTTTGAAAACGCTCGCGCCTCGGTGAAAACCGTTCGGTTAAATTTATATCCCCGACGCTTAACGTTGTTCTCGCCGTTATTCTCAATGTGGCGTTTATATTATGAAATTTCGAACTACCTTTTCTCATAGGACTCCCCTCTTTTGTTCTATAGGATTCTATTACAATGCGGCATCACAGTGACATTCTTCTTTGACTGTCTGTATCTATAGTTTCTTGTAGAGGGATTTGTATAACAATGGAACTGTTCCGAGCAAAACTAATACGGATGAAGTCTCAATAAACTCGGGAACAATACAGAGTTTCTTTACAAAACATCACACAAAAAACCCTTCCTGGCCTTGACTTGATTTTAAATTTTATTCTTATGAACAAACTATTTTAAATTGAAACTTCATCGTCTACAAACGCTGCAAATGATTACACAAAGGTTTATTATTTCGGTATTAGATAGACCCCCTTCGACAAATATCGCTGGTCCATATAAAATTAACTAATGTATATAACATTAACTATGTATATTCAAATATATTACGTCCTTACGGTAAACGAACGGATAAACGTAAAGCAACCAATATGGTCTCATTCGATTTATTGAACCACATTGTCTGTAAATCATACAAAAATACCGCTGATTTCGGACTTCGTTTCTACATAATCTTGAGGGAAGGGGAAGTGAATATGTTGGTTCTTAATTTTATCACCAGTGTTATTCATATTTACTTGAGAAAGAGTGAGAGAGAGAGAGAAAGAGAGAGAGAGAGAGAGAGAGAGAGAGAGAGAGAGAGAGAGAGAGAGAGAGAGAGAGAGAGAGAGAGAGAGTGGGGGGGACTGTTTGACTGGTATATTTATTAATATATACAATTTAGGGCCCTCTCTTACAAATGTACACAAATGATCAAACAGAAAATAGTTACAAAACTTTAAACATTAAATATAACATTAAATTTAACTTCTTCAAAAAAAATCATAAAAATAAATTTCCAACTATTAAGATTTAAAATAGAAATTAAATGGTTGTGGTTGCTCCCACCAAAAATATGATTCATGTCTTAAGTATCATAGCGATGTGATTGTTTCTCTTTAAATTTTCTTTTAAACACTACAATAAACGAATAAACATCATACAGACTGTACACAATAGTTCTAGGCTGAGGGTAAGCTAATGTGTTCTCTGCTGTCCTCGTACTCCTCTGATGCACTCCAGACTGATATTTAAATTTCGAACTCAAGTACGTAGGTTGTTTTGTCTTTAAAATTCTAAACAGAAGGATACCCAGTCTATGCTCTTTCCATTCGTGTATTTTTAACCATCCAAATTTTTTATAATAAGGAGTCACATGTTCCCATTTCGGAAAGTTACAAATGAATCGTACACATGCATTTTGAGACTTTTGCAGTGCATCACATCTTTACGCGCTCGTATAACAATGGGCAATGGCTGCATAATCTAATATGGGTAGGTACCAACATGGCCTGAACTTGGTTTTGACGTACGTCTTGTGGGAATTGATGGGCTAAGCGTCTAAATTGATATAAGCTTTTATAGAATTTTGAACAAATACTTGTTACTTGAGGTCCCTATTTCAGTTTTTCTCCAATTTCTACAACAAGGCTCTTTACGCTTGAACGTAATTCAAAATATTAGAACCAATTTTTACATTGGGAATAATACTAAAATAAATTTTGTTCAATAATTTAGTATGGCCTATTATCATTGCATTAATTTGTTGCGGGTTAATACTTAACAAATGCATACTACACCAATAATTTAGTCTCTCAATATCTGATTGATAAGTTCAATACTTTGGTTGAGATCATCCACATCACTTTCAAGATATATTTGTAGGTCATCTACGTACAAAACGTATTTACAATGGTGAAAACAGGTGGAAATTATATTAATAAATATGATAAAAAGAAATGCAGAATTGACCAGTGATCCCAACTTCTACTTTTCCCCAATTTGACTCTCTACCATCTTTTATTTTTTATTTTTTGCACTCTGTTGGCCAACATAGACCTAAACCAGTTAATTAATGACTCAGACACGTTTATAGATCGTAATATAGACAATAACAGTTCGTGATTGACTGAGTTAAACGCTCTGGAAAAATCAATTGTACAAAGTACTAACACCTGACGTTTATCCATAGATAATCTGGCATCATCTAATATCTAGATCACAGCCATCTCTGTTCTACTGTTTGCACGGAAACCAGCTTGAAAGTAATCAATTATAGTATAACTACATACAAAACTAACAAATTCCTCGTAATAAACAAATCAAAAATTTCCGAAAAATCCGGAAAAAGTGGGGAGACACGGGGGAAGACCAGCTCTTATAGCTGATATGGCCAGTGTGACGTCTCCAGTATAAACTTTAAAAAAATCATTGAAAGAAAACTACACAACGTAGGGGAGCGCGGATGGCATGGATAAAAAAATGAATAGATATAACATTTGCGAATTATTAATTCAGTAACCATAATCTCTATCCAACCATATCTTTGTGTATTTCGACAAACGGAGTACCTGTGAGCAAAAACATCATTACTCCAGGAATTGGTAAAAAGTAGGTATTGAAACCAATTTATTTAGACCCGAGGACAGTTAGTTATTCATCACAACTGTGCCAGGAGTATAATATCCTTGATTCCTCCGGAGAAATTGTAGCTTATGAAAGATTGAAATTTGGATGCATTTTCTTGGACATTAATTACGTCTTAAACTGCCTCACATGTGAGTCATACAAATTAATTTAGACTAGGTATGCATGATTTACTTACCTTTGCTTGATGAGTTCGTGATGCGCAGTGAACGACAATCGTGTCTGGGTGCGTTGGGAAAAACTTGGAACTGAAGGAGTAAAATGACGAGAAGGAGAGCCAGTAGAGCTCATGTTTGAACACGGAGCTACACGTAGCTACAATAACCTCCTACACGTAGCTCGACAATGAGCATTACTCATGGGTGCAAAAAGGCGATTCAACTATTTTTTATCAAAGAAGATTCCATCCTAAGAAGTTTGGCATCAACCATACTCTTCTATGATGAGTAGTTTTCTTTCCACGATTTTTCAAAGTTTCGCACACTGTGACGTCAAAGCACCCCTCCCGCCTGGGCGGGACCCCCCTGACATCCAGTGTGACGTCACCAGTGTAAACTTTGAAAAATCATAGGAAGAAAACTACTCAACGTAGGGGAGTGCGAGTGGTATCAAATTTCTTAGAATGAAATCTGTTTCGATTTAAAAATAAAAAATGAATACGAGGGTTACGCTCATTTTCATTAGGGCGGCTAACTCATAAGGATCTGTTTTTGTGTACCTATCACCTGTAGTTTACACCTGCTTTCGAAGAAAAAAATGATTTTTCTTTCCCAGTTTTGATCAGTTAGATTTGAGTATTGAACCACCGCGCGGTGGCCTATTTCGGTTTGGAGGATTGTAGGACACCGTGAACGCCGTGTATTATCCGGCGTGAATGGTTTCTGATTTTAGCCAATCAGAGACCCTCTCAACCTGGGGAAACCCACTAAATAGCAAGGATAAGGTAGGTTAGCGACAGTTTCACGATCTTGAGAGGTGGATTGTACAACTAACCATATGGTGATGCAATTAACATGATTATAGCCGTGTAAGGATGCGGGAAATACGGTTCTGTGGGCTTCAGGCCGTCTCTGAAGATTTGTAGGGGTCTCGCTCGCGATACCAATATTAACCCTTGAATATATGAATACATTTCCCATAGTAGACGGCGAATCCAGGAAAGAGGTAAAGCAAATGATAAATCTACCCCAGGGCTCGAGGACTATTCATCCGATTAGACCTCTTGAGAGGCGGCCAATCCTTTTTTTCCAACGGCGTGTTTCATATTCGGCCCACGGAAAAGTACCGTCCCCCCCCCCCTCCACCGGTGATAAGTAGGCGGTGAAGGGAAAAGGGACTGTTCTGAGAAGTCCAATATTCGCACGGTATTGAGACGCATTTTATGATGTCAGGCCCCGAAAAATTGTGAATACCCTATTTACTAATGTACAGAAAGGAACAGCGCACAGTGGGCGAAATCGAAAAAACCTGGCCAAAAATGTAAAAATGAAAGTGGCTTTAGCCCTCTTACCCACGACCGGGTCTGAGAGACCCGCCCGCCCCATTGTAGGGGTGGGGAGGTGTCTTCCCTTGGTTCGACAGTGTTGCTTGCTTCAGTAGCCTCCTGACTAGCAAAGAAGTTGTAAAGGTAAGTGATGACATTGTTGTTGTTCTAGGCCCCCTTTCTTATCAACCTATTTTATCTTTCCCATGTGGGTCCGTCATACCTAGTACTCTTTCCTAGCCTTAGAAGTTTGGGTCTGATAGACCATGTCGTTCCTCAAGCCAATAACTTTTTAAACTATTGTTTCTCATTCAGTATTTCCATGTTCTGTATCCACTTTTTTCATCTCTCTTTGAATTTTTGATGATAAATTATCATCGCCGTATATTTGTTAATCGATTTCTGAATTTTATTTTCAATGAGTTCCAACGAAAGAAAACCAGTCATGCAGCATGATCGTATGAGCAAATTTTCGTAAATTATCGTGTTGTATAACGTTAAATTGTTTTGAAATTTGAGCTTTTTGAGAACTAGGAAATTTTTTATCATTAATTTTATGGCAACACAGTTTTTTAAATAATAATCCGCGAATCAAAAGGTGGTTTTAGAATTTTAGCATTTTTGCTGTTTTTATCGATTTTTAGCAAATTTTAATTAAATTTAAATAGGTAGGTACCTTTTCAGCCTTATTTTGTGCATAAATTCTTTAAAGTTCTATTTCATAGTTAACAAACTCAATTTGAGCAATATTCTGCTAAAAAATATAAATTTAACGATTTTCAGCCGTTTTTAGTGTTTTTTTAAACTTATTTGAAATTTGACCAAATTAATGTACTCAAAAAGTGCTGGCCAACGAACTCATCCTTTCGTTTGGAAAGCTTGATTTTTTGACGCAAGAACGGGATTTTTATCTCAATTCTAAGGAGAGCAACGTCTGAAATGACACTCGTATATGTACACACACACTCGCATGCATGTGGGTTGCTGGGGTAGGGTAACCGGAGGTGTTTTTATCTCTTCGGAGTTCCTTCATATCCCTACCAAAGACATGGTCATACGTGTTGTGCAACCCGGGCACCCTCTGGTTTACCAGAGGGTGGCAGAATGACCCGCTGGTGTTTAGGGGGGGAGGCTCGTGTTAACGGGTCTCCCGACCCTTAAGTATGCTTCGCCCGTTATGGACCGAAAAAAATAGTGAGCCCCCTAACCCCCGCCGGCCCATTGGCCCACGGGGTTCTAGGGGAGGCGCGTCGGTCTTCCGCTCCCTCTTTTTCATCCTCTTCTTCCAATCCTTCTTCCTCTTCCAATGCCCCTGGAGATGTCCACTAGTGTGCCCACTGTGAGAGAGTCTTCAGTTCCAAGCGTGGCCTCAGTGCCCACGTCTGGCAGAAGCATCCTGTACAGGCCAACGCTGCAATTGATATAGTGCGAGAGCGGCCCAGGTATGCTACTGAGGATTTGCGGCGAAAGGCAGCAGAGGAGGCAGAGGCTGTGCCTAATGGCGTACGCAATATAAATGTATTCTTGCAAGCAATTTTTCCCATGTGCACGCTTTCTGCCATCCAATCTCTTCGCCTGAGGCCCCACTATAAGCAGCTTGACCAGGATGCAATCCTGGCAAATAGCAGTGGAGCCTCCCCGCCTCTCCGACAGACGTGGGACAACAGCCCGCCGTTCAGCAATCCTCCCCCGGGACCTCCGGTCTTCTTGAGGATTTGAAGACTAAAGTACTGAGGCTCGGGGAGCAGGTAGGCCGTATTGAAGGTTATGAGAGCGCCTACCTGCAGGTACATTTTTCAACGTCTTAGATTGGTTAAGGAAGCATGCTTCTTCTACTATACAAGAATGGAAGAAGAACAAATAACAATCACTTGGTGTGTGTGGGATCCTAGGGGACCTATTCAGTCAGTAGGGTTTCCTTGAGGGGGAGTGTTGGAGATACCGTCCACACTGCAATATCATGAACTAATCATATGCTTTACATTCATAAATCAAGTTCTTAGTTACATTGAATAAAAGTTCATTCCGTCTATTACCACTAATCCGTGTATATATATTCAATCACATTTCTGATATAATTCAGAGTTTTGGGATCGAATCTTTTCGTTTTTTTATGTTCTACACTACAATTTTGCTACGAATAAAAATTTCTGTAGGATGTCCGGTTTAGGGATTATTAGAGAAAAAACTTTAAAATGGGAAAATTATGCCATCTTTATGAGGCCGCCATTTTGTATTCCAGCAACTCTGAGATGGCATACAATGATTTTCTCACTCAGAACGGACTAAATTTTCGAAATCTAATCTCATAATTTCTCCTCAAATTTACCTATTTTCGGCCTTGGCTTCTGGACTATTATATACCCACCTAGTTAATAAAGTGGAGGGGATGTGGGCCCGGTAAACTGCAAAGGTTATCGGCACCCGACACTCCTGCACGAAATTACTCAACCGCTTATCGGCGATCCAGTTTCTCAAGCTCCCTCGTGAAGCGTCGCCCAATTCTATAATTACTCGAACCGGCAGAGGCGGTCAACACGGATCCTATGGCCGCAGATCGTGTAACACACATAACTACGCGAGGGACGTCCGCAGAGGCAAACATGGGAAACTGGAGCAGATCCCGGCGAATCTGTTTGCTCTGGCATAGGAGCTCGTTGTTTAACCTGGACCTCCTGTTTGACCAGGATGTGGGTCGGGGACGTCCCAGCGCACTCGCCTACCCCTGGAGGGCTCACTTTAATGATGACAAATTCTGTTTGACGGCAAAGAGACGCTTCATAGAAACGAGAATACAAAATCTGTTGAATTGGTTTTGGTACATCTAATGATTGACGTGATTAAATTCATGTCAAGTATTTATTATTTTTTCTAGTATAAGGTTAAATAACTCTAACACAAAATTTAATCACTGGGGTATTTTATTTGTCTAGTTCATTATGGTGATCCAAACAAAATGGCAACTAAGGGAGGATTTTCTGCATCAGCCTATTGGCTTGATGTATATATTGAATACACTTTATATAATTCAAATAAATACCGCAGGGGATTTCATAATGTGTCTGGGATAGCAAAGATTGAGATACCTATGGGTAGTAGGCATTTATCCTTTAAAATATTCTATTGCTATACTCAGAACAAAAGGAGCTTGACTCACCCTTTCGGTTGGTAGAACTCGAATGGAAGTAAGAGGGGGCCGTGCTCGTGGGGTGCCACTCGCACACTGTTTTTTCTAACGGTTCTCGGTAACAGTTGTCGGGAACAGTTACAGCCCACCCCCTCCCCCGCAGCCTCACAATCTTCGGCAACCACTATTAGTCCAGGCAGCTCGTGTTTTTTTAGCGGAAATTTTTGGTGGAGTTTTTAGTTTTGGTTCTATGAGGTATTTCTGGCTGCTGAATTCGAATCTGAGGTCTGTTGAAGGGCTATCTGATTCGAGGTGAATGATAAATTGTCTACATAATCGAATTCTTCGTATTATTAGTTCGACTGGTTAGGACAATTGTCCCCACACTGAGCTTTCACACCCATTCTTTCAGTTTATGATATATGTCCCACATTCTAAGAAGGAATTCGTGTAAGCTGTAGTAAATCGTCAGACGCCAGTTTTTCCTCCGAATCTCGAATCAGGTTATGGGTCAGAGACGCCATTCCAACGAAGTACGAGTTGAAATTATTAAATTCAAAATATAACAGTACCTATATAATACATGTCTATACATGCTAGAATGCAAAGTAGGGCTATTATTCTTGTTTGCTTGTGCAAAAATAATTCTCTGAAGATAAACACACGCAATAATTGAAAATTTCATCAAAATCCTAAATCATTTAATCGAAAATCATAAATTATTCTTGGATTGTCATCCAATATTATTTTTGCGTATGCGTAACCGATTATTCAAGCTAATGCGTTAAAATACAGAGTACATCATCCTGGGCTCAACAATCCCTAAAATTTTGACTGATTCGGACCAATAAATTAAAAGAAATTACGTTTGCGCATGGGCAGAGACTACTATTTATGTGTATGTATTACTATTTATGTGGTGGTAATGAACGTTATAGAGGACCGTCTAGAAGCTAACTCACACAATACAAGAAAATTTCATCGAAATCGCTCTATTAAACTTGGGAGTTTTGCCAGTGTCAATTTACATAATTATTGCGCGTGCGCTATGATTTTTACTCCACCAATCGCGATTAAATTTATTTGAAATTATTCTAGAACATACCCAAATACCTAACAAGTGTGAACGATATCGAACCAACAGATGATGAGAATTCGACGTTATAAGAAATTCAAGTTTTCGCTTTGCACAGGCTACTATTGATCCAACGGCATTAAAAATTATAAATAACCTTCTAGGAGCTAACCTGGGAATCCCTGAAAATTTCATTGAAATCGAACTAAAACTTGGTATAGTTCAGTTTATTTATTTTTTTGTCAAAAACAAAATAGGTAAGTGTGAAAATTGTCAATAAGAGATGCAGTCAAACATGACTATAATAAACCTATCCATAGATCAAACAAAGTTCTTCCTGCAGCCAACAAGCGATAGAAAGAGTTTGAGGGCCCTAAGACTCAAACACCCGCCCATAGGGCGGCTCGGCCAGGGCGCCCCGGACGAGCCCGGACCCGACCCACCATGGCGGCCTCCCGAGGGTGCCCGCCCATAGCTAGATGAGCACCCCTAGATACGACTACGTAATCGAATCATGAGAAAACCCCAGGCCAACCGGTACCCCCAGGCCGAAATTAGTTGAATAAAGTATACCAGCGAGTCAATGTATGAATTACCCGCACACAAAATATTCATTCATTCAATTAACAACAAAATATCTGATGCACAAAAATGAAAATAAGAAGAATAATATATCTAATTGTTAACAATAATATTATAATTAATTCTATCACAGAAAAATTATATAAAAAGCTTGCAAGAGTACTTTTATAAAATTCCTCGGCTGCTGACAAAAAATTCTACATTGTTACAAGAAAAACATATAAAGAGACATTACACAATAAATTAATAAGTTCAATCATGATAAGGTAGTTATAACGGTCATTTAAAAAAAATCGTTCACATAATCAAGTTTTGGGCGTGATAAGGATTTAACACAGACAGCTACGGAACCAAAATTGATCAGCAATTTCTGAAACACAAATAAAAAGTGGACATTTTGATTTTGGAAGACAAACAATTTTTAGATTTTTCATTTTTTTTACAGAAAACTTCTCTAACATCGGTTGTGAGGAAGCAAAATGCTTGATTTTGCAGGAGTGAATTCGCTCCAATAAAGTCTTCATTGGAACTTGAAATTAGTTGCGGAATATCCACGTGAGGGAGCTGTATCTACCTACTTTTCCTAAAAAATTACGGCTTTTTCCTTTGCCAATCAAACAGCTTCCATTGTGTGTTTATAAGTTGGTCTAGTTGGTGAAACACCGTAAGGAAAGCAATGATCGCGCGAGAAAAGTTGAGAAGAAAAGGATGAATTCAACAACCACACATAAAACTCGCATGAGTCAAAACTGGATTCCACTTGAAGGGGAAAACATGAGAGCAGGTGAATGTTGAAATGAGCGGTGTAAAAAGGGGTTTTTCATGAGAGCTCTTGGGGGAACTTTTCGAGGTGAAGTTGGCGAGTTGTGGGCTTGGAGGTTTGCGGGCTTCGGCTGTCGGAGGGTCAGCTTGTGTTTGCCGTCCTTTGTCCTTTTTTTTCAGAGAAGAAAAGGGACCGAAGTTCCCACTTCACCCGCCAGAGGCGCCATTGTGTTTCACACCTCACAAAAGCCTTGGGTGGAAGGTGTTTCCTCCAATCACGAGGATCCTGTTTGCCCAGGATCCCGGCCGCTATTGTCAGTTCGGGGTTACACCCTGATTTGGAAAAGAACGAAATGGTTCGTGGGGGGGGGGGACACCCCTTGACATGTAGTTGGGAAAAATGTACTTAAGTACAAAGTACAGGTACTTAACTTAATTACAAGTAATTAATGTACTTGTATTTGAAATAAAATTAGTATGTATAAGTACGAGTACTTATAACTAAATTTGTAAGTACAAGTGCTCAAGTATTTGAGCTTATGAATGTTAGTACAAGTACATCAGGATTTGCACATGTCCAGTTGGCAAGTACTTGTACTTGTACATAGTGCTTGTACTTCAAGTAAAACAAGCACATTCTCTATTTTAACCTAGAATACAATGGAAATTGATGGGGAGAAATTTCGAACCCCCTTCCACCCCCTCAGATTTTCCAGAACTCAAATTTAGATCGAGTCAAAAGTACACCTCACTAACGTTCGGCCATCACTGATGTTGACAGTGAAAGTACTTTCTAATTGAAGTTCAAGTACAATTTACTAGTATTTGCAATTGTACTTGGATCACACAAGTACGCTTGTGACCCTTCTGGTTGAGGTGCGGCTTAAACCTTAAAAAAATACACTGCCAAGGAAATGGCACATGAGCTTCCTCGTGACCTTCACAGTACGTCACCATTAAACTCCAGAAAATAGAAACGACCGGTTCTGGCATCAGGGAATTAATAAGGTGGGAAATTGGAAGCTGAATGGTAAATATAATAAATGAAATCAATCAGGAAAATTTTGATTTTGATAGGGGACCATCCAGGATCTGGTCCGCATGTTCCCTGAAAATCTGACCGAAATCAATTCACAATTGCCTGAGTTATGACCGAAACAAGAAAATTTTTTTTGCGCCTGCGCAGAGGCTATCGTTGGTTCGATCATGACGGAACTGATAGGGGACCATGTAGAGCTATACCCGCACGATCCCTAAAAATTTGAAGAAAATCTCATCAAAATTGTGGAAATTACGGCTGTTGCAAAGACCGTAACAAGAATATTTCGTTCACGCATGCGCAGAGCGTACCGCTAATGCAATTATGATGATTGTCCTATGGGATCTCAAGGGACCTTACCCACATCATCCCTGAAAATCTGACCGAAATCCGTTCAACATTGACTGTCACAAGGAATTCACGTTAGCGCCTGCGCAGAAGCTACCGTTGATTCGATCATGATGAAGTTGATAGGGGACCATCTAGAGCTTAACCCGCACGATCCCTGAAAATTTGGTTAAAATCGGATCAAAATTGTGGAAGTTATGGCTGTTACAAGGAAATGTGGACGGACAGACAGACAGACAGACACGGAACCAAATTTGTTCAGGAGGCTCTGAAACGCAAAATGCGAGTGGAAATTTTGATTTTGGAGCAAAAAAATTTGTTTCATTTCGAAAGTGAAAACAAAGCTTCCGCTGCCTTGCAGTCTCGGAAGCAAAAAAAAAAAAAAAAACTTGTACTCAAAGCACGCAATTACAAGTAGAGGTATATATACTTGAATTCGTACTTGAAATAGCAAGTACTTGTACTTTTTTTTTTTTTTTAATAACTGATAACTTTATTGTAAATTTCTTTTTACATTACAGTTTTGCTAAAGCGTACAATTGAGGAGTTGCCTCCTAATGTCACTTGTTACATGAATGAGTATTCATTGATAGTCCTCGTGATGTAGATACATGGGTGATATATGAATATATATATATATATATATTAAATTAATGTAGTCAAGATAAATATATAAATTGAGATCATGATCAACGATTTTGAAAAATAAACAGTTGAACCAACTCTTAAAGATTGTAGAACAATGACACATTTAAACAACGTAATTATAAGAGATAACATAGATATTAATTGTTATTATTACAGGTTAAAGTTTGGGGACCAAGGTTTGAATTCTCTTCAGAAGCTGCCCCCCATATTTGACATCCAGATAAATAAGCCTTTTCACATTTAAAAATAGTGGTGAATTTGTATTAATTAGGAAATTACTATGTTATTTGCAATGTGTACCTATGTAAATTTGTAATTACTATCTAAAATTTGTAGAACATTATGTCACCTGCACACATTTAAACAACGTAATTATAAGAGATAACATAGATATTAATTGTTATTATTACAGGTTAAATATGAGTTAAGTTTGGGGACTCTGTTCTGGAAGGTTTGAATTCGTTTGACCTGAGAATCAGAAGCTGCCCCCCATATTTGACATCCATATAACCAAATGGGGCGTATCACCGTCAAGTAAATAAGCCTTTTCACATTTAAAAATAGTGGTGAATTTGTATTAATTAGGAAATTACTATGTTATTTGCAATGTGTACCTATGTAAATTTGTAATTACTATCTAAAATTTGTATTCGTTTGGTACTTGTACCATCTAATTAATGGAAAACAAGAACATGTAATTGTACATTACGTATTTACAGAAGTTGATTGGCTTTGAGGATCAACTTCCTCGTCACCATCTGCTGATTCAACTTGTGGAGTATCATTTTCGTCTCCACTACAAGAATCCTGAGTCTACTGTGATGACTGATTATCTATGGTATTTTTCAATGGAGTGTCTTCAACATTATCGTCACTCTTATCCCCTGAGCGATTCAGAAAATCTTGAAATACATTGTTTTGTATTTATGAATTCAACTATTTTTAGCCGTTTTTTCTCTATTCTTAGTGATTTTTTCAGCAATTTTTCAATTTTGACAAATTTAATGAACTCAAAAAGGGTGGCCAACGAAATATTACTTAGTTCAATGAAGGGCTCTACAAGAGCATGTAGATGTTCACACAATTTTTAAAAAAACAAGAACGTACGACACAAAACTAATTTTTTTTATTCCGGCTTAATAATGCCTTTTCATCATTTTTTAGAACTTTAATGCCAAAACAACCGTTGAATATCTCATCATGTGCCGTGGCATGTTGGCTCACTGGTAACTCATCATCTCTTCTAACAACAGTTGCCCTGTGGTTGTTTACTCTCAAATTAAGGGATGTTTCGACTTTTTTCAACGTAAAATTCAGGGCATTTTTTGCACAACAAATGATGAACACACATTGGTGTTAGGCATTCTGCCTAATGAAAAGAGATGACGAGTTACCAGTGAGCCAACATGCCACGGCATATAAAGAAATATTCAACGATTGTTTTGGCATCAAAATTCAAAAAAGATGAAACCAAATGCAAATAAAATAATGCTACTTCATTCAGAACGAGCGCATAGCAATGTGTTGGGAGCGTATGTTTATCCAGGCCTGAATATTAGGCTTTAACCTGGTAACTGTCTCTTCTTGGCAAGTATATTTCCGTACCAACGTCAAAGTTCCCAAAATTCATTCTTTTTTGTAGTTTTGAAAAAGGCATCATTAAGCCGAAATATAAAAACTAGTTTTGTGTCGTACGTTCTTGTTTCTCTAAAAATTGTTTGAATATATATATATATATATATATATATATATATATATATATGTATGTATGTATGTAAAATCGTTAAAATCTAGGATTCGTTTCAGAATGTCTCAAAACGGATTTCAATGAAGAAAGTTTTCGAAAATTTTGATTTTAAAATATTTTGAACCATTGCAATAGCTTTATTTTCCACAAAAATTCACTGAAAGAAAAAAAGCGAGAGAAAAAATCGGAAACAAGACGAGAGGAAAAAGGCCCAAAAGGGTGAAGGGCGGATCGACGGCTGTTGACATTCGGTATGTGTTTGCTCCGCGCCGCATGTTTGATTATAACCCCCCCTGCCAGTCCGTTCTCTCGCCAATCCCACCGTTTTCTGGGACGCGCCACTCGGGCAAACATAGCCTCAGGCCTCGGCTGAGAGTTATCCGGAGAGCCCACCCGGTCTCTCGATAACAGAGCCGTCGCTATCCGGATCGGTGCGAAGCGATTATCCGGAGAGCCGAGGGCTGAGCAAACGAGAGTCAACCGCTAGCGACAGATCATTCTGTAATGGAGGCTGTTTGAATCTCGCCCCAGTGTTGTGCGAACTTTCGTAAATTATCGCATTATAATATACGTATGCTATACTGTTTTGAAATTTAGCACTAAGAGCTCGTTAAATCGAAATCGTTAAATTTCGTTTTTATGGCAAAAAAAAAAACACACGTTCTAAGTAGAAATCTGCTTATTAATTTATTCATTTGAATACGGGGGAAGCCCAATTGACAACAGCATAATTACATGTGAGCAGTTCAGAATTTACATGTCATAATGAAAATATAAGATAGTAACGAGAAAAAAATTGAATCAGCAAGAGAGATTTAGTGTACAATATATCAAAACAATACCGGGGACGTAATAATAAGAGACTTGAGAGAACTTAAGGAGTTCGTGAAAAAATAAAAATCTGGATGATTCATAAGGAGATGCGCAGAGCGAGGGATACGGTGCAAAGGACGATTTTGTAGATAGTTTGTTGCAGAAAACTGAATGGGGAAGATTGTTGACTGACGAGTGGAGATGCGAGGGACTGAGAAGTTAATTTCTGCAAGCAGAGGGGGGCAGTCGATCTCACCATTCAGAAGCTTATAAAGGAGCGATAGGTCGGGCATGCCACGCCTCACCCTAAGTGACTGGAGCTTGCATATCCTCAGCAGCGAGGGGTAGTCAACGTCATCCGAAGGAATCGCGAGCTTAAAGGCCATATAAAGCAGAAACTTGTTTTCCACTCTCTCCAGCTGAAACCTACCTACGAACACCGTAAAGCGGGGACCAAACTGACGACGCATACTCCAGCCTCGGTAAAACAAGAGCCTTGTAATCTGCTTATCATACAAAGGTAATGAATTTGAAGCATTTTTGATGAATTTTCGTGTAAAATAAACCAATTGCAATGGTTCGTAAAATTTTAAATATAATGGTTTGATAAATTTCTTTATTGAAATCCGTTTTGAGGCTTTATGGAACGATTCCTGAAGTTTGCTGATATACAGGGTGTCGCAGTTTTGAGTGCACCACCGGCTAGGGTTCAATTCTTCCACTAATTTTTGAATATATTTGTACCTATCATAATATGTATTTTTTAATTCACTCTAAAGACCACTTTTTTCACTTTTGAGCTTTTTTTCGCGTTTTCGACTTTGTGTCACTAAAACTAAAAACTCCCTAAATTTTCAATCAAAACTTAACTTTGATCATACCGTTAGTAGTGTAAACGAACTAAATCACTCGCGACGAAGTTGTGGAAACCCATTTAAAAACGGAAGTTAGTGAAAAACGTTGTCTATTTCCACGAAAAATAAAGAGTTACACTGTTAAATCGATTTCGACGGTTAGGCCATCATCAGTAATAAACAATAACTGAAGATAGATTAGAAAGGACACAGCTTTTATAGTAACAGGTGAATGGAGATTGAATCCCATTGGTCAAGAGAAAGGAAAGGGGCAAGAGGTACAACCAATGAAGTGCAAACAAGGTGACGGGGGATTATAGCTAATTAGATGAAGTGAAAGGGGGAAAAATAACTAAGTATGGTTTCAACATTGTGAAGGGAATTATCCCTTATTATTCAACATAAAGGGATAATTCCAAGCTTTATGTTGAATAATAAAACAGAGCTGTTTTTTTCGCATACAAACCCACGAAAATAACTGAGGTATGGTTGATTTTAAGCTCCAAACCCTATCCTGAAGCTTTTTCACTTAGAAACGCACACACACAGTGAAATTACATGATTTTTTTGCGAAAAAAATAGCTTCAGGATGATGACGTCAATTTTAATGAGTGTTCGAATGTAAGTGTACAGGTTTACACTACTACCATTGAAAAGAAAGATGATGAATTCGAGTTCAGGACAGAAAGGCCTTTTTTGTAAAGTCTTGTTATTATTTAAACTGTCCAAATAAAGAAATATTGCATTTCCATTATCGTCAAGAAATGATTTACCATCATGGTACTAAGGTGAGAGCTACGATTCCAGCATTTGGTCTTCAACTTCCATTTCTAGATTAACGTAAAACGTGGGGAAATCATGACAAGGGACATTGGATTGATGAATATTCATGTAAAACCTAATTACTTATTGAAGAAGTAATAGAGTGCTGGTAAGATTAGTTATTTATTTACCTAATACCATTGTTTAATCATCCGTTTTGTAATGATTTATTCCGTTTTCTTTGGGTACAGAAGTAAAACGGCTGATTGTCTATCACAGAGTAAAAAGGAGTTGAGTTGATTAAACAGAGTAAGTGCTGGGTCGGGACGGCAAATATTGTTTCGACCCTTTGCAGACCTGCAGAGATGAATCCCAGGGGGAGGGCGGAGGTTCAAACCCTGTTCCCGTATTCCCTTCGCAGTCCTTCTTTATTCCAGGTGAGAGGGAAGGAGAGGACGAAGCTGTGGGGCAGGAAGAGCAACCTGTAAGGGTCAGAGAGCTTGTAAGGGTCCTCCTCCAGCACCGGGGTCGTCCCGCTAGACATTTCCCTCGGGCACACTTCCGAGAGGCCCGTACCCCACCTCTAAACATTCACCGTCGTCGGATTTTCATTAATTCCACAGAATAAGCTGACTTTCGATCATTTTCAGGAACGGTGGGAGCGAGGAGGAAATTTTAATCAACTCAGGAGGTTCCAGGGCGTCACTTGGAGGTCGGAAGGGTATATGGCAGTGTGAACTGGTATTCTAATCAGAGGGGATCAAGATGTTGCCATTCAGACGAACGACCAAGATGGTAACAGCAGCTTATAACAGTCACCTGTCACTGCTCCAATAACAGCACAGTCAGTAGAAATAAAGCAATCTTCTATTTTTCCTGGATAGATTTTGGTTTAATGCAATCAGCTGCATTTCCGTTTTATGTAAATGATACTGCACTTATATAAAATCACCATATGGCACAACTAACAGGGAAACATAAGTGAACTAATGACCTAACCTTACTTGGCCATGAAATGGGTGATCGTGCAGTACTCCCCATGGCTTATGGGCAGATATATAGCCATCCGACCAGTGCGAGGTGTGCTCACTTTTCAGCCATTATTATTGGCTTTAGAACTAACATAAGAAGACGACCGCATTCAGCCATTATTCACAGCTATTTCAAGCCATTATGGCTGAAGAACCACCTTGAGAAGATGACCTCATCCAATCACTGTTGGATTATTATTTCCAGCCACAGTTTGTTTAACAACCAACTTAGAAGATGACCACATCTAGCCTCAATTGGATTATTATTTCATGCCATTATTGGAATAAGAACGACTGTGAGAAGTATGGAAGGTGAGGAAGGGTGGCGGCCTAGAAGAGGTTTAGCAGAGATCCGAACTGCAGTTCAAGTCTGCTCTCAGAATCTTTTGTCATTGAGTAGATTCACAGGTTTGGTAACTAACCAAGCATTGTAGTTGAACAGCATTGTAGTTTAATAGGTAATTTCTATGCTTTACACTCTAGGAAGCTGTAATTTCGTATGTAGCCTCTTTAGGACATTTACTTGACGATGCCCAGGGTCCGGATCAGATGAGTGGCTCTTGAAGCTGATTTCTATGTTTTACACTCTAGGAAGCTTAATTTCGTGTGTAGTCTCTTTAGGACATTTACGTGACGACGCCCAGGCTCCGGATCAGCTGAGTGGCTCCTAGAGCTTGCATAGGAGTCTGCAACACATCTAAAGACATAAAATGTCCCAATGTTTTGCAGACTCGTATGCAAGCGTTTCTTTCCTGGACACACCAAGATCTGAAGATGTCCTCAGTAAGAGGACGAAACTTATGTATTTGCTGTTTTTTTTTTTTTTTTTTTTTGAAGTGTAAGCTTCTACCTATAGGCGCACCGCGTCGAAGTTAAGAGTTAAGAAGTTAATCTTGCTTATAGTAATTGTAGACGCGCACCATAACAGAAAATTACCTACTTAGGTACTCTGTTCTGATTTCGATTTTTAAAACATTTATGTCGTAGTTTTAAATTTATTTACATTTACGAATTAGCGGGAAGAAAGCATGTTCCATGTTTTAGCATTTTAGCCGAAGGCTCAAGGCGGAAAGTTACCGAGGGTCCAGGGGCGGAGCCTGTCCACTTTTACTTTCCCAACATCCCAACAGAGTGGAAAGTGATGTCCAAATCGTCATAGAAGTTTACACTAACTTCTCCTTTGTGGTCTTTAGCACACCTGGTTTTTTTTACGTTTACTGTGAAGCGTAAAACTGACAGTCCTCTGTGAGGTTCTGTCTTGGAACTGTAAAGGTGTTAACCCATTTGGGAGGTATGATGCGCCACGTTCTGATCATATATTACATACGGGATTTAATAATTTTGGACCATTGTTCTGCGTAGAAGGGCTATCTAACACAGAAATAATAAACCAATTTGTAATAATTTGTAGCTTCTTTTTCTATTGATTTTCACGTAGAACCAATGCGATACTAGCGAAGTGTAACTTCCTTAGTTTTCATATCAGGAAAACCGTTCGCCACTTTATGGAATGCTCTCATTTTATCACAACATCTCATGATCCCTAAGCCATTGTTGTGTCAAGGGAAGCTGATTTATTACGCTAAGTTATAAAATAATATTGCTAAGTAACCATAATGAACTAATAATGTGAAAAGAAGGAACTAGGTGCATATTAGGTATAGTATTGAGTAGTAGGTACTTGTAAGCAGTAGGTACTTGTAAGCAGTAGGTACTAGATTGCGATTATTGGGTCTTTCCTATATGAGCTGAGTGAGCTAAAATCTCTCCTGTTCATCCTAGGAAGTTGAGATTTGATAGGGAGACTCACCGGGACAGTAGGAATCGATTGAAAAGATTGGCTCATTCTTTCAGCTGAGTGAGCCGAATTGTCCCTTGTTTATATAAGAAGTTCAGATTTGATAGGGAGACTCTCTGGGACACGAAGAGACAACTTAAATGATTGGCTCATTCCTAATCAGCTCAGTAAGCTACATTTTCTCCTGTTAATCATAGGAAGTTGAAATTAGATATGGAGACTCTCTGATAGTACACTAAGATATGATTGAATTGATTGGGTCTTTTCTGATCAGCAAACTGAGCTGATTGAATTCAGACATTTTCAACTTCGAACACAAAACACATATTTTGCAGGGGGAAAAATAAAGTATATCCATTTACCGATGTATCTACATGTATTGTAGATTTTTCATTTAGTAGGTGACACCATCCAGTTATATATCGATGATGCACCTTAGACTCAGTTTGGTAGGTAATTTGTTTTGGACCAGTGTTCTGCGCTGAAGGGCTATCTAATACTGGTTTACTATATACGGGGTTTAATAATAATTCATATATATCATCCCAAAGAATCGAATGAAACCACCCAGGTATAATTTAAAAATAATTCCAATTATTATAAATTTTATCACTTATAAATGGAGCTGTGATGCGTAGGTTGGTGATTTATTTTATATAATTAAATTTCAGTTGGTGGGTCAGCTTGTGTTAAATTCAAAAGACTAGCAAAATGTAGGTGTTTTTAATTTAATTTCTTCTCGGTAGGCGTCTTTGCCTCTGCAGATATATTTAGATAATAAATAATAGACTTGGTTTAATTAAAGGGCTATCTAATACATAAATAATTAACCTTTGTGTGATAATTTGCAGTTTATTATTGTTATTAATTTTTTTTTAAGAAAACGCCCAAAAAAAAAAAAAAAAACCTTTACCTAGTTTCGATTCGAAGCAATCTCTAATACATCTACATAACTCCCAAATGTTTGAGACAATTTTTTTTTTTTTATGTCTCAGTATGATTAAGTTCTTGTCAATTTAATTTATATCAAACTAAGTCAAAACATTATCTAAAGCATGTAGCGAACCGCAGCTAAAACCAGGTCGGTTAGTTTGTTTCCATATTCTCTTCGCAACTCTTCTTTACTTCAGGGAAAAGGCTGTTGAATTCAGAATTTGTTAGATGGGAGGAACAAGCAGACTTTCGATCATCATCAGGAAGGTGAAGTGTGGATTTTAATCAACTCATGAGGTCCCAGGGCGTCACGTTGTGGTTTGAAGGGTTTCACCGGGGTGCAAACTTGTATTTTAATCAAAGAGGATCAGCGTAGAATAATTCAACGAACGACCAACCAGGTAGGATTAGTTCATAATACCCATCTTCCACTAAGGGACAACAACTCAGCGAGTGGAAATAAATGCCATAATTTCCGTTTATCTTTGGAAATAATAGATGAAAAAAGTTCCAGTTACGCAGCATGATCGTATGAGCGAATATTCGTAAATTATCGTATTGTATAATGTTAAATTGTTTAGAAATTTGAGCTTTTTGAGTGTGAGGATATTGTTAACTATTCATTTTATGGCCGAAAACGAATTCTAAATAATAATCTATTCAAAAAGAGGATTTGGGTTTTTAGTTTTTTTTGCAGTTTTTATCAATTTTTTAGCAGATATTAATGAAATTTAGGTACATTTTTCAGCATAATTTTGTAAATGAATGTTTGAATGTTCTATTTTATAGTTAATGAACTTTACATGACCAATATTCTGCTAAACAAATATAATTTCAACGATTTTTAGCCGTATTTAGCCATTTTAGTGCTTTCTTTAGTAAATTTTTTGGAATTTGACCAATTTAATGTGCGCAAAAAGTGCTCGCCAAGGAACTCATCCTTTTGTTCAGAAAGCTAGATTTTTTGGCGTAAGAACGGAATTTTGATCCCGATCCTAAGGAGAGTCATCGTCTGGAATGACATATATAAAAGAAAATGTGATAACCCTCCAGTTCCTAAATCTGTTTCCGCAACGATTTCGATTTTTTTTTTTTTTTTTTTTTTTTAATTTCCCTAGTTTTTTTTTATTTGGGACTTAAATTACTACAAAAAAATTAATTTGATTTTAGTGAATTTTCTTAGAAAATAAAGCTATTGCAATGGCTCCAAAAATTTTCAAAAATTTTCTTAATCGAAATCTGTTTTGAGGCATTTCGAAATTATTCCTGGATTTTAACGCTTTTTCATATGTATATATATATATGTGTGTCATTCCAGACGATAACTCTCGATAGAATTGAGTTCGCCAAAAAATCGAAAGGAGGGGTTCGAAGGGGGGTTCAAGGAGGGGTTCGAAGGGGGGTTCGCATTTCAAAAGAAAGGATGAGTTCTTTGGAAAACACTTTTTGAGCACACTAAATTGGTCAAATTTCAAAAAATGAACTGAAAAAATCATTAAAATGGCTGAAAAACGGCCAGAAATGGCAACAATTGTTAAATATATAATGTTTAGCGGATTTTGAGTCAAAACAAAATTATCAACGATTAACTAGGACATTAAAACAATTTTGCTGAAAAACGTACTTAAATTTCATTAATATTGGCTGAAATATCTATAAAAACTGCAAGAACACAATCTTTTACTGAATCAACAAATTTAATTAAATATGAGTTTTTTGCCATAGGGTTTGAATTTTAACAATTTCTTACTACTGAAATCGCTCAAATTTCAATTAAATTTAACATATTATAATACGATACGTAATTCAAGAAAATTCGCTTCTACGATCATGCTGCATGAGTGGAACTTATTTTTTTCATAATTTTGTGAGGATATATGGGGTTGCTCCCTGTAGGGTGCATTGGGATGAGGTACCTTCACTGATACTACAATATTCAACTTTCAAAACGACTATTTTCTATTGTGAACTTGAACAAATACTTGTGTACAGTAAAATTGAGATCATGGAAACGAAAATTGGATCACTCATCTTACTGTCGGTGGAACTGGTACCAACAGTCGAGATGAAACCACACACCACAATGATGGCATATAAATCTCGTATTTTTGTGCAACAGTCCACATCTTCGTTAACCACATGCCACCTTCTCATGTAGACCGTCGTTTGACTGGCCTGATTGAAAGGTGGTTGAGGTTCATCTCATCTTCATCGCCACTCTCCTCTTCAGTTAGGTTTCCATCTTCAGGGGGAAACAGCGCTATTTCGACGTTCTCCAGATATCCTTCGGCATTTTGAAAAAATGCAATCACTTCATCCAAAGATACTCTGAAAGTTAAAATAATAAAATCCATCACAAATAGTTCAGTAAAATTCAAGACAAGTGGGTAACACTACGGTCTCAGACCTGTGACAGATATTGCAAATTTAGAGGGGCAACATCATAATTCCTTCCGATTCACTATTGTGCATATTAGAAGGCTCTCCAGGATTGATTAGAAGGCGCAATGGTCACTCCGTCACTCGAAGAGGCCCTCTTACTACTTGGCTCGATTAGAAGGCAAAACCTTGGGGTTCGGAAGTGGCGGATTGACCTATTAGAGGGAAAAGTCAATCCGAAATCATGCACTAAAGGAAAACACCCCTAAATAAACAAAATCAAAATTCGCTTTAGGCAGGTTGAAAAAAGATGCGCAAAATCTAAGTTTTTGGAAAATGTAAGATAAAAGATGCACCTACTACCAGTACTCCTAACCATCTAAATAGGTAGGCACATATACATCCCTATTGATTGGGGCTGAAGAGTGCACAAAGGGGTTCGAAACAAGTAGATGTAATCCACCCAAAAAGCCTTGGCTCGTATTCGAGTCAGTAAATGGTTTTCGAATGATTAGTTATCCCGGTGAAGCAAAATTCTAAAAAGAAGTAAAATAGACATTTATCGCCCTGCACGTTTTATACGCCGCTATGAAATGATCCAGAGGAGCACCAAAGGTTCCTTGCAGATACCTAGGTCACGAGACACTGTGAAAGTGCGTTTGGAAAAAACTGAAAATGTCTTTGTACTAAGTGAGAGGTTTCAAGTGGAGAGAAGGAGAAGTCCAAATAAACTTAACAGCAAAAAAACCGGCGCACCCTATATTTTGTTATTTTTTCACCTTAGCTTCAAATGGTTAATTTTTTTTTTTTTTGCATGTGCCAAGTAAAGTCGGTATCTTATGAGAGAACAGCAAGAAACAGAGTGACAAATAAAAAATAGCCGTTTGAAAAAATCAACTTTATTCACAAAACTTCGATGTTTGGACAAACGTAACAAAACATTCTTCTGTAGTTATCGTGTGAAAAAAAATTGAAAAATTAATTTTTTTTATTATCGGGTGGTACCTTCCCTTGCTAGTACCACCGCCTGGATTCTTCTCGGCATGCTGTTGATCAAATTTGAAACCCTTTCTTGTCGGATGAGGTCCCATTCTGCGAGGACCGCTGTCCTGAGGTCTTGGAGGTTTATAGGAGGGTTCGGTCGCTTTCGGATGCACCTCTCTAGCTCGTCCCATAGATGTTCTATGGGATTGAGATCGGGGCTGCGAGCTGGCCATTGTAGGGTGCGCATGCCAACCTCTTCGAGGTAGTCAGTAACCACGTTTGCTACGTGTGACCGCGCGTTATCGTCCATAAAAATAAAATTATCGCCGGTGTAAGGGGCGAATGGCACTACATAATCTTCCAGGATGTCAGAAATGTACCTCAGTGTGGTTAGACTCCCTCGGGGGTACACATCCCTCGGGGTGGTATTCGCCTCTGAAGTGATTCCACCTCAAAGCATTTCAGACCCACTCCTGCAAGGCACCCTTTCAGCACTCTTAATGTTTTCCGATGAGTCCAGGTTCTCACTATTCGCTTCAGATCGTCGTGTTAGAGGGTGGAGGAGACGAGGGCAGCGTTTCGCTCAGTGCAATATTTCTGAAAGGGTGCACGCGGGAGGTTCTGAAATGGTTTGGGGTGGAATCACTTCAGAGGCGAATACGGAACTCCATGTGTACCCCCGAGGGAGTCTAACCACACTGAGGTACATTTCTGACATCCTGGAAGATTATATAGTGTCATTCGCCCCTTACACCGGCGATAATTTTATTTTTATGGACGATAACGCGCGGTCACACGTAGCAAACGTGGTTACTGACTACCTCGAAGAGGTTGGCATGCGCACCCTACAATGGCCAGCTCGCAGCCCCGATCTCAATCCCATAGAACATCTATGGGACGAGCTAGAGAGGTGCATCCGAAGGCGACCGAACCCTCCTGTAAACCTCCAAGACCTAAGGAGAGCGGTCCTCGCAGAATGGGACCTCATCAGACAAGAAACGGTTTCAAATTTGATCAACAGCATGCCGAGAAGAATGCAGGCGGTGGTACAAGCATGGAACGGTACCACCCGATAATAAAAAAAATTATTTTCCAAAAAAAAATTTCATTTTTCAATTTTTTTTCACACGAGAACTGCAGAAGAATGTTTGTTACTTTTGTCCAAACATCGAAGTTCTGTGAATAAAGCTGATTTTTTCAAACGGCTATTTTTTATTTGCCACTCTGATCCTTGCTGTTCTCTCATAAGATACCGACTTTACTTGGCACATGCAAAAAAAAAAAAAAAAAAAATTAACCAATTGAAGCTAAGGTGAAAAAATAACAAAATATAGGGTGCGCCGGTTTTTTTGCTGTTAAGTGTAGTTGCGAACTTATCATCCAATCAGCGGATTAAAAGGAATAACTGAGCTATATCAAAAAGGTCAAAGCTGATGCGTTTGATGCATTCTTAAACATTACGGAAATGCCTACACCCAATTCTGGATAGGTGTCATATTACCTACTTCGAAAGGTAGTAATTTAAGAAAATTCGCTTACACTACCATGCTGCATGACTTGAACTTTTTTGTCTTTCAATTTTGTTATTCTCCTATTATTTGTGATATAAGATGATTATTTGTGATTGTTCCGTCAAAGTTTCATTCGTAGCATGTGCGCATGCACTCACAAGCATTTCTTGAGACTGCTAATTTCAAAATTATGGTGACCAAAATAGGCACAGAATATGACAGCTAAGAATGGTTTCAAGACAAATGATTAATTATTGATTGAATGATGACTATTTATCCGAACTATTAGAAAATCTAGGTCGGCATCCTTGCTTTCAGTTGGTGGTTATAACAGTATTTAAACTTCATAACATCCAGTGTTTTGGCCCTTGACACGACTTGTGACTATTTTGTTTTTACTATGACCAAAAAACGGTATGTATTTCATATATTCTTGCGCGATTCTCTACATGGTTAGTCTCAATGATAGTTAAAATGGTTTCTGGGAATAAATATTCGTAAGCTGTGTGTTTTATTGCCGCTGGAAGCTCAAAATCACCTGTAGGGTGTGCATTGGGCAGGAGGGCTGCATCATCTGATCAGTCGGATCGGCTCTGAACGTTCATATCGCCATATTTCCTGCACATGTTCCTCGATTTTTTTTTTTTTTTTTTTTTTTTTTTTTTTTTTTTTACACTCGGCGTTGAATTGTTTTTTCTCTCAAATGTGGTGGCAGGACTACAATGGGTTGAGGTGGAGGGGGTTCAGCAGTTTTCAGAATAATTTTGAGAATGTTTGTCTGTTTTTCATGTACTCGTATGTTGTTGTCAAGAGCATTCCAGATCAGTGTTTCATGTTCATATATTTTGATATTCCGTGTTCATGTGTTCTGTGTTTCTGTTCATGTGTTCTGTACTCATGAACGAAATCATCATCAACAAATCCACTCGTCATGATGTATCTTGTGAAGAAGAGAATATGGCTCTCCAGGATCTTCCATCTGCCCCCGAAGATTTATGTGGTGTGTTGTGTGTCTATAAATGTTTTCATAAATCTAATTCAGGTATCGAACTCACCTCATTCTGGTCTGACTACGGTCTGTCACTAACTTGATAGGAAAACGTAATTCGTTCGTGTTAACTAGATCATAGTTACCTGCTGAAACCGGAATTATCGGAAGTATCGGACATGATTGTACGGATAATTGAAGGCACGTTACGCACCGGCTGGCGTAAGTCTGAATGTATAAAACGGAACTTATCAAAGTTCACGTAGGATGTGGGGTTGTATAATCAAATGTCAGCTCAGTTGTTCTACGAACTTCTAGTTACGAACTTCTAAAAGGTCTCCCTAGCAGTAAGGTCCCCCAGAGGAGTGTGAAATGTTAGGACACTCCCGTGGCGAGTGCCGCAGTGTCAGGGGCTAAAAGCTTCTTTATGTAAGCTTCCCTCCAGTTACATTTCGGCATCTCATAAAGAAGTGATAAACCGTCGAATAAGAACCTTCGACGTTTTCCAACATGGAATCGTCAAGGATTGAGAAATGTCCAGCCATGCAGCACGACGCATGTGAACAAATTTTTGTAAATTGTTAATAGAGTATATTTTCTGTATTACTCTGCAATGGCAAACAATTGCATCCAAATAGTAAGCAAATGTGCAGGTTCTATATAGCTTCATCATAAATCCTGATTAGTAGTCAAAATAGTTTCTTGTAGATTACAAGAAATTCTCATCAAAACAAATTGTTTAAGGACATTAACCCTTGAGATGCGTATGAAATTTTTATTTGGAACACTAGGTAATTGTCAATCTGTGATTGCTTGAAACCCTTGCTACCAGATAAGTGTAAATGTACGATCTATTTAAAACGTTGCTACGGAGACATTGGTTCTTTTTGAAAGATTTACCCGTAGTTTCCCCCAGTGTACTTCATTCTGAATGAAATCTGGGGATAAAAGCAGCTCAGTAAAGAGTAGGAGGGAAGAGGAAGATTGAGCGATAATATTATTTAAAATTTCAACTGAAAAAAAAAAAAATAAATAAATAAATAAATAATAATAAACAAAATAAAATAAATAAATGCAATCAGTTTTCCAAATAAGAAACACTGATCAAGACTATTATGTAAGGTAAGGAAACTAAATATGATTAGTATGGTGGAGAAAAAAATTGAAAATGCCGCAGGAAAGGCAATGTCAACCTCTAACTTGAAACAAAGGGTCAGTGCAGTGTTGGGCATAATCATCGACGAATACGAATACAATTGTAATCGCGATAATTATTCATTGATTCTGAGTCAACTGCGATTATATTCGTATTCGTGTAATAGTATTCGTCTGTCGGCGATTATACGATTACAACACATAAAAATGCGCCACGGTCATCATTTTCAATAGGGCGTCCCTCCTGTAATATGTGAACACGGTGGTCCTCGATCGGATTTGACCTCAAAGTGCTTGCCCTTCAAATTTTCTTTCGAAATATGATTTGGGAATATGTTAGGATTCTGATTCAGCAAAAACTGAAATCAAGCATTGAGCCGTTTTTTTTTTTTTTTTTTTTTTTTTTTTTTTTTTTTTTTTTTTTTAATTCAGTTTTTAACTTTTTAATTGAAAAAAATAATATTTATATTAATATTATGAAAAAAATAATATTTATTATTTATGTGTCATTATACAATAAAATCTTCATCTAGTTTCATAGTTTTGATCTATTTTGTGATAAAATATAATTAGAAAAACAAAAATAACAACATTTTATAGAACAAAATAATGATTATATTTGCATGAAGCTCTCAATAAATGCCTGAGAGTATGCGTGTAGTATGTGCGTGTGTGTCTATGTGTACGCTTGTGTGTGAGTTTATAATGATTCATTATATAAATTTTAACATAGAATATGTATCTAAATTGAATAGAAAATAAAAATGATAGCATTTCAACAGTTTACATATGAAGAGATTTGTAATCGCATACAGCTCTTAAAAAACGTTGTCCATATTCAGGATTGATTCGCAATACTTTATATTTGGCCCACGTCGCTGAAAAACCATGATGAACGGCCTCCATAGCCTGTTCACTGTAAAAGCCGAGGCCATTTCCGTGTTTGGTACAAAATTCTTCCACATGAAAGAAAACCGTGTGAACTTTTGGAGTGACTGGAATATCCAAAGATAAATATGTTGCTTTGAATTCATTGATGAATTCAATGAATTTTGGATTCAGCCTGACTGAGAAAGATGCTTTGACAACTTCATTGAACTTCTGGGAAGCATCCTTGTATTTTAAACAACCTATGCTACAGTTTGAACAACGCAACAAATCAAGTTTCTGTAGCAAAATGCGGCAACTATTTTCTTTTAACGAAGGGCTCCCATGGGTCATTTCACGCTGAACACTACAGCGCTCTGCCCAAAGAAGAGCTTCAGCTTCAAATTCTTTGGACATGTGAGAGAACAAGGTGTTACCCATGGGAGCCCTTCGTTAAAAGGAAATAGTTGCCGCATTTTGCTACAGAAACTTGATTTATTGCGTTGTTCAAACTGTAGCATAGGTTGTTTAAAATACGTTGATGCTTTCCAGAAGTTCTATGAAGTTGTCACAGCATTTTTTTCAGTCAGGCTGGATCCGAAATTCATTGAATACATCAATGAATTCAAAGCATCATATTTATCTTTGGATTTTCCAGTCACTCCAAAATTTCACACAGTTTTCTTTTATGCGGAAGAATTTTGTACCTAACACGAAAATGGCCTCGGCTTTTACAGTGAACAGGCTATGGAGGCCGTACATCATGATTTTTCTGCGACGTGGGCCAAATATAAAGTATCACGAATCTATCCTGAATATGGACAATGTTTAATGCGAATATAATTCTCTGCATATGTAAACTGTTGAAATGCCATTATTTTTATCGTCTATTCCATTTAGATATATATTTTATGCTGAAATTTATATAATGAATCATTATAAACTCACACACAAGTGTAGACATAGACTCACACGCACATGCTACACGCATACTCACAGGTATTTATTAAGAGCTTCATGCAAATATAATCATTATTTTCTTCAATAAAATGTTATTTTTGTTTTTCTAATTATATTTGATCACAAAATAGGTCAGAACTATGAAACTAGATGAAGATTCTATTGTATAATGACACATAAATAATAAATAATATTTTTTTCTGAATTTTGGCGATTATAGCGTGTTTTCATGATTAAAGTATCAATTAAAAAGTTAAAAACTGAATTTAAAAAAAAAGGCTCAATGCTTGATTTCAGTTTTTGCTGAATTATAATCCTAACATATCCCCAAATCATATTTCGAAAGAAAATTTGAAGGGCAAGCACTTTGAGGTCAAATCCGATTGAGGACCACCGTGCGAAGCTTTGCTACTATTATCAAGCTTCGGAGGGCCGTCCTTAAAGCAAATTCAACGATCAGTCTATTTGTCCGAAATCTATTTCAATAGGACGTCCCTCTGAACCTAGGTAATATTAGCAAGGCTTCGCACATTATAGGAGGGACGCCCTATTGAAATTGATGACCGTGACGCATTTTTATGGGTTGTATTCTTGTAATCGCCGACAGACGAATACGATTACGTGAATACGAATATAGTCGCAGTTGACGCAGAATCAATGAATAATTATCGCAATTACAATCGTAT